>OX104066.1:53189877-53309848 GCA_944474145.2 Dicrocoelium dendriticum | reverse complement strand
CTACACAACAACTCCGATCCTTGTCGCTCATTGATTGCCTGTCGGAGGCCGCGAATCGGTGCCCTACGCGTTGTCCAACTACCCTAAGCGAATTTTGAAGCTTACACAGCTAACTTTGTAACTGCAACTGCAACAGCTCGTATAAAGCTGTTTAGTTACTGAGCAACCATATACCTTCTAGGTTAATTCTGGTTTCTGTCAATTCCATCAAAATTTTAAGCGTTGGTACACACAACTCTTTTCTAGTAGCACACATCAATGCCGGCATTTGCTTTCGGTTTGCTCTCTAAGTATCATTGTGCTACTGCTGAAATAGGCCGAAACATTTGGCTGGTGAACTTTAGCACCATGCCAACCGAATGTTCAGCGCCGGACGCTAACCGGCATCCATAGGTCATCAGACGTTACCCAGCCACCACTAGGCTGAACTCAAGTGACCACCTCACGCGGCGCATTGAGATCGTCGGTTGTGAGCGAATCCAGCAAACCAACCTTTTCAAACAGATTCATTTTGCTTTACCAATTCTGTGGGTATCAGCTGACTGGGATAGAAACGCTGTGTGTACTTCGTACTTTGAGCTGTCGGGCTCCCTAGCTGTCATGCACTGGGTGACGTTGCTGCGTACGGCTTTTCCTGACTTTATTCTTATCCTCCTCTTTGGATCATTTTGCGTTACATATTTTTTAGCCCACTGCTGGATGCGTCGATACCGGCTCGCCCCGCTGTAAATGTTTGTACGCTTAGTCAGCTTTCGGTGACTATCTGTACTTGCCGCTCCCCTACACTTGAAGATGCATAATCATACAAAGCATTTTCGCCTCGGCATTGAGACTCCGAGTCCCTAGCAACAAATTTTCACTCCCACCTTTTAATCCCCGGTCTTTGTACAACGGGATGGCTATCCTTGAAATCTGGTATGCAGGTCCGAGCTAGATATGATTTTCAGCACCGAAAACTGGTTCACATTGGATACTTGTGACCAGTCCTATCTCTCTTACTATCCTCTCTATTCGCATTGTCGCACACGGAAGCTTGGTGGTTGGTGCGCTATGTAGCTTGACGAACTAGCCGGCGCACTATGGATGCAACCAAAAAACGCTATTCCATGTACTTCAGCAGGAAACCAACCTGGATCTTCTACTGCATTAAAGTTTTGAGCCTGAAGGAAAACGGCTGAGATAGCCACCTTCATATATAGATATATATATATACATATATATAAAAGCTGGAATGAATTTTTTCTTACAGACGCTGTAGTTAAAGTCACCGAAATATGTTGCACTGCCTTGTTATCTGTCCTGGGTTTACCAGTTCCTGCACTGTGCTCAAAGGCGGAACCTCCAAGTTACAGATCTTACAAGCACTCAAAATAATACCAAAACTGCGGTGGAAAGACTGTAGTACGCTAAAATGTACCTATGTAGTGACGGCGTATGATTTGGCCTTAGAAATATCAGACCAACTTCGGCTACCTCAACTCCGTCAAGAAAGTAGTGCACTACAGTATGGAAGCTATTGTCGCGCGCTCATTGATCTGCTGCGCTGGCGAACCCTGTTGAACGCTTCTAAGATATGTGGTCTGAGTGATGGAAGCGGCAGTACTACCAATGACCTGCCAATGATTGTGAACCGTTTAACTTATTTAAAAGTTCCAGTTTGTTTAGGTGTGGAACCTGTGACCAAAGAGCAGTTACGAATGACTAGGAAAAGGTTGAATATTGTTCAGTTCGACCTCCAATGTACACTCCACCTGAAAATAGCAATCGGGCCTTCCTTAAATCCTGGTCCGGATGGAACGCGACCCATTTTACAAAAATGCTATTAAAGATATTCTCTTCTTCTCTTGAAAACGTTTACCTTATCCATGTTACTTGATGAGTACCCTTAAGCTTGGTGAAACTCATTGTTACGCCACGTGGCAGCGGTGAATCGATACAAGCGGTTTGGCAGTTCGGCACAATAAACCGCACCTCTATTATATCTAGTATAGGGGAGAGACTAGTGAAAGATGGAAATTGAATTCTATCTGTACAGGTCAGTTTGTCCATAAACCTAGTGTTGCTCCCTCACAGCGCCATCCTGTGACAAGTTAACTAGATTTTTTCACCTTAACACAAAAGCCGTGGATTCTGGTAAGTCAGTAATAACATTCTAGCTTGATATGTAAAGGGTATTATTTAGTTACTCAGCTGCGCCTACTGCAAATGTTGAGAGCTCATGGCGTACGACAGCCTCTGCAAACTTGGCTCCCTTCTTCTCCTAACCAACGTAGGCAATCTGTTAACGTAGGATGAGTTGCATCAAGCAACATAGTCACAAGTGGTTTTACTCAAGGCAGCTCACAAGGTCTGTTCTTTTGCCACATATACTTAAACGACTTATGTTACGTATTAATACACGGCCGCTCTTTTTTTGCAGCTAATGTAAAAAGCATGCATAGATTTCAGCCAAATGACCTAGTAGCAGAATAAGCTAAACTCCTCGAGGACCTAGCTGCTTTGGAGCCTTAGTGTCGTAATTGGCCGATGCCGATCGCAGCAAAAAGCCTGGCATCATTGTGTATCACCCGAGTCCCTTACACCTGAGCTTTGGTTAATAGCGGTTAGCCTCGCTAGACACACTTGGCTAAACCCATGTCAAGGCGCAAAGTCAGGCGGTGTTAAGTATATTGCGGAGGCGCATGTCAAATAAGTTAGTGTTTTATCAGTATATGATATTATTACAATATACTTAGTTGTTAAGATAGACGACATCACACTTTCTAGTGAGTCGGCATCACCTTAGAAGCCGTAGTCATGCCGGATGATTCCGACTAGTTTCATCGTTTGCTGCAGAATTATTGTAGGAAATTTGAGGACATGAATGCTGTGAATAGATTACCATTTGCTATTGCATCCTATTTTAAACGCGCACGGTGGTGACTCAGAAGCAGAACCAAACCACAAAATGTGCACCAAACTCGCATGACCAGGTAGTGTTTGCCTATCTACATGGAAGCACTCCACTATGGTTATCGTCGCCTTTGACGTTTTGCCTGTAAAGTCCTTCGCCGTGCACTTGGTGCTACTGTTTCATCTAATGAACAATTTTCTGAGTAACCGGTACCGCCTCTGGTAATTTTGGACTTTTGCGACGCGTCTGTTGTGGTTCATCATCTGAGCTCTTTTTAAAGCCTTTTGCAGAAATTGTTTGAACAATACGGAGCAAGCTTGTAGGTCTTAAATAGGTAAGCGAACGACGGCGATTTATGATTGATTCAAACCTGGAAGGTATTTCTGGGTCATGACGACTGCAATTTCGGTTAGAATATGCGGCTTTCGTTAGGCATCAGTTAAAATACTATGTACAGGATTGCTTTTCATGCCGCGTTCGTGACGGCACGGCCCTCTGGGACAAAAATGGTGCACGTGTTGAAGAAGTTGACGTGCCTTGTGGGGCTACGTAAGTCATCTACGTTTTCCTTGCGTTACCGACGAATTAGGGGCAACCTGGTCCTCACATTTGACATACTAATGGGTCAGGTTGGCCCAGATTAAACGGGACTGTGCCACCCAACTTGCTGTCAACCATTCGTGGTCACCCCTCAAAGTTGCACAAGCCCCGATCTGAACGGCTTGGGGCGGCTTTTTGCTTATGGCGTAGTGGCATAGGTTATTGAAACTCTCTGCCCGCAGAAGCTTTTAGAACACCGACGGTAAAATTGTTTTATCATGAACTCGACCTCCTCGTTCTGCCGTTTAGCAAATTCTCCTTTATGCTTTTAGCTTTTACTCGTCTGTTCCGCCTTACCAAATTTAATACACTTTCAGTTACGTTTAATTTTACTTTATAATTTAATTACCATGCTTTTCCATTATTTTCTTTCTGGTTCTTTTAAGCACCTGGCCGACGCAACAGGAACAGGCTAGTGCATGGCAAGTGGACTTGTTTGGTTGACCATGTGAATCATGTCATTTATCTGGCTCTCCTTTAGTAGGTAAATAAATATTTGGTACATAAATACAGGTTGGCTCAGCGACGATTTTAAAGATGGAACATTCACTGAATCTTCCTAATGCTACAGGTTTAATTGAATCTGACCCAATAAGCTTCAACGTCATGTATACAGGGGGCATTAGGCTTTTAACGAAGTTTTCACTCGCCACCGGCAACGTTTTAGGATCTGGTGAGCGCAAGTTCATACAAACTTGTTGCACTTTGTCTTTCGTGATAAGACCCTCCTCGAATGTTTAGTTCGCTTCCATAAACGGGTTCAAGAATTTGGTTCCTCTTTCAGATAATTTGAATTGTTCTTCCTCCTTAATTCTCCTTTTTGTTAAGAGGTCCGGAACAGTCTGCTCTGGGACACTAGGCCTACTTACGGTTGTAGCTATTGTAAAACTCTACATTTTCAATTTTACTTTATTGTTCCAATTTTTTCTATTTATTGCGCAGTTGTTTTAATTATCTGCAGCTATTCAAAATTTCTTCAAAGTTCAATCGGCCTTCCCGCTTTTGGCTCGATGCGCGTGCACTCGTCGTGGTTGGTCGGCGTGGTTGATCGATGTTTGAGAGGGGAGATCGTTACTGACTCGTATTACATTCTTGTTGGCTCACACGGTCAGTTGGCAACATTTGGAAACCCTATAACTAACCGAACCACAGACAAACTTTGTTCAACGTGACTGAGGTTATCGTTAGCCAAATTGTGTGATACTTTTCACTACACGATTGAATCGGTGGTTCCATGTGATAAAGTGGGTTTTATTAAACTTAAATAGATAAATAAATATTTTATGCTCGACTATGCGAGACACGCTCCTGGAGGAATGATCAGGTATGTGCAACTGTACAGACATTTTATGGCAGCTGTAACGGTGACAGCAGAAAATTGTTCGTCTGTTCATGATTGGAAATGTACAATGGTGGAAATGCGAAACCTTAATTTGGCTGTAGTGCAATCGGGACCGAGTTGCTAGGACATAATCCGTCCGCCATATATTGCAGTCATACCTTGGCTAATAATAGATTGAGAATCCTGTATGCTCCATTAGAAATGATTGAAGAGCACGCTTGAGAGAGCTATGACAATATGGTGAGTTTGTGCGTAAGTAACGCATAGATCAACGCTGCTATCGTAGAAGGAAAAGTGACGACACTATATGCGTGAAACCGTAGAATGAAGTGGCATCGCGCTATGCAATTGTAGACGTTCCAATCTAACGAACCTATCTAGAAAGGTGATGTTAGCTCATCTGCTAGTGGGAAGTTATGGGCTGTAACTTTATTCGGTGACGAGTCACATTCGCCACGTTGCAGTGTTGGTAAACGGACATGTGTGGCTTTTAATAGAGAGAAGGCTTGCTAGGCAAAAACCCACCACTTCCTGAAACACTGTCGCCGATCCATTAAGTGGCAAATTGTAACTGGCTTTGGTTCTTTCTGTGCGTTTGTTTGCTCGCTTATTCGCAGTAAAGTTGCGTCCCATTTTTTCGTTGGCTGATGCGTTAGGCGGGTGCCTATTGTGTTCCTGGGTCCTGTCTTGTTTGGCACGCATTGTTGTGCTCGCTTGGTAGGTCAGGAACTAAATATTCATTTTGAATATGACGTACTGATCATCTGCAGGACCACGTACAGTCTCCGTGGGATGTACGTTGAGGTATGTTGAATCGTTGTTGAAGTCCCGTAGGAGAGGATATATTTCCGAAAAGCAAATCGCAGATCCCCGGGGTATGTTGTACAATTGGTTGAACATAGAAAACCGCAGCCAATTGAGCGTTCAAAGCGGATTGAAGAGCTCAGGATGCCCAATGGTTCTGGCTTTGTATCGGCAGGAAAATGTGACTTCCGAAGTCCCAGGGATGGCTCCAGGCAATGGTTGTGTGGAAGAAACAGTGTTAGGCAAACTGGACACAATGGTTCGGGCCTCAGAAAATTTGTATCCGTGCGAGGTATTGAATGGTTTTTCCGGTTATTAAGTTGTAACCACAGTTGCTAATCCTCTGCTCATGTCCAGAAAGCGGAGCTCCGTGCCTCGTATTGTTGTCGCAACCATTGACTATTTCTTGGATGCAAATCGCGTACCTGCGACAAGCTCTGGAGAAAGGCAACGAACAGAGACAGCCACACAGACAGACGAAAGGAATGAATCTGGAACGCCGTCGATCAATTGCAACGATGACTGAACTATTGTTACCCTCTGCAGATAATTGGTATTTAAATAGCGCGTATACGCATTTATCATAAGTGGCGAAATACGAGGAGAAGCGAGCAGGACACGGATCAGTATAGAACGCAAGGTTGTTCCTAAGTACAAATGAACATGAAGCAAAGAGAGTTTGAGTGGACCTAATACGCCTATGCGCAATCTGTGGGTACCAGAGAGAGGAGGACGCGGTGTGTAGATTATGAAAAGAATATTACTCAGAAGAAGCCACAGGGACCCGTTGCCTCAGTTCTAAATTGATAGGAATGTAGGAATTCAGGGAGGACAAACGCATGTAAGTTAACGTCGAATGAAGAAGGAATGCAACAGAAAATAAGGAAGGAAATAAAGTGGCCGGTAAAACAGGTTCTATTGAGGAGAAGTGGAAAAGTAGACGACAGCCTTCAGGCAATGATTCATCCTTGTTAATAAAAAGAAGGATGAATAATGCCAAACGATGTAACTGGAGTAAGGGTAGCAGAACTTTGCGCCGGAATAGGTAGATAGTATGGTGAGCAAAGCATAAAGGATGAGAGGCGCAGGGTGTTGGGACTATAGGGCCTAACCTGTATGTAAGTCTTGGATGTTTGGCTTCTCCCGGCTCAGGCTTCCTTAGTTAGATTCCATTAGCATCCCAACATAATTTGCTTTTCTGCGCATCGACGTGTCTTAGCCTCTAATACTGAACTATTTAACAACATTATTGTATGGCTGCGTTCCATCCGTTCGCTGTCCTTCCATCATGAAACCATTTTTAGCTCTCTGCTGCAGAGCAAACAAAACTCATGTGGTCTGTACAAAGCTGCTGCTTAGCCTCTCTTTTCTGGACATTCATTTACTCATTACTTGCTCCATGCTTGATGCTCAGTCGTCACCTACTCGATGGTGACAGCTAATTACTTGTAGTTCAGCCCTCTCACTGGTTTCCCCTCCTCAGGATTCACTAGTTTTATTCCCTTAGCAAAACAGCATCATTTCCCAATCTGCGCGCCGCCGCGTGTTGTCGTTTTATGCTCTGAACTATTTAACAAGCGTAACGGATGCTTGCGCTTCATCCGTACGCTGTCATTTCTTCAAGTAACCTTTCTTCGCTCTCTTTTGTTGAGCAAACATAATTCGGGTGGTCTGCACAGAGTTGTTCCATAGCCTCTTCCCTCCAACCTTTCAGTTATCCGTTGCTCGCCGCAACGTCTGTAACACCTGCTCATGTAGGAGTCCATACTTTTCACCGGCATTTTACGGCTCAGTCTACCTTAGTAAACTAACAGGATTTAGTATCTGCTTGCCTCTGACTCATATGCTGCGAGGTCCTCATTAAATTTTATGTATGCATGCATTCTGCTTGTTTACTGTCCTTCACGTAACCTTTTAGCTTTCTCCTAACACTCTTTCCTAACATCAGTCGGCGCATAGCCGCTCCTTAGCCTCTCTATTCTAGACGTTCTCACATCTTTTAATTGTTGTAACGACTTCGACCTTTTCACCTGCAAGCGGCCAGCGCTTGGACTAGCTTCCCTGGCTCTATCCAAAGTAGTATTCTCCCAGCACCCTAGCATGAATTGTGTACGTACGCCTTATTTGATGTCACACCCAAAGTAACCTTAACGGATGCTTGCCTTCTACTTGTCTGCTCTTCTTTCTTCATTCAACCATTTTAACTCTCTTCTGGCCACCTTCCTTATCTCATTAGGTCAGTGCACAGCTGCTCCTTGTTAGATACTCAGCTGTCACTTAATCGTCTGCAACATCTAATTACTTGTAGTTCAGCTCTCTCACTGGCTTCTCCCGGCTCAGGCTTCCTTAGTTAGATTCCATTAGCATCCGAACCTGATTTGATTATCTGCTCGTCGATGCATCTCAGCTCTTATGCTCTGAACTATGTAACTATCTCTTTGTATGCTTGGCCTTCTCACGTTCGCTGTCCTTCCATCATGAAACCCAGCTTAGCGTTCTTCTCTCGTGCAAGACTATCCATGTATTCAGCGCAAGCTGCTATTTCGCCTTACATTTCTAGGTGTTCATTTATCCTTTACTCGCTGTAATGTCTTAGACCATTTTACCTACAATCCTCCTGCTTTCGGGTTATCATTCACTGGCTCTATACAGCTTATTACTATTAACTTTGCACCTTAGCTGCTGCGGTTAGGCTACACGTTCTGATATCCTCAGCAACCATAACATACGCTTGCGTTCCGTCTATTCGCTGCCCTTTCGTCAATTGAGCTTTCTTGGCTATTCAGTTCATCACACCTCTCATCTAGTTTGCATACAGACGCCCGTTAGCTTCTCATTGCTTGGTGTTCCTTTATCACTTACTCGCTGCTATGTTTGCGACATTTCCGCGTGTATGAGTCCAACAGACTCACTGGCTATTCCTGGATACGCATACCCTAGTACCATTTTCTTAACACCCTAGCATAACTCGTTCCTCTGAGCGACTCTACGTATACATCTGTTCTGCACCTTCGCTTTCATTTACCTGATCTTTATTACTTCATTTCTATCGATCAATCAATTCTTACTTAGTGTTCTGTGTCCGTTTTTGCGGCAAAGGTTTCGACACTTACTAATGTAGGAGGTAAGCTCTCCCACAGGCTTTACTCATCTCAGTCGGCCATGGCACTATACTCTTAGTAACCTCCTGTCGTCTTCCTGTCTTGAGCCCCGAACCTATTTAGGCAGCACTTAAGTCCTATCTCTCCGCTGATTTACCACCAATTGACCTTCGAATCTCTTTCGTTGCAAGCCATTTACACCTTCACTTACTTATTCTGCGCTCCCTATCGAAGTAGGCAGGCTACCAGCTGTTCATCCACCATTCAAACGCCGCTGGTTTTGAATTCTGCTTTCTGCCTTCCCACTCAATATTTGCATCGTAGCAAACCGCTACTGCGTCTTTTGCTTAGTGGAGCCACGCTCTGTGTTCCATGTAGATGGTGGCAACCAACGTATACGGCCGTTGTTTTCGTAGAAGAGGCAAACGACACTTTCAGCACAATCATTGTTGCACATTGTACATCATTTGTCTTCACGCCAAAGGTTATAACATAGGACTTTTACAATGTTTGTTTCCTCGTCTGTTTTTGTTGCCTTGGTTGTCTCCCACCTTCCCTTTCCTCCGAAGTCAAGAACTTATTGGGGCTCTGGGATTGGACGTAAAAACTGTTTTTTCCCGGGACAGGATATAGTAACCCACAGGAACCTACAAAGAACGTGGCTGTACAACAACTGGAGACAACTGCAATCACTGCCACGGCCGTTTTCCAACAATGATAGCTGGACACGAGGCCTTCACACTCCTGAAAAGTATACATAAACCTGAGAAAGCCAGACGCAAAATACTGTCGTTTTACGCTTCTGGACACTCAAAGATGATGCTTCATGAAACTCCCAACCTAGTTTGGCCTCAGTTATTATGGTTGCTCTGACCAAGGTACTTGATCAACTATCAGAGGAATTTGAAGTCATGTGACTGCGGATACCCGAGGGCTAAATCAGTCAGCAAGCCGCTCTTCCAGTAGTACATTAGTGTATAAAAGGATTTCTGTCAGTGTTCCAGGACGTGGTGGGTTTCCACCTGGCAAACCTTCTCCCTAAAATAGCCACAAATGTCCGTTTAACAACACTGCGACGTGGCGGATTTGACTCGCCACTGAATAAAGTCACTGCCCAGAACTACATACTAGCAAGTCGACTAGAATCATAATTCAATAGTTTCCTGACACCTCCATGAAAAAGATACGCATTGCCTACATGTGTCCTTTTCACTACGCATTTAGTGCCCTGACTGTATACACGACGCACGCTAGAAACCGACGTATCGTCATTCATTGATGACTTTATTCCTCATGATTACTTATATATTTTCCGCCGCCTGTACAACTTTTGGCTCACTGCCGGTTACATACTTAGCAACGTGTTTGTTGCGAAACATAATTGCATGTAAACGTTGATCATGCCTGGTTTGGTGCGTCTCGACAAATTCGATAATAAACTATTTAGTTATTTATTTATTAGACACTCAGCTATAGGTGAGAAAAACCTCAGCTACTGGGCCGCAAGAGGTGTCAGAACGCAGCAGAGCCTTTAGACGAGACCAGATAAGTGAGCAAGAGGATGCTAGACCGTCGCATTTAGATGCGAATAACATTAATGTGTGTCATAAGAAAAGAAAAATTGGGGACGAAATTGACTGTCTGAAAAGCTAGTTAGCATGCCAAACGAAGCTCTCAGGGCGAAGGACAGGGCGTGTTGTGACTGCCCAGCCTAGACCGTTAGCGCCTCGGATGTGTGGAAACAGCCAGCGAATGGAAGACTGGTCAGACGAGGCTAGATTAGAGCCACGCCCGAAGAGTTATCTGTCTAATTGATAAAGGAATACAAACAGCGAGCACGCAAATGAAAGAATGTGGTCGGGAAGGAGGATAATATTAAGTAGAGTTGGAATAGGCTACAAAGACCTTGAGGTGTTATAAACTGACGTTTGGATCTCTCGATGGCTCGGCAGTATGGGATCAGTAGTCGGAAAGCAGGACCACAGGGATGAGAGGAGGATATCTGCTCATAGATAAAATGTCGTATTATAAATGTCCGAATGCTAACAGAACGTCAAAAGAATAGAAATTTAATGGATGATAGGGGATATACTAATGCCGAATCAAGAGCAGCAGTGCTAATGGAAGAGAGGGAGACAGAGTGTCGTGTTTGCAGAGACTAGGTCATTTAGACCTCCGATGTCCGGGCGAAGTCGGAAGGCACGAGACCGTTCAGACCGAAAAAGATAAGTCAGACATAGAGTGCGAAAAAGAAATGGCTCCATTGATGAGAAGAAGAAAGCCAACGATATGCTCCAAATGATGTGAACAGACAGTTGGTTCTGCTGATTCGTGATCACTAGGGTCACAGAAATCAAAAGGTAGGAGATCATTGTCATGAGACTAGAACCTAAGCTCAAAGGGTGAAACTCGTATTAGTAAAGTCTGAATGCTGATAGAAAGCTTCGGCAGAATAGACATGTTAAAGAAGAAAGGAGACATAATAGTAAGAATGAATCAGGACCAGCAATGCTCTTGCAGTGAGAGTAACAGCCTTTCGTCGGCAGAGCCCCAATCCCTTAGACCTCAGAAGTCCGAGATACGTCAGAATACAGGAGACCGTTAAGACAAAACCAGGTAAGTCACCAAGATGATGCTAGACCGCCAAATAAAGTTGGGAAGAAAGTAATGAGCGTCATTTGAAAAGAAGCAGTTTGGGACGAAAGTAGTTACATGAATAGGCAGTTGCATACAAAACAAAGGTCTCAGGATAAGTGAGCACTGTAATTAGACAGTAAAACTTAGATCGTTAACGGTTGGAATGTCCGGAAGTAGTCAGAAAGCAGGTAATTTATCAGACAATGCTAGAGTAGTGCCAGTCCCGAAAAGTTAGCTGCTTAATTAAAAATGGATTGCAAACAAAATAAGAAAAGGAAAAGGCTCCATGATATGAAGTGGAAAAGTCAAAGAAATTCCGGTCATGTGAACAGACCGTCGATTCCGCCGACCCCTGATCATTGGGGCCACAGAAGTCGGATGGTAGGTGTTTATTGAGACGAGACTAGAAGGTCGTCTCATAGGGAGGTGGTCGTATTAGAAATTCTGAATGCTGACGGGGAGCATCAGCAGAAATGGACAGTTAACAAAGTGAGGGAACATGACGGTACGGATGAGTCATGACCAGCAATGTTGTAATTGAGGGTAATAGCATTTCATCGGCAGTGACTAGAACAGCTAGATTTCAGAAGTCCGAGAGAGGTCAGAAAACAAGAGACGGTTCAGACTAAAACAGGTAAGTCAGCAAGATGATGCTAGGCCGCCAAATAAAGTTGGGAAGGAAGTAATGAGTGTCATCAGAAACGTAGCATTTTAGGACAAAAGTGGCTACATGAAAAGCAGGTAGCTTCGGGATGATGTGAACAAACCGATGGGACTGCCAATCCTTGACCATCAGAGTTAAAGTCGTCCAAAGGAAGAGAACATCAAGACGAGAATAGAATATAAGCTCATAGAAAGGAAGCCGTATACTTTAGATCTAATTACTAACAGAGAGCAATGGAATAAAGGGACAGGTTGAGAATGAAAGGGGGATATAATATGAAAGATGAACCCAGAACAACAATGCATCTGAGGGGAGAGATACAGGATGGTACATCAGCAGAGCCTACTTCATTTAGATCTCAGAAGCCTGAGGTGGGTCAGAAAGCAGTAGACCGCTCAGCTGAGACCGGATAACTCAGAAAATGAAGGTAGGCCGCCAAATTAAGTTGCGCATAATAGTAATCAGCGTCGCTAGATATGCACCTTTCGGGACGACAGCGGGTATAGGAAAATGCAGTGAGCATGCCAAGGAAAGTTCTCGGGATGCGGGAGCAGAGGGTTTGGCATGCACAATCTAGATCGAGAAAGTCTGGGATGTCTGGGAGCAGTAAGAAACAGGAGACTAGTCAGCCGGGTCTAGATTAGAGCCAGACCCGAAGCGTTATCCGTCTAACTAAAACGGCAGTGCAACCAGAGAACGCGGAAAGGAAAGAATAGGGTCGGGAAGGAAATTGCTCTGTTGAGGAGATGTGGAAAAGCCAACGTTAGTTTCGAGGTGATGGCAACAGACGGTTGAGTCTGCCGATCCCTGCTCATTAGGGTCACAGTAGCCGGAAGGTAGAAGATCATGCCGTCGGGAATAGCAGGTCCGCTTATAGAGAGAAAGCCGTATTATTTAGGTATAAGTACTAAAAGAGAGCGTCAGCAGAATGTACATGGAAAGGGAAAAAGTGATATAATAATAGGGATGAAGCAAGGCCAACGATGCAGTTGAAGTGAGGGTTACAGGACATTACGTCGGCAGTGCCTAGCTCATTTAGATCCCAGGAGTCCGAGGTGGATCAGAAAGCAGCAGACCGTTCAGACGAGACCGGATAAGCCAGCATGCTGAAGCTAGGCATCCATATAAGGGTGGGGATAAAAGTAATTAGTGTCATCAGAAAGGAAGCAGTTTGGGACGAAAGTGACTATATGAAAAGGCAGTTTGCCGGCAGAGCAAACGGTCGTAGGTTGAGAAGAACAGCGTTTGGAAATCAGAGCTTAGATCGTTAACCTCTCGGATATCTGGAAGTAGTCAGAAAACAGGAGACTGTTCAGACGAGGTAGATTAGAGCCAGACCCGAAGAGTAATCTGTTCGACTGAAAAAGGTATGCAACCAGGGCGCGAAAAGTGATGGCTCCATTGAGGCATAGTGGAAAAGCCAAAGATGTTATCAGGGTGATGTGAGCAGACCGTTAATTCTGCAAATCCCTAACCATTAGCTCACAGTAGTCGGAAGTAGTCCATCGCAATGGAGCTGGAACATACCGTGGTGCGACGGTTTGTGTGCCTCAGCGATCCATTGAGCTATGCTGGGTGGTGCTTTTGCACCTTAAGGGACACTCATACCAGATTGATCAATGGTTAGAGGCCAGGCAAACTCAGCCTCCTGGTCCTCCAGGTTGCGGTTTGGATTGAGGATGGCACCTTATTCCTTAAAACGGGCTCCTTGTAGCCAAACGCCAAACCGGCTGCCTTGCGGTCAGGTTTTTGAACCAAAGGCTTTGGTTGTGAACCCTAATCGTTCTCCTGTCTAGTCCTGGGCAACCTGACAGTATGCTGCCCATACAATACAATGAATCTTTCCTCAAACAAATTCTTGGTGCTCTGGTCACCTCAGAGGATACTCAACGGTGCACTATCTGTTGCATCGAGCAGAGTGGATAAGGTTTTGGATACTATTGCTCAAGCACGCCCGTCTTTTTATTTCCCCACATCCGCCTTTTCACTCTTACCGTCCCGTTCCATCTTCACTTTTATTCCCCAGTTTCCAACCCCGATACTTGGCCCCCCACAACATTGCTAATTTCAGATCACATGCTTAGCCGGAGCATCACTCCTCTCCTGTCGACAAGCCCATGTTCAAGCAGGCCATCCATTCCAGTTCATCGGCCTGCATTCGGGGCCCTCGATCCTCCTTCAGATTGGCATGCCTCAATGTACGCACATTACTACAGATCGGTCAACAGGCAGCACTTGCATGAACATTGGAGACCCTTTCAGTCAATATCTGCTGCTTATCGGAGACCCGCCTGCAAGACTCGAGCTCCGTGCTCACTCTGCGATCCCCTTCAGGTGAAGCAAGCAGTGGTTTCTCTTTGCGCCTATTCGGTGACGTTGCAGCTTCGAGCACCGGCCAAGCTGGTGTCGGCTTTGCCCTGGGTCCCCGGGCTGAAGCTTAACAGGTTGACTGGATTCCAATCAGTAGCCGGATGTGTGCGATCCGATTGGCTGGCTCGTACAAAGCTTTGAAGTCGTGCCGGACTATTAGGTGTCTATTCATCCTCGCTGCCTACCCACCCACAAACTCTAGCGAGGATTCGTTAAAGAACGACTTCTACCGCCAAATGACCCAGCACCTTCGCTACAGAAGAAGCACGGACACTGTTGCGCTGGATGGGGATCTGAACGCCCAATTTGGAAAGTGTTCCACTGATGAGGTGCATTTAGGCGGTCAGCACGGGGTAGGCTCCCGTAATGATAATGGTGCGCGGTTAATTCATTTGTGTGAAGATACTCGCTTATTTCTTGCTAGCACTAACTTCTGACACAGAACCCGCCGGAGGGTGACTTGGCGCCCACCAGCGTCCAACCAGCCTTGGACGCAGATTGATCACATTGCGATAAGTTACCGATGGAGAGGCTGCGTCCAGAACTGTCGCTCGATTTAGAGCACATGTGTGGACACCGATCATGCACTGGTATGTGCTGATCTACGGATGCGTTTTGGCAGACGAGCACGACGACGCGGTGGGCGCATTGACATCATCCTACTGTCAAAGCCAGCTGTTCTAAATGCGTATCGAAGTACGTCGACATGCGAGTTGAGCAAGCCCTCACTGGAGACAACTGATGGTCACTAGTAACATGTTCACCAGAACTTGCTAGCAGCAGGCAAATCCTCACGTGCTATGTCTATTAGACAACATGGTCATTGGGTCTCTTCGCAATCTCTAGTACTTATCCCTGCTCGCCGGCATATCCCGGCTGGAAGCGAACACAATGAAATTCGCAAAGGGCTCTGGGTAAGACTCCGTGCTAGCCTGAAGAGAGACCGCGAATCTTAGTGGTTTAATCCTGCGGCAGTGATGGAAGTGGCCACTACCCTTGGCAACCGTCGTAAGTTATTCCGTCTGATACGGGAAACGGGCAGCAGGATACCTGGTGTCAGTGAAACTATACGTGACGTGAGTGGACTGCGTATCCACAACTTGTCAAAGCGCTTGGAGAAATGAGCTGAGCATTTTGAAAGACAATTTAATCGGCTAAAATTGTTTGATTCTTCGCCGGCCAGTGATCGCCCTGCTCCGTGGGCTGTCCATTTGAATCCGTCCTCCCACTCAGGAGTCGAACGTGAGATCAGACTACTGAAGTTGAACAATGCCTCGGGACCAAATGCTCATCCTCCAGCCCTCTTCAAATTCGGAGACTCTGCTCTTGTTGATGCTTTACATGAATTACTAGTGAAACTGCGGGAGCAGGAGACTGTCTCAACTGTCTCCGTTATTGTTCCCATCCTCAAAGTAGGCTCAAGTTCGGAATGCGGCAATCATACAGACATCAGTCTGATCTCCAACGCCTCCAACTTACTCACCTCCATAATTCCTCACAGACTGACTGGCGCTAGTGAAAGTCAGATTCGTGAGGAGCAAGTCAGGTTTCGTCGGGGTCGTGGCTGCATTGACCACATCCGCACCTTGCGTCAGTTGTTTGAGCACGGTCACACATATTGGCGGCCCACCGTAGTCGTGTTCCTTGACATCAAATGTGCCTTCGATTCGGTTGATCGATGTTCCCATTGGCATTGTCTACTCAGGAAAGGTGTGCCCGAGAAATATGTAAATATTATCCAAGCATTATATGCGCGTAGCGCGGGCAGAGTAAGGGCGTACGGCAAGCTGTCACTGTGATGGGAGTATACACTCGAACGAACGTGCGGTGCCAGCGCAGCAATGAAGCCGTTAGGCTTCCGCAAGGAAAGGCGGCAGCTAATTGGACGTTCACATGTTTCTCGCAAGCACGCTGATTGGCCAACAGTTGGACGCATTGGAATGAGTTTGTATGAATGAATCAAAGGAAAGATGTCATGCATTCACAGAGGTCGGTTATTAGGGATAAAACTAGCTGTATATACCGATATGTTTCACTCGCCCTCTGCCTGCGTTTTCGCCTGTTCCTTTTGTTTGCAGAAAATACGTTTTGTCCCTGAAGGACCGACTTTTTACATCACCACCCTTAAATATCTCCAGCAGGGTGAGACAAGGATGCCCGCGGTCAACTTTCCTTTACTAATTCGCTATTGACGAAGTCATGGAGATCGCATTTGCAGGACATGACATGAAAGGTGTGTAGCTACTCCCAGGAGAACGGCTTCTTAACTTAGAGTATACCGACGACATTGTCATCATCTGTGACAGCTCCCAGACGTGCCAAGCCGCGCTGGACAGATTAGCACTGGCTGTCAGCCGCTTGGGACTTTGCTTTACACCATCGAAATGTAAAACTTTCCTCCAAGGTTTTGCACGGATCGCCACCTACGCTGCTCCTTGGTGGGGATCAGCTAGCAGTCGTTCGGAAATTCAACTACCTGGCAACTTGTATCAGCGTCTTCGGGATCGGAGACGTGGTCACGAACCGTATAGCGAAAGCTCGATTGCTTTGCTAAGCATCGCCACCTATGGCGGCGGCTCGACGTCATCGTCGACCTGAAGCGTATAGTGTACAACGCAGCGGTACGTTCGACCTTACTGTACGGTTGCGAAACATGGCACCTAAGGTCGGCGGACATAAAGATGCTAGTTACATTCGACCATCGGTACCTTCGCAGTTTGGCTCATATCTGGTGGGAACACCGCGTGCGTATCGCGTGTATTCGCCGCCCTGTTTACGGCACAGGAAAGGGAACTGGACCGTTCAACACCGTTATTTCAAACGCCAGGCCCCGATGGCTGGGCCACGTGTTGCGCATGCGTACCCATCTACTTCCACGACGTGCGGTGTTTGCGCACTGGGGATGTGGATGGAAGAAGAGGAGGGGTGGTCAAACCATGACTTGGTCAAGAGGAATGAAGTCCCTCAGTTCGGAGCTGGCCTCGGTTGGAGCGTCACGGCACCCTGGTTGAGGTCCAAAAGACGGTGAACACGTTTGGCTGGGTACACTTGCTGACATGGCGAAGAGCCGACCTCAGTGGCGTTCCTACTGTGAGTATCTTTGTCCCTCCCGATACCTTTTATCCTCCCCTCCACCTAAGATCTCATTTCTTAGCGTGAAACACAATAATTTGTTTGCCTAGTAGCCGGCTGGTAGCTTACCAGAACCATGACTGGCCGTTGCTGGTATTTCAGCTGGCATGCAACTTTGTATCTATTTTCCTTTTTCATTTATGTATTGCGGCACCGCAGCTCAAGTGTCTCCCACCGCTAGCTGACTTGTATAATGATGAATAATGATGAGTCGGAAGCAGTAGACCATTAAGTCAAAACTAGAACACCAAACAAAGGGGAGAGTCATAGAATTAAGGTCTACCTACAAACCGAGAGCAGCGGCAGACCAGACACCGTAAGGAAGGAAGGGGATATAATAATAAGTGTGAATCATTGCCAAGAATGTATTTGAGGTTTGGGTTACAGGACGTTACGTCTGCAGTGCCTACATCAGTTAGATCTCAGAAGTCCGAGGTGGGTCAGAAAGCAGGAGACCGCTCAGCTCCAACGGAGCTAGGCCGCCAAGTAAGTGTGTAAATAAAACTAATGAGTGTTATCAAGAAGGAAGCAGTTGGGAACGACGCGTCAGGGGCAGGCTGTGTAATATTTGTAACCGGTGTCTAACTTATTTGCTTACTGGCTTTTGCTCGAAGCGGCGTGTTCCCTAGACAGCAGTGTGGTTATTGTGCCGCCCGAGCGATTGCTGTCCACAAATTGCTAAATTTGGCTCATTAGCAAAAGCCAGTTATATTTATCCGAATGGTTTGCTTTCTCCGTTGAGTTATCTAGGCGAGAAATTGAACTGGTTTATGAAGCGCCTGAAAAGGTACTGTTTACGCCGTGAGGGTACAATTGTGGATGTAGACCATTTTTCAACGTGTTAATCAGTACGTACTGTCAGCCTGCTACGACTAAGCATGTTACTGAATATCACCCGGCTACCTTTTTACGCACCTGTTAAGTTTACTTCATTTGACCAACCGTGTGGTGCTCCGAGGTAAATCGGATTCACTTGCGACGATTCGCGTCGTAAGGTTAACAGAAACTCATACCTGCAAGATGGCTTAATGGCCAAAAGAATGTAAAGAATGAAAGAAGAAAGTGACTAAACCAAACAGCATGGAAACAAAATTCACTTCCAGATGTAAGCAACCCAGTGCAAGTACGTCATTGTCTGCGTGACTGCCCCATGTTTGGTAACATCAACATCCGGAATCTATCAACGAGCCTGACGAAGTCTCTCAGTCAACATTTTCAAAATTCTGTACCACGCCATAGGCTGGCCACCGGTTTCCCGCAACGTGGTGCAGCGCCGGCGTATAATGCAAGCCGAGACAGCCGGTCAACGGACCAACGGTGGACATGGATTAGCCAAGCACGGTACTATGTGTTAGCAAACACTAGTGTGAGTCACTAGAAGGCTTGTCAAAACCAACTGGCGGCCTTTATCAGTGCTGACCCGGTGGTCTCACCAAACGTGAGCAATGCTCCGCAAGCACCGGTGGTCGGAAGCGGCCAAGCGTTTAACGTCTTCTCTGCAAACTGGCCGGGTCGCTAATCCAGAAAAGAAACCAGCCCCACAACGGCGTTCTGGACTGTAAATTCTGGTGACAAGCTCATATGCCGTGGTCTCCATAGATGGTTGAGTCTCTGGAAAGCCCCACGGACCTTACTTATACGCGAAGTAACTTCTTCAGGGATGTGAACACTAGTGAAGTTGCAGTTACCAAGGTAAGTGCCTGCACCGCCTATATTGTCGGCGTAGACTTGCAGCAGTATTTCACAATTAGAAGGTGCAAAGCACATGCCGCAACGCCAACCGCTCTCCGTCAGCGTAATCAGTAGCGTTTATATAGCCACTGATTCAGACTGAAGTAGAAATCTCTTCCGCATACTCCAGTGCCCCAAGTTGGCTCGCGCAACGGAGTGGAAGACGGCTTCCACAGCAGGAAACACAACACAATGTGTGGGCAGTAAGTATGACTCTGTTATAACAATTGATCATGAATACAAATTGTCGATGCAACCACGACCTGGGCATAAGCCAGCGTGGTTTGCTGATCTACTGTTCCCGGTACCAGTATTTTGTCGGAGGATGGTGTCCGTGTACAGTTTGAATTCAACAGAAACAAAGCCCATGCCTCTATCGGTTCCTCACAAAGTAAGCTGGTCCTTTTTAGGATGTGCACGAGAACGGATGGTCTGAATGCACCTCTCCACTGTTTTGAATGGTGGCGCACTGAGACAATTCCTGTTCTCACAGTGACTGTATTCAGGAGTTCCTTGGACTGCCAACTGGGTCTCTAAAGACTATGGGATAGGAACAGTTAGCAATCAACACTGTGTGCTAGCTGGTGCTCTGCCTATTCTGGGTCAAAATAAAGTTGAAGTTGTCTTACGGTCGGGGACGAAAATGGTATTTTAATTAAAGTACCTGTCTTATCCTGGGATGCTACCCAGGCTGCAGGTAATTTCCATGTACTACAAGAGATATAGTGTCTAACCGGTCCACAGATATCACGTAAAAACAAGTCTCGTCGGCTCCATTTATTAGGGATTCTCCTTCTAAACGCATGCCATCTATTCTTGACCATCCACTGTGCTAGCCAACGCCACGGTCAGCCCGAGTTGAAAGGGATTCTCTGCTGCCCCGAAAGGGTTTTAGCCTAGCGGAGCACGCTTCCCAGTGCAACAAGGTTGCACCTTAACATGCCGCCAAGTAAAGTTCTGTCCTTTAACAAAGCCATGCTTGCAAGACCACAGTGAGTGTCGTCCTACACAAATGGAGCGTATCTTGTCATCTTCCGTCTGAAGCTCAGAGACAAATTCCAGCCTCAAACTCCTCCATGAAAAATGCATTCATTTTTTCTACGTAAGGATCATTAGCAGTGTCGGTTGGTACCAACGTTTACGTCGGTACTTGCTATTTATAACAGGTCGTCGCTTACCGATTTGGGCCCTCTTCTGTCCGGCAGTTGTGTGGTGACTCAAGGCTGGAAGTAGGCAAAGGTCAAGTTGGCAGCAGGAGCAGAGTCACGTACCACCATCCCACTCCTTTCTCCATCTTCTTTCACTAAAACCCACTTTACATTCCATTCTTCCGAGTACGATGAACCATAGTTTAATTAGTTCGGTTCATATAGGCCTCCAGTAATGTAGCCTTAACTCAGGGATTACGCATGTGCTGCTGTACTTCGTCAATTTTTAGTGCCAAAGAGCATCCACACAAAATGATTCGTTACGTGGCATGCGTACGTCAGCCTCTAGTCTAAAAAAGTTCGTTTAGTAACCTGACCGCAAGGGTTACAATGGAACAATGAAACAATGCATTTATGCGGATACAAAAGCTAAGGTTGAGAAATCTCGTAGGGTGAACGGTGCGAAAATCATAGAAGTCTGAAAAATTCAATGGAAACCAATTCAGTAAAATCGTTTAACAGCGAGTCACTACAAGCTTGTGGACTCACCGAGTTTGAAGTGTCAAAATAATAATCCACTTTGGCGCCGTCTGTGGTTGCGAAACAAAGACACATGTCTGCTAGTCGGGATTTACCTCCCATTATACTCAATGTCGGTAACAGACCCCACACTTCGTCTTACAGCTTGCTTTGAACGGGTCCTAAGCCACACACTTATCGCTGGTGACGTTAACGTGCACGACACAAAAAGCCAGCAACCGACCGTACGCAGGTTAAAGCCCGCTTCCAAGAGTTACTTGCTAGCCACCCTCTGTACAACCAATTAACAACTCACATCAGTTTCCGAACTTAACAAGCAATTGTTACCGGATCTTGTGTTCAGTAAGGAAGAAAGCATGGTTGAAAAAATAGTTGCAATCGTACAACCGGGTCGTAGTGACCATGTTATTTTACTCTTCGACAACCTAGAAATACATAAATAAATGTTTTATTTTCGGCTATGTGAGGCATGTCAATGGAGACATAATCAGGTAGGTGCAACTGTACAGACATTTTGTAACAATTATAACAGCGACAGCAGACAAATGTTCATATCTTCATGATTGGAACTATACAATGGTGGAATGGTGAAACGCTAATTGGGCTGTTGTAAGGGCGAGACCCGTTTGATAGGTCAAAATCGGTCTGCCCTATATTGCAGTCATACCTCAGCTAATAATAGAATAAAATTCCTGAACGTTCCTTTATAAGCTAATTGAAGAGCAAGGTTGAGAGAGGTATGAAAATAAATTAATAAATAAATTGCATATTCCTAGACGATGCGAGAAGCTGTTACTTAAAAGGAACAGAGCAAATAATGGTACAAGGTTTCCATGCCATTTCATTAATAAATTTTCAGAAATAAACATGGGTGCAGTTGCAAAGTATGTAGCACGGCGTAATCAGCATCGTTCTGCCATTTGTTCCTGCCATTGAATCAGGATTCTTCACAATCACCTGACATATATTTGGGCAGAGAACCACATAGCAGTGAAAGGGGTTGTCGTCCTAACTGTTATGGGCAGGTGTTTCAGAAATTTATTCAGGCTTCATGGATACCGGTTTTGAATGCGTTATCTAGTGGCCGTGATGTGCCGAACGACTGGATCACACGTTGGACGGTTAATTGTTTACTAATCACAAGCTTAAAAGGGCGTGTGTAAATCGTGTTCTGAAATCACTAGGTAGTTTGTTTCAAATCGTTCAGTATTGTGTTAGAAAGAAACGTTCTCTGATTCTCGCAGTAAAATTTTGGCATCATGACATTCAACTCTTTGTTATGTATTGGAAACCTGCTGTCTATATGTATGTGAACACCAGTTTAAAGGCTGCGAATTTGACAATTCCTGATTCTGTAAAGAAAATGGAGGTTCAGCTTTATTATCCGAAGCCAAACTGGGTCAAAATCAAATTTATCACCTCGCCCTCTGCATGTCCTCTTTGAGGAGTATCCACATAGCTTTTTCGTGAAGCGTCTCTGGACCCTCTCAAGGGCTTGCTGGTCAGATTTCCGCAGCTTAGCCTTTACCGTTGAACAATCTTCCATACACGGCAACAAAAATGATTTGTAACGTGATACGCGAGATTCTTTGAGGTACAAATGTTTGTAGGTATAACCCATGGTCTTCTTGGTTTTCGAAACATGAATGCCTCAGTGTCCCGAAAACTTAAACGTGATTGAATATCTCTCGCCCAAGTCGCGCACTGCCCTGCTTGCGAGGTATATGCGCCATGTATAATACAGTGTCTGGCGGTACTTCGCATTTGTACGACAAAATGTCACACTTGTCCATGGCACATGACATCTGGCACGGTTGACACCAGGAGTCAAGGGCGGATAAGTTTTCCTTAATGAGACGTACGGCTTCCTGAGCATTTGCACATGGTTGTGAGTAGACAAGTTTACTGGCAATAGCAAAGCTAAACGCAACGCGATTTCGTATTCCCTGGAATATATCGTTACTATAAAATAGAAAAGGAAGAAGACCATGAACACTATTTTGAATCACTCCACTAGTGTTTGCTTTCGGTTTAGAGAAATGGCCGCTTATGCGCACCATCTGTCGTCTACCAATTAGCTATAGATATAGCCAAGAGAACATAGGTTCTCCCATGCCTATGGCCTTCCGTTTGTTTAGCAACCTTCTGTGAGGCGCCCTATCAAATTATTTGCCGGTCCAGGAACAGGAGTACGACACTGTTTTCGCTGTCAATGGCAGCCGTTGCGTGGTTTTAAAACTAGGCTGGCTGGCACGTTGCACAGGATTGATAATGCGTGAAGCTGTGTTGCATATTGCTGATAAGGTTAGCATTGTTCAAGTATATAAATATTTCATCTTTCACTACACTTTCAATTATTTTTTATACGAAGGGTGTTGGCTTGATGGGACGAAGTTTTTAACCTCTTGGGAAGCGCTTATTTTATGTTGCAGGATGACGACCGAAGTTTCTCAATGAGTAGGATATACTCCGTTGTTAAAAGAGCGTGAAGAGATGTTGTGCA
Source organism: Dicrocoelium dendriticum (assembly GCA_944474145.2). Taxonomy (NCBI): domain Eukaryota; kingdom Metazoa; phylum Platyhelminthes; class Trematoda; order Plagiorchiida; family Dicrocoeliidae; genus Dicrocoelium; species Dicrocoelium dendriticum. Next base: position 53,286,383 of record OX104066.1, on the reverse strand, counting down.
AAGACAGAAGGTAGTCATTAGCACTGTTTTTTTATAAAACTAAGGGAGGTCTTCACCGTCTGCATCTGTTGAGGGGTATAAGCGAGCGACTTGAAGAGCGATTTTTGCTATAGTTAATACCGCTGTGCACAGACCTTCATTATGGTGCGGCATGATAATAGTTGATGTGTCTGATGCTTCAGTGAGCAAAGCTTCGGCAAAATAAGCCCTGTAGGCCGCGCAAATATAATATGCAAAGTTCCCTGAATATAATGATGCTAAAGCACATACTGTCACGCACTACCAGTTGTTCCCTAGGTTTGTCCAGGATCCACCTTGGACTTTCCTAACCGAAGGCCTCCCAGAGATTGCCTAAGAAACTTTTACAAGGACGTTTAGCATATTGTTAACACACGCATCGGAAGGGCATTTCTCCCAACCCAAAAACAAGCAGAAGCCGTTGCTGTAGAGCAGATCAGGTGAATGTATGTCCCGGAGCGATTTGGCATGGCAAGCTAACAAGGACTGCTCGAATGCAAAAACCTGGACTGCGTAGGTGATACATGGTAACTTCTGTGTGAAACTAATCCTCAAAGACAAGGTCACAGTGCAGCAGCAGTTAATGAAGGGATTCTCACGAACCGAAAATTTCTGTACAGGAAAGTTAACGGCCTTCAGTAGATGAGGCGGGAATTCCATCACTATGCAAGTCTGATGGATGTGCGCGATCAGTAATGGAGGCAGCCGACCTCCTACGACTTCATTACTTCCAAACTTTCCAGCGGGTAACGAACCCAAATTTTCTGCTGGTTTCCATTACTTCAACGTTGGGATTAGGCAATATCACCTTCACAGCATTAGCTGAGTTGAAAAATTTGTTATATTTGCTTATCTACATTTCTCTTGGATTCAAAACATCAGACCCGGGGCTCCGCAGATGATAGCTTGTGCACAACGTAAACACTGGCTGTTTCCTATCAGCTTATTTTGAGGAGAATCATGTACCACCAGTAGGAAAGCGAAAAGTATTCCTTCCTATCCATAAAGGGGGCAGCAGCACTGACTCCACGAACAACCATCCAATAACACTACTTCCTGTACCATCCAAGTGTATGGACTCAATCGTCGCAGATGCGCTGATTCAGCAGCTGGGAAGCCACACCTTATTAACCACATAGCAACATGGCTTTCGTCAAAAGCGCTTATGTAATACTGACCTATTAATTGCACTTTATAGCTGGACTGTAGCTGTTGACGCTGGTGCAGGAAGCGAAGTCATCTAGCTGAACTTCTCAAAAGCCTTTGATAGTTTAAACCAAGGAATTCTTCTTCAGAAGTCTCGAAACTACGGCTTCAGCGATTTTGTTCCTGGGTTGGATACACAAACTTCTACAGGAACGACAAGCTGGATGTAAGCGTTCAAGAATCATTGTCCGATGCAACCCATGTGGTGTCGGGTATACCACAGGGCTCGTTGGTTGGGCCTCGTCTATCCTTGGTGTTCCATAAGGATTTGCATATATCAGTTGCTTTCGATTTTCTATTTTTCGCTGTCGTTATCAAGCTATAGCGAAGGACCAGCTGACCGAACAACCACGAACAGCTCCAGTGCCTTGTTAACACGGTTCGAATTGGGCAGTTATAAACGTCCTACCATTCAACACAACCAAACGTCGCGTTGTTCATTTAGGCCATAGGCATAACTATGCGTAGCTACATGAAACAAACGGCATGCAGACAAGCTTCCAGAAACATAACCTTGGTGTGATTGTACAGAGCAATCACAACTGTTCAATACAGGCTGAAGTAGCTGCGAAAGCAGCTACTAGCACGTCGGCATGCAGCGAATGGCATTCCGGAGAGTAGGCTCATTAATATCCTCAAAGATGTAGTTCCTACGTGTGTACGCTTGTTGGATGCACCATACCAGCTTGGCAACCTTGGTTGAAGCGCGACCTATATGCGTTAGAAGAACTACAACGAAGAAGGTAGAGAGCCTGCGCTAGCACTCTTACCATCGAAGGCTGAAGTAGTTGGGATTTTCAGCGGACGCTATCGAAAGCTCCGCGGCGATCTCCTATTAGCGTATCAGATATCGGGTTACCCCAACAAAGTATGCCGCTAGTTGCTGAAATTTAGCCACAACACGAAGCTTGGGGTAACTGCTTATAATTGAATAAGCCATATGGCTGTGTGGTGCGCCGAAGTAATTACTTTTGAATTCGGGTGTGCCAACCCTGGAACGCCCTCCCAGACTCAGTTGTATCCTCCCCTAACTGGGAAGTGTTCAAACTACGCTTAGACGTTGCGTAGCACTCAGCAGGTTGCTATATAAACTCCTCTATTGTGGATTGCGCTAAGCATACTTCTTTACATGATTTACGTGTCAACTGGACCCAAGTGTGTGAACGTATTTTAATGTCCTTAAGCGTTAAAACAGCGACCATTGCCCCCCAGTGTATTTCTGAAGCTTGCCGCTCTATTAATTTAATTCTGATGTTACTCAGCAACGTAGTTAGTTCAGCGGACGTATGGCAGATGACCCACATATATCTTGATTTATCGTATACACCCCAACCATCCCAGAGACCAGGCAAGCGCTTGCTTTTATTCCATGATAAAGTATTGTTCATTTTTCATTGGCCCTACTATACTATGGATACCTTACCATCCCCGCCCATGTGGTCTGCCGATGTGCTTATGCCTTATATATAATATCCGCTGTGAGCTTTACCAGCATATTGCTTTAGCCATTTCGGAGACTACCGCTAGCCCCTTGATCGGGGTTTTTCATTGTCCTGAACCTTTGGAAGCAAATTCATTGTACCTCTTCAGCACCTCACAGAAAGCTTTCTCTTCCCGCAAGTGTTCTACTTACCTGCAATGGTTCTTCCTCTTAGACCTGTCTGCGAAGCCTACCCGGCCCCCTGGTTATATGCTTAGACGATTAGCCGACGTATGCTATATCCAACCCCCATCACTCTGAAGTTTTGCTCACCAACAAAACTGCATCTTAATCTAGATAACCCTATTTCGTCCAGTACCTGTTAATGGTGTTTCCTGACTACGTCACGCTCAGCCGATGGACAAACGGGTGCACCATAACTTCAACTGGTCTTGCGGAAAACTTATCGTAACCTAACGTTCCCAATAGCGCATTGCTATTCCACTTTGATCAACGACAGTTTTTCAGGACGTGGTGGATTTCACCTGGCAAGCGTTGCCCCCTATACTATACCACAGGTGCCTGATTAATGACAGCGAGTCGTGGCGGATGTGACTTGGCACCCAAATAAACTCAGTGCCCGCTGCTAAACACTGACAAGTTTAAGCTAATTGAACTCTGTGAAAACAATGGTTTAATAACCAAAGCTTGCCCTGCGTCAAGCATTGTTTAGTATTCATAGTTTCGGGTCCATACACATCCAGAATAATGGTGCTCAATCTCCAGAACTACTCAAAGTTTCACCCAGAATTTCTGTAACGGAAACATGGATAGATTTTACATTGCTTCCGCGCCACACATGTACCTGCCTTCAGTGGGCATGCACATTATCCTTGCGCTTTACCTATATGACAACTACGTACCAGTTATTCAACCGTGGCTTTGGCCAATATGTCTATGTCGTATGGTGTACATAGGCTCATTTGGTTTCCGTGACTCTGCTAATAACTTGACTATGCCCGTATTGGTGTGTCAAGTTTCATCGAGAATAAAAAGTTATGTATTCATTTAAAAGCTAAAGGAAGCAAAATTTGTAGACTTACTATGTGGAACTCACCATCCAAATGAGGCTGTATTCATGCACCGGAAGATAGTCAGTAGATTAGGAAACGTTATTTACAGCATGACTAAGTAACTTCCACCAGCAGGTAAGAGTGCTACTGCAGCAGACTTATTTAGGTAAATGAAACAATCGAAACTCAGGTGGTGGTAATATGAGTGCGTAGACATGCGTCAGCAAGGAATACTGTGGCTGTTGCGTCAAAGGAAGTCAAAGGTCACAATACGCGTTACAGATGGATAGCTTTGGAGGAAAGACAACTCGTATGGTCGAATAGGACCAGTCATAGGTAAAAAATAAATACTTTGTTCTCAAATACCTCGAGACGATCCACGCAGGCATGACCAAAATATACTGGCAATTATGTTGCGCAACAGATAAGGTAAAACGCACTTACTTGCCAGTGGCCAAACTGTGTACAGTTTGCAAAAGCAGTCGAAGCACACGCGAGGAACAAAGTCAGCGGTGGGATGGCGATAAACTGGCCCTACTTGTGCATAGAGTAAATACAAAATGCACAGTAGGAGAGTGGTGACCGTATGTAAAGGCTGCGAGTAGCTTTGTTGTACGTCTCAATAAAATAGTGAAAACTGCCTCTAGTCAATATTCCAGCGGGTAACGTTGCGCACCGACTTTATTCCTTGGCAACACGCTTCCGTCACGTCACAGTGTTGCTAAACGGCCATATGTGCCCTTTATAAGAAGAACGCTTGGCAGTCGAAAGCCCAACACATCCTGGAAAGCTGTCGTCCATTGCTTTGAACGGTCGTGTACAAATAGCAAAGCTTCCTATGAATAGGTCAAAAATCAGCAATATATGTAATGCAAACGGTCCACGAGAATACAGTTGGAGAGATAAGGATTGGCTCCCAGCAAGCGCCGAATATGCGTAGGGATGCGAGGAGCGTACGCCGAATCGCGCACGCTAAAGGTTTTGAGGGGAATACCATCGAACCATTATAGCATTGGCGGACCACTCAGCAGTGGCCAATTTTTGCCAGTCCGAGAAGAAATTCGGTCACCAGCGGATACATACAGTGTCACCGAGAAAGTCAACATATCAGCGAAGCTACGTGACACAAACCTTCCAAGAGGCTAAGCGTTGGGAATATAGGAGTGGCTTCTAGCAAGCTCCGGAAATGCGCAGAGATACATGGAGCCTAAGACCACTGGCTGCTTCCAAACCGGGGTGCTAAAAGTGAAATGAATCAGCGATAACAACGCTATGAGAGGGCGTCATGCGCGAAATGTAGCCAATAAATAAAGACGTTTGGTCACTGGTGGACACCTACAGTGTCACACAATATAACAAACGCATCAACAAAGGTAGTCGATACAAACCTTTAAAGGGGCTTAAGATTGGTGAGATAAGGAGTGGCTCCTAGCAAGCTCCGGATATACGCAGAGAAGCAGGAAGCCTATGGCGACTTGCTGCTGCTAACGAAAGATACTGGCTCTAGTAAAAGACGTACCAGTAGCTGCTGTAGCCATTCCCTTAGGAACTTTGGTCACTAGTGGATAACTACAATGACGAGGAATAAATAAACTAAAAGAGAATGGTTAGAGCGATAGTCTCTCTAAGATAATAAAGGCTGGTGCTTCAAGGATGTGCTTCTGCTCAGCTCCAGGTTTGCAATGCGATACAGGGAGCCTACCACGACTAGCTGCCGTCAGAAAGAGGTGACATGAGTAGGGCAAACGACAGGTACCGGCGCGAGGTGAGAGAGAGCAGTGGTCAGCAATGGCATTCGGATTAAGCCTTCAGTTATTAGTGGGTACCTACAGGGTCACCGAAAAAGTCACCGACCCACCGTTGTTGTGCTTTAAACAGGTCCGGAGAATAAAAGTTAGAAATAAACACTAATTGCTAACACTCACGGAATTGCGCAGAGGTGCATGGAGCCAATGCCTACTGGATGCTGCTAAACAGGGGTACTGGCGCACTGAGAGAGGGTATCAGTGGGAAGGTGTAGTAGTTGAATTAAGGCTTGTGTTCAATAGTACATAGCTACAATTTCAAAGATAGTCAAAACACATCGAGGATAAGGGATGCAAAATGTCTTGCTGGAGTACTAAGAGATTAGCGCTAATATTGACTGAACTAGGGAAACCCAGTGAGAGTGCGGGGCCCCGGCAAGTGGAGTATTCGAATAGGTTGCATCTGGTAGGGACCACATGGCTTTTGGAGAGAATGGGCTAAAGGGCGGCTATGTGGGCAGCAATTAACAAAAATTCAAAGTTACAGCAAGAGCAATAAGGGCATGGACTACATATCGAAAGTAGGTTTGCAGTAGGAATGTTGCACTGTCAGCTCCGGTTAAAGCTATGGAGACGTCTGCAGCAAATAAGCTTAGGCGCCGCGCCGCGCCCCGCTGGGTGATAAAGAGTTCTTAGTTATTGTATGATGAAAGCACGCTGAATAGGTGAAAGCTTGAGCCGTATGTCTACGGCACTACAAGAGAACGAATGGATGCAAGCGACAAAAGCAAGCTGCCTCCGGTAATGGGATGCAGAGGTCTTGGATACTTAAACGATAACATCTACGTCTGCTGCAGTAAAGAGAAGCTGTAGGTGGGACCGGCTAGCAAATAATTTGGCGGCAACCAACCTTTAGAGTGTCTTCTTGGGTTAGCCTTTCGTAGCAATCATGTCCCCTCTCCCACTGCTCATCTTCAGGAATACATATTCTTAAGAATTCAGATACGAAGGGTGGCGTTTAGGAACCTGTGTAAATTTCGAACCTCTAGAGTTGCATTGGCTGTCCCGATGGTCAGCCGCAGCCGATTCAATGCAATAACGTATTTATTTAGCAAAAGTTGGCACGGATGCTGGATCGAGCCTTTGGCAGGATTATGGAAAACGGTCTGGCTCGTATGGGGTACCGATCGTTGTCTAATGTATAACGAACCTACCTGCATCGACCTCTGGGTTTTGCCTCACATGCAACAGAAACAGCTGGTTGAACTTGAGCCTGCGTAGCCACAGTGGTTCGAGTTTAAGCTGCTTACATCTGCCTCGATGATTAAGCGTGGAAGAATCAAGGAGAGGTTTTGTAAAATTTATTGCACCCTCCCGATTCCTATACGGTCACGCTTGCGCGAACCGGTGAACATAACTGTAAAGAGGCTTCAAGTGGAACGGCGACTTAATTCAGCACGAATATCAACAAGAGCTATCAGTGATATTTTATATTACTGATAGAATCCCAGTAGCTCGAAAACAACAAACTGTATAACTTCACCTTCTGCCTCATTCCCTCGGGGTTAATGCGGGTTTCCGTCATTCTTTACCACGCTCCGTCGCACTGCTGGAAGCATTCTTCCACGATGCTCCTTAATACCAGCGTTGCTTAGAGCAATATCAATTGAGTATGAGGGCTGTTCTATTATAGTAATTTTTCTCGGTCAGTAATCTCCGGGTGCCCGGAGCGTTATGAGCAGGAGTATAGTCATGAAGAAGCATCCACGATTTGCTGTCATACTTATCGTCTGTTAAAGCGCACTCAGCGAAGCAAACGTTTCAATAATAAGGCAACAATAATTGGCATAAGTGCGACATAGTCAATAGTCAGGTTTGAAGTGCATGTGACCCAGGTGCAGTAAACGAAAGTTCATAATCTAATACGAAAAAGGAAATAACGCAGTGCCAAACATATCTGGCGACAAGTAACATGTGCCCAACATTTACAGATCACACAGTGAGGCTAGGGAGGGAATATTAACAGCCACTTCACAGTGGGAAATGAAGGGCCAGGTATCAGTGGGAGGAGTCTGCTGCTACAAAATGAACAAATTGTTGGTTTAACCGAGCGATCCATCTGCGCCTTTCACGGATGGGTCTGTAAAGTTTAATGCAATATCAGTAAACAATGCCGACTTTAATCTAATTATCCTTCATATTGACAACGCGCCCCGCAAAGTTGGCTTGTTACGGTGTTGACGACACCTAAGGAAAAGGTATACCTCGACCTCCCATTTAAGGGTAACCCCGCTTCAACAAGGGCAACCAAGCGCTTCCTCTACGTCACTCAGATAACGTAAGGTGCTACAGATGCTGTGGTGATGAACAGCATAGGAACTCGAACCTATCAGCGTCAAGTCACACAATACTCACTAATCCGATTATCCCTGCTGCTTTAGTTAGATAAGCAAGAATGAGGGGGTTTTGAATTCCAGAGTGAATGAATCCCGGACCAAATGGGTTCAAGGTGAGGTCAGCCATTTCGCGTCCAATATTCCGTGTGCACGCAAACGTGAACATGTTTCATTGACCCCTTATCTTCTTGACACCGGCTCTGCATTTCGGCTGCTATTACGTAATCCTAATCCACGCTTATTACGGTTCCCGTAAGCCGTGACGACAAGCCAGCTAAGACCTGCCCTGTGAGTGCAGAAACAGTCAGTTTTTGACCTACGAATACCCCGGTCCTAGGACGATTGCCGCCGTTCATCTCACAGCATTTCACTGATTGGGAACACCCATGGGACTGTATAAGATAATTACTACTTGTTGTATTGGTACTGATGAGACAATACGAAATGCGTGCATTTATCAGTGATCGTCTCCTCATTGTTTTTTTTTCAAACTATTGGAGGGAAATAACTGTTGTAAAAAACAGTTTATTTCTCGGCGGTGCGCGAGACTGTGACGGCATAGGGACAAAGCAATGCTGACATGGATTCCCTGAGGCCGGTCACACATGCAATTATAGTGTCCAGCTGACACAAACCGAACTTTGGCGAAGTATGTGAATGGATGGTGTGTATCCGTTCACACGGGTGTTATACTGTGCGGCCAAATTCAGCAACACGTAATGCCCCAGTTAAAACGCTCGCATGTGTTCACCTGTGGCCATGGTACGCTATGCTACGTAAGGACAGGCTGTAAGGGCTTGTAGCAAGTGTCCATCCAGTTGCACACGTGGCCACTAGCTCTTTTCGCTACTTAGCTCCTGCTTCTGTCAAGTGGTGTGTTGCGGGCCCGTCAAAAATCCTCGCAAGAGAACGCGCCAGTAACTCCGGTATAATGGCTGTGGGAAGCGGAGTCCAATTTCTCCCCACAACGCAGCAGTGTTCAGCCACTCCGAGGCGCGTCCCAACTGCGAACGTTTTGACATAGCTCATCACAATCCACCACCTCTGCGTGTGGACGGTTTTTCCTAACTTAATAACCCATAGCACTGACTGTGATCGCCCTTTGTCGGTCGTAAAATAGCCTACAGAGGAAAACTTGTCTTTGCTTTCGCTTCGCCTCAGTAGGGTGTCGGTCGGGTCGCGTGATTGCGTGTGCATCGTTAGCTGGCCAGCCTTCGCGTCTAAGTCAAAGATAGTCAAAACACATCGAGGATAAGGGATGCAAAATGTCTTGCTGGAGTACTAAGAGATTAGCGCTAATATTGACTGAACTAGGGAAACCCAGTGAGAGTGCGGGGCCCCGGCAAGTGGAGTATTCGAATAGGTTGCATCTGGTAGGGACCACATTGGCTTTTGGAGAGAATGGGCTAAAGGGCGGCTATGTGGGCAGCAATTAACAAAAATTCAAAGTTACAGCAAGAGCAATAAGGGCATGGACTACATATCGAAAGTAGGTTTGCAGTAGGAATGTTGCACTGTCAGCTCCGGTTAAAGCTATGGAGACGTCTGCAGCAAATAAGCTTAGGCGCCGCGCCGCGCCCCGCTGGGTGATAAAGAGTTCTTAGTTATTGTATGATGAAAGCACGCTGAATAGGTGAAAGCTTGAGCCGTATGTCTACGGCACTACAAGAGAACGAATGGATGCAAGCGACAAAAGCAAGCTGCCTCCGGTAATGGGATGCAGAGGTCTTGGATACTTAAACGATAACATCTACGTCAGCCGCAGTAAAGAGAAGCTGTAGGTGGGACTGGCTAGCAAATATTTTGGCGGCAACCAACCTTTAGAGTGTCTTCTTGGGTTAGCCTTTCGTAGCAATCATGTCCCCTCTCCCACTGCTCATCTTCAGGAATACATATTCTTAAGAATTCAGATACGAAGGGTGGCGTTTAGGAACCTGTGTAAATTTCGAACCTCTAGAGTTGCATTGGCTGTCCCGATGGTCAGCCGCAGCCGATTCAATGCAATAACGTATTTATTTAGCAAAAGTTGGCACGGATGCTGGATCGAGCCTTTGGCAGGATTATGGAAATCGGTCTGGCTAGTATGGGGTACCGATCGTTGTCTAATGTATAACGAACCTACCTGCATCGACCTCTGGGTTTTGCCTCACATGCAACAGAAACAGCTGGTTGAACTTGAGCCTGCGTAGCCACAGTGGTTCGAGTTTAAGCTGCTTACATCTGCCTCGATGATTAAGCGTGGAAGAATCAAGGAGAGGTTTTGTAAAATTTATTGCACCCTCCCGATTCCTATACGGTCACGCTTGCGCGAACCGGTGAACATAACTGTAAAGAGGCTTCAAGTGGAACGGCGACTTAATTCAGCACGAATATCAACAAGAGCTATCAGTGATATTTTATATTACTGATAGAATCCCAGTAGCTCGAAAACAACAAACTGTATAACTTCACCTTCTGCCTCATTCCCTCGGGGTTAATGCGGGTTTCCGTCATTCTTTACCACGCTCCGTCGCACTGCTGGAAGCATTCTTCCACGATGCTCCTTAATTACCAGCGTTGCTTAGAGCAATATCAATTGAGTATGAGGGCTGTTCTATTATAGTAATTTTTCTCGGTCAGTAATGTCCGGGTGCCCGGAGCGTTATGAGCAGGAGTATAGTCATGAAGAAGCATCCACGATTTGCTGTCATACTTATCGTCTGTTAAAGCGCACTCAGCGAAGCAAACGTTTCAATAATAAGGCAACAATAATTGGCATAAGTGCGACATAGTCAATAGTCAGGTTTGAAGTGCATGTGACCCAGGTGCAGTAAACGAAGTTCATAATCAAATACGAAAAAGGAAATAACGCAGTGCCAAACATATCTGGCGACAATTAACATGTGCCCAACATTTGCAGATCACACAGTGAGGCTAGGGAGGGAATATTAACAGCCACTTCACAGTGGGTAATGAAGGGCCAGGTATCAGTGGGAGGAGTCTGCTGCTACAAAATGAACAAATTGTTGGTTTAACCGAGCGATCCATCTGCGCCTTTCACGGATGGGTCTGTAAAGTTTAATGCAATATCAGTAAACAATGCCGACTTTAATCTAATTATCCTTCATATTGACAACGCGCCCCGCAAAGTTGGCTTGTTACGGTGTTGGACGACACCCTAAGGCTCCTGCATGGATCGGGCCTCAAGAAATTTGTTTTCAAGATTTAGGGTTTTCCAAACATGAAGCGTTATTGAGCTCTTACCGCAATATCTGAGGCATTAATCGTACTGGAACGAGGTGTAATTGACTCGGAATGAGCTAGGAGGGCTAGGTTAGAGATAGCATTCTTGAGCTCTACGAAGGGTATCTGTGCTGTGTCAGGGAAAGTGAACTTACTTTCATTCCCTCAGAGTAGGTCAGCTATATCCTGCTTGAACTGAGCGCAGCGCGGAATGAAACATAGAAAGTAGTTGACCAAACCACAAATCGACGGAGGTGTCTGAACGAAGTCTGAGCTGGAAATCCTTGATTGCCTGGATATTATCAGGAAAGAATTCGGTACCAGAAGATGAAACGAGGTGGGCTAGGAATCCTGCCGTTGCGTTGTCGGTTTCCCCCTTAGTCGAGTTGACTCTAATACCGGGTTGGGTCAAACAATTGGAGGGAATTCGAAGGTGTTCGAGGTGTTCTTGTTCCGATGAACTGGCCACTAAAATATCATCGAGGTAGGAATGAGCGATGTCTGGATGAAGCGTTGGAAGGTATGTAAGGTGTTGCACAGTCGAAGTTGCATACTTAAAAATTCAAACTAGCCGGGAGTATTAGTAACGGCTGTTTTAGAAATGGCCTTTCCTTCTACAGGTATCTGGTGATAGGCGCGAACCAGATCGATCTTGCTGAAGATCATCTTACCTGTGAGGCAAGCTGTGAGGTCTTGAATGTGGGAGATGGGATACCTATCTGGTACGGTTAGCCGAGTATTTGAGCAGTAATAACCGCAAGGGCGCCAATCACCAGATTCCTTAGGGACTATCTACAAAGCAGAGGACCAAGGGCTGTCGCAATAGCGGATTATTCCAAGTTTGAGCGTGAGCTCAAACTCCGCCATGGCTACCATTAGTTTCTCGGGTGATAGTCGGTGTGGACGGCATAAGGCGGATGGGCGATACGTCCATATGGGGTGCGTGACTTTGGATGCCAAGAGCAAAGCTGAGTTCATTGGCCGAACGAGCTTGGAATACTGGGAAAAAAGATTGGCGTAGTCTGGCGCGGTCTGGGGAAGGCGTAGACCGGTGCTATAGGTGACATATCGGCGGTGAGGCCACGTAAACTGAGTTTCGTTGTAATGTCCGCTATCATCTGGCGTTTCGCATCTAGCAATATGTCAAAGTGCTTGAGAGATGCAACGCCGACGATGGCAAAGGAGACTGCAGCGAGGGTGAAAACCCAGCGGAAGGTGCGCCGAAGACCTAGATACGGGGTAAGCGACCGAGGACCCTAGGTGGCTATTGGCGTACCATTGGCGGCAATTAGGCTTATCGACAAAGAAGCGACAGGCTCGACTGCCACAGGGGAAGGGCGCTGACTTCCGCCCTAGTATCAACTAAGCATTGGGTCTCGGAATCCTAATCGCTAATGTAGATGAGAGGACTTTGGGATTTGCCGACAACGTTAGTCGCCATTACGTTGCGGCGTGAAAGTTTTCCTGCTTCATGACGGAGAAACTGCATGGTTGCTCGCACTTACTGGCTTTGTTACCCAAAACGCGAGTAGTAACATCAAAATCCTTAATTGTTACGCTTCGTGCAACGGGATGATGAGCTAAAGCAGCCGTTTTGTTTGTAATCTAGGGAGAGTTTCTCGACTTGGCGTTGTGGTGGCGCTATTTGCGATGATAAAGCGTCCACTACTGACATATCCCTAGTCGCGATTTTGCTGGGGCTGCGACGGGGCCAAGTCGAGGGAAGGTTCTAGAATCGTTCGTTGGCTAATGTCCTTCGATGACACGGTCTGTTAGTGCTGCAACAGTTGCGAGTAGCTGGGCGCTTGCTACGGCGAGGATGGCATTGTGTTTTCCGGGAGACGCTGCATCTACATTTCGCGGGGAATCCCAGCGTCCATGCTGTATGTGCCTAGGAGCTGTTGCCTCTGGCGCAACAAGGCTGAAGGCATCCTGTTCCCTAGCTGTATATCCCTAAACATTTGCTGCAGTCGGGCCTAGCCAGAAGACGTGGTTCATTGGATGATCGCCTGCTTTAAAGTCACATATTTTGCGTCGTGGTTGGGGCAAGCTATGATGCCTCTCACCTTAATGGATACACTTTGCGGAAACCGAGACATAAGTTAATGCTAGTTACCGTTAGCTGAAGAAATGCTACAGCTGTACAAAGTGGATCCTACATACGCAAACCATAACAACGGGTCGTTCTCCAAAAAATGGTGGGGAGGCTAGCTTTACGGCAATAAGCACTACGTAGATAAGTTATCATCTAAATTATTCATCTTGCGAAACGAATAAATATATGCGACAGGTAAGAAAACAAAACCATAACGAGTACTGCATCAACAAGTTACTGAAACGAGCTCACCAGAATTAAAATGCAAAATGGTGGACAGGGTGTTCTGGACCGGGGTGACCAATTGTTCCTTGGCGCCCGGGATACTAGTCGGTAATAAAGGACACGTAAGAGCCGTGTCAAATAGGAGACAGTAAAGCAGTTGGAGGCCACTTAACCCAACGTGTACTGTGCAGGCTATAAAAACAGGAAGCGAATCAACCAGAGAGAGAACCTGTGCAGCATGTTACTCAACAAAACAATGTGTGTCAAAGTAAGTGCCATAAGTACAACAAGTGGACGTTTTGAAGGTTAAAATAACAGTAAAAGCTGCTACTGTAAAACACTGAAAAGACGTGTTTTCCGAGACACGTCATGGACTTACCAGTTCGGTCATGGCCACACGCGTTTACTACCATTCCGAAACTTATCTTATCTTTGCACGATAGCCAGCTGTTTGTGGCGGCATGCTGTCTACACAAGATGTAGGCGCCTTGACATTGAAGGTTTGCTTAGAGCATTAAGGTTTTCAGGTAAGTCTCCTTCTATCCCTCTTCTTATTCTTTATTTCATAGGTCCTCTTGGTTGTATGGCAGCGAAACATCAGCTCACATGGCTGATGTTCTGCTGTTGATGATGATGATGACTCCGAATCTTCTACAGTAGGTGCAGTTGTGTGTGGTTGCGCAGGTGGCCGCGCGGATGAAGGCCGGTCTTTCGCTTGTAACCAGTTGTCAGTGTGCTTTCCCAGAAGACATGTGTTGCTGAAAGCGTTACGCACCGCCCACAGGTGGCACATTGAAGGGTTCAGTGGGAGCTGATTCCCTTCTGCTCATTCGTTAATCCGGTCCAGGTCGTTCTGGAGATAGGGACGGTCGGGTGCTGAGCCAATTGCTCTCCATATTTTAGCATCGTCTGCAAATATCTGCATCGGGGATAAAATGTTTTCTGGGTAGTCATTTATGTAAACTAAAAGCAATGGCATACCGCGGACGGATGTTCGCGGTAAACCACTGGATACGCACAGGCTTTCGGAGTGAGTGTTAGGTATGCTTACCTTGATGGTTCTGTCTTGTAGGTAATGTTTCAACCGGGTGAGCAGCGAACCGTTGATCCTGAGGCAACAAGCCTTTGGAGGAGGACGAATTGATTGACCCTGTCGAATGCCTTCGAAAGATCTAAGTGAATCACATCTGCGGGGACTTCTTCATGAGCTGCTCTAGTCCATAAGTCCCGGGCAAGGAGCAGGTTGGTGGGACGAGAACGTCTGCGTCTGAAACCATGTTAGACAGTAGAAATTATTGAAAGCCTTTCAAAATATCTCGTCAGTTAAGCTGTAATTACCGATTCCACCATTTTTGAGAAAACAGGAAGGACAGTAATAGGTCGGTATTTGGCGGGATCCGATCTTTCACCTCCTTTATATATCGGAGTGATGATTCCACATTTTCACACAGATGGGAGTGTCCGAGAGTCGCACAGACGCTGAAGAAACGCCGCAAGACGTACTGCTATGGTTTGAGTAAGAGGTTTAATACTGTTGGGCAGACATTGTTAGTACCCGAGGCACTGTTTTCTCGGAGAGACTGTAATTTGTTCACTGCAACCTTTGGAGTAAAGGTGACACTGGACAAGTCGCCGGCAGCTGTTGGGAGTTGATAGAAAAACTGTTCCATGGTATTTGTAGCCACCGAGCCAAACTGCAAGAGTAGAGCGTTCGCGGTTTCCACAGCAATAGTCGTTAAGCCACTGGCCATCTTGCGTTGTGGTATTCTAGGTTTGACCTTCTTTTGTATTGTTCACATACCTGTACATCAGTTTCATGTTACTCGCAAAATCCAGTACAATGTGCTCCTGCCATTCTACTTGTCTGCTCTAATAAGTGATGTGCAGTGGTACGTACGCGTGATCGAGAGGTAAAGTGAAGCTCCTACGTAATCGCTGGTGGGTTTGATTTTTCATTCAGGCTCGCGCCGGGTCTACGCAAGGCTTCAGTAGCTTTTAACAGAAGTTCGGATGTAATGCGTTTCCGGTGTCGCTGCCAAGGTTATAACACTTTCGTGGCTATCTGCCTTGACAGCACCTGTAGTTTTAGGATCCTTAGACTGCATCTGTAACAGTCTGGAGATCCCCGGTTTGCCTGTGTAAAATTCTAACTAAAATTATTTCATTGTACACCTAGGCAACCGGTGTGGTTTGTTGAACTGCTTGCTGAGTTCGAATGATTGACTTGCTCATCGCCATTTTTGCTTGGCGCTCGTTTCGGTTGCAACGCGCAACTGCCCTGTGTGCTGTGCTTGATCCGTTCCCCTAGCTAGAGCGTCCACGGTGTCGTTCTTTTATAGCTAGATACCAGGGAATCTTTTACTGTACCAATAAAAGTTTCCCTGCAACTCGATCCGTCTTCTCGAATCGCTCTCTGGGTTCCCGGTACAGGCGACCCTCTAAATTGGTGACCCCGAATCCGGAACAATCTCAACGCCGGATATTTCGAACTTTTCTCCGGTGAGCTCGTTCCATTTATTTTTCATATTTTCCGGTTTATTTTTGCATACGGTAGCCTATTTTTTGCGTCATTTTTTTAAAACATGGAATCTATAGACCATAACGTAGAGTCTCTACTAAGCGTTGTATCTCTCTCTGTTCCACCTTTTTGGGACATAGATCCTCTTTTGTGGTTCGCTCATCTTGAGGCTGAGTTTTACAACCACAGAATCACTTCCGACTACTGAATACTGAATATACTGAATACGCGAAGTATTGCAAGCTCCTGTCCTATCTCCCGAAGGAGATATCAATGCAGGTTCGTGACGTCATCATCTCTCAGACCGAAAACCGCTATGAGTCTCTCAAGGAGGCCACGATTAAGCGTGTTATGCCCTCTGAGAAAGTTCGCCTGCAGCAGCTTTTCAGGGATCTGAAACTGGGCGACAAACTGCCCTCAAACCTGCTACGAGAGATGCAGCAACTCCTTGGTTCCTCAACCATGGACGAGACTTTACTTCGCGAACTATGGCTACAACGGCTACCGGAAAACACGCAAACGATTCTCGCTACAGTGAGCTCCGTTTCGCTCACTCAACTAGCAGATTTAGCGGATCGAGTTATTGAACGATCACAGCCATAAGCCGATGCCAGCAAGGTCAATGCCGTCGCGTCCCAGCGCACTTCTATCACTGGCTTACAGTCTTCACTGACCACAAGCCATTGATCTACGCAATCAATGGCGCAACGGACAAGTATTCTCCGCGGGAAACTAGACACCTAGACTACGTTTCACAGTTTACGACAGACGCACGACATGTCTCAGGTGCTCTCAATCCCGTCGCGGATGCGCTTTCACGCATTCAGCAGATCAGCTTATCGCCTGGCAACAACATTGATGTAGCCGCTATGGCTGCTGCCCAACAGGCTGATCCCGACATAAGCAAGCCACGACGCAACACCACTGAGACGATCACCATCGATCAACTCAAGCCAGTATTCCTCGACAAGTCTGACTCTTCGGTGCAGCAAGCACCTTCACAGCCTGTGCCATCACACCTCGCACCGCAACCTCAGACGAGTCAGCCCGCTCCAGCAGAACCTACAACCGCAACCGACAGCACTCCTACTCACCCTACTATCAATCGACGCGGTAGGAAGCTCAAGCCTCCAGTTCGTTTTTCGGACTTCGTTAGCACTTACTATTTTACATAGAACGTGCCTTCGAAATTTTCTGCTTTACTAAACGTTTTTGAAAATCCACAAAAAAGGTCAAAACGTTTTGAAATTACTAAAAAAGAGCAAAATCTTTTGAAAACCCAAAAACAGCTTTGCACGTTTTTCGCTTTACACTCTTTTGTGTATTGCTATGCACTTATGTTGCTTTTTCGTTTTGCTTTCCATATACACCGTCGGTTGGTTGCACCTCGGTTTCACTTTCCGCTGGATCCCCGCACGTCCACTGCAAGTGGAACGAACTTCCTGCTCAACTGCCTACGTGAACTTTACTAACTGTCCCCCTACAAACAGTTTTTTTACCGTTTCGACACCGTAGGGAGGACACGGGTGGGAGCCCGCTAGGGTCCGATTGCATGGTTCTCCCCCAGCAGCTGCATCAGGTTTCACAACCTGGTCTCGCAGAAGGCTGGCCCGCGACGGACAGTCCTCACGTAGATCGAAGGACTGCTTACACAGTCCCTTCTGGGAGAGGGCTATGTAGCAGTCTGGAGATTCCCCGGTTTGCCTGTGTAAAATTCTAACTAAAATTATTTCATTGTACACCTAGGCAACCGGTGTGGTTTGTTGAACTGCTTGCTGAGTTCGAATGATTGACTTGCTCATCGCCATTTTTGCTTGGCGCTCGTTTCGGTTGCAACGCGCAACTGCCCTGTGTGCTGTGCTTGATCCGTTCCCCTAGCTAGAGCGTCCACGGTGTCGTTCTTTTATAGCTAGATACCAGGGAATCTTTTACTGTACCAATAAATGTTTCCCTGCAACTCGATCCGTCTTCTCGAATCGCTCTCTGGGTTCCCGGTACAGGCGACCCTCTAAACATCCGCTATAATTTAGTGAGGAAGGTAGCCATACTGAGCGAATACGCCACAAAATTGTCTAAGGGAATTATTTCACAAATGAACCGCTACCATTCCAAATCGTGAGTACTGGCCTCATGACTACGGTGAGAAAGAAGCTCTGCACACCATGAATGAAGATTCTGTTTGGACCTTCCAAGTTACTGTGTCGCGCTGCGATGTTTCCTTTCGATTGTCGCGCGCTCCAAAGGACCTCAGAATAAATGCGTCCTCTAAAAAACCTGTCTTTTAGCACACTTGCAGAGAGTGAAATGTTTTCTACATCAACGACGGATTCCAGTGTTACCCTACTAATGCTGGGTTCACCATAGTGTGCGGGTTTTGTATAGTAAGTAGTTCGCACTACTTTTGTGGGCTTGGCCGTTTAGTTCATCAAGATGCACAGTAGGTACCATTGTTCTTGGTCGTTAGACAACTTACCCCGCAATGTGATGGCAGTAGATTCAAGGACAATTATGCACAGAACTGTCAGTGCGCTATTGTTGGAGCCATTTTTGTTGAGCTAAAAGGTCGGGAGATTATTAGTCTTGGCATTTTACCAAGGGATGTTGGTCTACTGTATGTCTCTCTATTCGCTTTAGCGGTGTTTGCAACAGAGGAGACATTAAATGTAGAATTTCGAGAGACTACTGCAGTGATCGCTGTATATATGGCTAATTGCGCGGAGGGATTCGAGCTCGACCCGAGACACTTGATTTGCAGATGCAGAAGACTCGTTTTCGGCTGTCCCATCCTCTTTGATGATACCAGTTGTCAAGACCGACGGAATTTGCTCCATTACACGTTTCGGTTGGTGCTTGATTTTTGTGCTCCTGTGTACCGCATGAATATCGGAGCCCTGATCTGTTTTTGTATGGCGTTCTTCCAAAAATGGATACGAGAACGGCAATGGGGACCTAGTCGATCTTGGTTCGAGCGAAGCATATTTTGCACCGTTGCTTTCCTAAGATGCTACTGTGTTATCCTGATCTATACGCACATTCAATGCTACAATCTTTCCGTTCATTTGTTGTTCAACTTCTGCTGCTAAGAGGTCGCACCTTTGGACGGGGAGCAGTATACATTTTACTAATTGGATGATCAAACATGCAGTAAAATCCAGGGGTCATCTTGGGAGATGGTTCGAGGTTGTACGTGTTGTTGGGAAACATATTCACACTTTGGATGGTACCATTTGCAACATGAGCAAACCAAGCCATATTTTACTAATCGATTGCCTTCTGCCGACCCACATTAATTCTTTGCCTGGAGCCCTCTTGGATTTCCCTCTGCATGCTTTCCATTACTCAGCATAGTCGCACTACCTTACACAGTGAGCTAGGTAATGTAGACGTTTCCGACTATGTTCGGTTGCCCACAACTGTCGGACGAGCGCTGTGGGTACATATATCAAGTTAGGGCAGACAACCGGACGATATGGCTGCACCGGTCGGTGTGATGGTTTAACTGTCGCACTGACTGATAAGGTCACAATGGGTGGCGATTGGCTTTGGTTTATCGATTACTTACAATTGAAGGCTGAGTGAGTAGCAATGTAGTAGAAAATGGGGCGTAGCTGCTGCTTTGGAATTAGAGAAGGCCATTTAATCGCCTGAAGTAAATACTTTCTGACAAATGGAGTATATCCACCATTGCTCGAACCTGGATCTTTGCAGTGTTGAGCAATAAAATCCGTCACAAACGCAGACATGAGTCAGACGTCAACACGGTAAAAAGAAGTCCGGCAGATAAATATGCACCTTGTTGAGCTAATGCATCTGTGTCGAACTAATGTAGACACGCTTGGCAGCAGCGAATTGGTGAGGCATAATGCTAGAAATGGCAAAAGCGTCGATTTGTATTTACCGTACGATGCATTGACTGAGTTCAGTTTTGATGCTTTAGCGAATACCTAGATGTACTGACTAAATGTTTTCACTCTAGGCAAGGTCGTGTGTGGCAAGGCAAGACGACTTAACCTGTCGATGAATGCTTTCCACCAGGCTATTAGCTGCTGAAGGATGTGTTGTCGGGTTACTAAGGTTTAAGCCTAAGAAGTTGCAGATGGTGTCGAACCGTGATGGTTCGAATGCGATCACACGGTCGGTTGTGATGGTAGATGAATATCCGCGGTGCATCACCCAACGGTCCAAGAAGGCACGGAGGACAGTTTCGGCCATGCGGTTTGGTGCAGTGATAGATCCTAACCATCAAGTGAAGTACTGGGTGATGTTCTAAGTACATTCCGTTGTGCAACTTTAATGTTTATGAATTGCTGATGAACACCAAGCTGTTGTGACATTCGTAGATGATGTGATAGTGATTTTATCTGGATGAGGTTCTATTTGGCTGTGCGACCAGTTTCTGCTTTTTCGCCAGCTTGCATCAAGCACATTCACTGAGCTTTCCCTATTTGATGCCCGGTTTGTGTCGAACCCGAGTATGCATGCTCCCTGACCAAGGCATCATTTTATAACAGACTAGTTATTGTGACCATTCCGGAAAAGCTTCTCTTCCAGTTCTCCTTCGATGGCTACTCTATGCTTCAGGATAAACGATAGCCGCTCGTTTATGGAAGCATCTGGATAAAGACTAGGAAAGAGGTTGACTCAATCGGAGCTCCATTATCGTTGGCTGGAAACGTATAGGCAACTCTCCTGAGGTACGTGGTCAAACGGACTGACAATTGGTTTAAATGTCTCATTAGTTGCTTACATACCACTTAAAGTTACACATTCAACATCGGACTCCCATAGGCATCAACACGCGCTTCGAGCTCATCCTGGTAATCCAGTTTGGACATAAGCGGTGTGGCTTTGACTGAACTAGGGTGGGGCTTAGGTGAGCGACTATCCATGCTTGAGATAGTGTGCCGTTCCCGGACGTATAATCGACCCTAATGACAGTGGATTTAGATTCCGTATATAATGAGCTGGTGGGTCCGTTCTGAGTGAGTTTACTTGAAACGGATGGACAAATGGAGTAAAACAGTAGCAGACAACCATGCTTCTGATACTTCTTGTATAGTGGTATCAAGTTACAGTTACGCTCTGTCACTGCGCAAGTTTTATTCAGGGTGCCCTTCACAGAGTTGAAAACTGTAGACACGGAAAGTTGGATGCCGTTCTTTTACACCTGCACCAACTTCTACCCGGAATGACCTTCGAAGGTCTCTTCAGGGCGCTGCTGGACATCGTTAGTTAGCTTCTCCCTATCATTTCGTCCACCTTTGCGCGGATTATTGTTGTCTGCTAGCCTGTAGGCAGTGATGATGTTTCTTACCTCGCTGTCCTTCAGATCTGCGACTTCAGCAGCTTCGTAAGTGTTATCGCCATCTACCAGCACGGGCTTGGTGGGAATTTATTTCTGTGCCGACTGCGTTCGCTTGCACTACCGCTGTCATGGAGATGCGTCCTCTATTTGTTTATCGCTAATTTTGATCGGTTCGTGCAGCACAAGCCTACCGAAGCGATACTGGACCTGTGGAGTCATGAAAACCTAAAAGGTTACCATAGTCGTGCAGCTGCATAGGCTCGCCCACACATACAAAACAGGCGAAGGCCGATGCGGAGAAAGGTGTAGATTGGGCCGCGCATTTGATCGAGGTGAACGACACCCATGACCGACAGAATGGTTTGCCAAATCACCCACTGTGTACACAGTTAGAGTTGAATTAGTGTGACCTCTATTTGGTGTGGACACCGTCCAGTTACCTTGCCCCTCATTTCTTGATAACACTGCTGATTTTCTGTTTAGAATGCATAGCGTTCAATTTGTCTTGCAAAACGTCCAATTTGTTTTTCAAAATGTCCAATTTGGTTTGTAAAGGGTCCAAGGAAAATTTGAAATTTTATAACCTGGCCCACATGATGACAGGGCGGCTCTTCGCTTTGTAGCGACCTGCAGTGCGAGTCCAGAGAAAATGCGAACATTCCCGTTTTCGTTGCTATTTAGTATCCACTGAAACGGACAGGCCACAATCTGTGCTTTGAGCATCAGTTCCTTATTATGACTTCGAGGCCGGTGATAAAGTTCACCTTGAAACCTGCGTTAAGGTGGTTGATGGATCTGCAGTACAACCATTTCTCAGCGCTGATAATGTCAACCCGAACCCCGTCGCACTCTCCTTCTGGTTCCTACAAAGTTTATGGAAGTCATATTTATGGACCTCCGGATTTTGTGGAATTATCTATTGCGTTCAACAGCAACATAATTTTATGAAAGGTCGATCGCTGCACTTCTGCTGCTGCTATAATCCTTGTGGGCCGAGGCAACAAATGTTACTTTGTTATTTGAATTGTTTTACCTGGCGTCTTCATAGATGCTCTATAAATTTGACAATTGCATCCTTATTTCTAGACTCGTGCGTCAGAGTATTTGTGGTCCAATCCTACGGTTGAACGGCACCTTTCCTTTTGTAGCAGTATGGTAATAAATGTATGCAACCACAAGTCAGGACCTTTCCGATTCTATTTAAACGTACCACAAAGTTCGGTACTGCAGCTGTCTGATGTTGATATAACTCTTGTTGTGTAGTAAATGCACAAGGTTGACAATGCTATGAGGTTTAGTTGGACATGCAGTAATTACAACTCGTTTGCCCACATTTTTGGATCGCCATGTGCTGGATACTACTTTAGCTTCGAATTAACTTGTTGTATGTTTTTCTGTGTGAATTGTGTACCAATATTCTTCTTTTGGCCTATTTTTCAATTGGTGTAAATTTGGTGGCCATTCTTTGGCTACTTTCGGAGATCTCATTAGTTTGCCTTACTGCCACCTCTGTCCGCCATCTTGGATTTGCTCTATCTTGGGATGCCGTCTCAAGATACTTGTGATTCGTGTTCGAAAGTTGTGGGAAATAAGGCTCATGCACTTCGGTGCTTCGGCTGAGATGTTTTGTTCCATATTTCGTGCATTGGCTTATCCGTTGAAGAGTTTCGAAAATCTCTCGACATCCGACATCGGTTTTTTCAAGTTATATATGATAAATGTCACGGTGCAAACATCAGAATACACATCGACTGTCAACAACCACGGGAAACATCTCTTCTAGACAGAAACAAACCGTGCACTACGTGGAGTGAAACGCCGTCGTGAAAGTACCTCTGTCACCTCGCCTTCTCTTGTCACTCAGTGATCTGCACCACCACCAGCGTCTTCGACCACGGCCGAGTCTCAGGTTCAATGTTCCCCACCGAGGGAAAACTCAGACTCGGAACCTATGAAATGCCGCTTCACTGATCGGTCCGTGAATTTCACAGAGCATGTCTGTGAACTTCTGTACACCAAGAATCCATTGACCACTCAAAAGCACATGGGACTATGGAATCGAGTTCAAGCGTCCCCTGCTGATAAACAAAAATCCAAGCAGCTAAGCGCCTCTAGTCCTGCTCCCACAGGTTCATCACTATTTCGCTGAGGCGTCATTATCTCATGGTCTTCCAAGTACCAGAGTCAAAAGATGAAAACCCTCAGATGCGCTATGATTACCATGTTGAATTCCTCCAGGGACTCATCGAAAGATAATTGGATGTGGGCGAAGACAGTGTGACGAGTAAACAAGTAATCCGACTTGGCCAGAAAACTAACCAGTCATGTCGACCGCTGAGAATCACCTTGGCAAATCACAATATGCTGCAGCTCATACTGTCTCGTCTGTCAACGCTGAAAGGCACTAAACAGACGTGACATGCTGGACGGAATTTTTCGTTGCTCCTGACTTTTCAAGTTTTCGGATTCAAAATTTTTTCGCACATCGGCCTGGGTACACTCATTCAATTGGGCTCGATCAGGTCTACCCGTTGCGCAAACTTTCTCTAGGCTACTATTAACGGATCAATGTCTAACGCCGGTTTTCTATTCTGGCTGTGTTTCAGCGCTGTCTACGAGTGCACCACTTTTCTACCTTCATCAAGGTTTTTGGATTTATCGGAAAGCTTATTGCTAGGTCTACTTCAGGAGACCTAAACCAACCATGTGGGTAGCTGCACAAGGGGATTAGAAACAATTACATCTTCCTACACTGCCTTGATTGACCAAGAGCTCTCACGCCGCATTGCGAATCGCGTTCTCTCGAACGCACGCAAATCTCTTTCTCTGGCCGGATTTGTGCGTATGTGCTTGTTAGAACTTGCGACACAACGTGACGCGTCACAACACGAAGTTGATCTCGGAGCTACCTGTGCACAGAGCGGTCGATTACTGGAGGACAATCGACCTTTGGCGGAATTTGGACAACTGAGCGCTCTTACCTCCGGTTGGTTTGTATCCCTGGTTGCATCTGAAAGAGTGGTCTGTTTTTTGACCTGAATAGGTAAATCGCTGGACCTTAACGACCTTTGTTACCGCAGAATTCACGCTTGGCTAAAGCATATACTAGACAGCTTTTATCTTCCCATTTATAAGAGAGATGACTGCCGTTAACAATCGTGCAACGAATAAATAAGTGCGGAAAACCGAGTAATCATGGTAAATAACGTTGCCGTCACGAGTGCAGAGGAACCTGTGCCCCGTTGCACACATTCAGTGCCGCCTGGGATACAAGAGCAGATAAATAAGCCCAAAGGACAAATGACGGAGAGTTCAATTAGCGTTGTCGACCTTATAACTCCACTGTCAGCCAAAATAAAGACACTAGAGAAGTAGTTAGCCGGACAAAATGAGAAACTAAAGTTGTTTGATTTATTTGGGGATATCCTTATACCAGTTTTATACATAATTCAGGCCCCGGCTAATCCAGTGCAAAAGCACAAAACTGGAGCATTTAAATTCCTACATACAAGTCGACTCTGAGGTTATCCAAAGATGCAGAAGGTTAAAAAGCGCCATCATCCCCCACCTAGCCGACAATACCAAGATTGACAACATTGGGCATACTGTTTCGAGGGCCTACAGCATCGCTGAGACCGATATTATTTGTAGAAGAATGAGGAAAATATCTTTCCCTTTTCATTGTCTGACTCTGTTCAGATTTCGTAGCGAAAGCCTCGCAAGTTCGTTTAGCAAAAACCAAAAAACTTTAAGAACTGTTCCGAAAGTTTGCAAAGTTCTTCTATTCGAAGCCAAGTCACATTTGCAACGTGAACTTCATCGCATAAGTGCAACTACTGTCTCGCCTGAGCCCAAGCAGAGTCAACCTCTATGCGCGCATCCTGGAGTGCAAAGAAACAGGTCATTCAACAGTACTTGGTTCTCGCCTTCTAAAACGCAAATAATGTTAGCAAAGCCGCTCTCCACACAAGCGATGCTAACCTTGGCGACAGTGTAGCGGCAATTGAGACGTTCACGCCTCCACATCACATTAGTCTTGTGGACATAGGAAACAGTGTAGATTCACACGATGCACCACGTTCTGACAAACCAGTAGGGCTTGATACCAAGCCCCACACTACGATTGAAGCAGATAAAAGTCCAAAGACATCCAATGGGACTATGGATAGCTCCAGTGAAGGTACATTACAGCCCATTGACATTATGACTACACATAGCAGCAGTGGTCATGGCCCACGCCCTAAGCGTCTTAGATCAAACGGGGGCCTGCATGTTGGGAAGATGACACCCCGTGTCCCAATGACAGTCATGAATAATAATGCTGCTGCACAGAGCGGAAAGCCACACTTCCCCATTGTTTCGGCGATGTGCCAAGGCTGTTCTCCTGGCACGCCTGTGCATGGCTTTTCGGAAACACAGAGCACTTATTTATGTCCCTATCCATACTCTCTTCCACCTCCTCCTCTCACAATGTCTTCTGCTAGCCCTTCGGCAATAACACCATATCCATTTAAACTCGATCGCCCCATATTACCACGGCATACTTTTTGCATTCCCCCAGGCATTCCCCACCCCCTCTAATCCCGATAGGACTGGCGAATCTCACGGTAAGGGATTTGCTGCAGAAGGCTCTAGAACTAATGTGATTGCAAGAGTAAATACTGGGTGGAATCATGAACAGAGCCAGGACTTTTAAGACTCATGGTACTTAATATCCGAACTTTGTTGAATAATCTTCACTTACTCCGACCATTCATATGTCTGAATAAACCCGGTATGATTTTACTCGCTGAAACCTAATGTCATGAATCTACGCCCAGCCAGCTCCTTTTTCTTGAAGGTTATAAGCTTATTAGAAGTGATCGAAAGCGAAGCAGAGGAGGTGGTTGCATAATTTACTACTCACAAAACCTGCTTGTGTATGAATTCACACTTCCACTTATATGCCCCATTATTGATTCCGCTTAGTTACTCTTGTCCTTCGGTACTAAACGAACTCTTGTAGGCTGTATATACCGCTCACCCGGGGCCAGCTTAAGTGATGAGAACCAGTTGGTCGACATCTTCAATTACATATCGGAACTTGGTTCTTTTGATAAAGTCGTAGGTGGGGATTTCAACCTACCAGATATCTGTTGGTCAAACTTAGTAACAAACGCGAAACATGTTGAGTTCATAACCTCCGTCATCACTGGTGGTTGGGAGCAACATGTTCTCGTGGCTACCATGGGAAAAAATATACTAGACCTACTTTTGACCTCAGGCCCCTCCCATATAGCTACTTATGCTATTGATGGTCTCACTGGATGTCAACACAAAATAGTCGGATGTAAAAGTATAGCTGAGTCATCGCATGTGAGGTCTGCGGTGGTTCCACACTTCCTGCGAAATGTTAATTGGGAAGATTGCTGCACTTTGCTCAGTGTCAAAAATTGGGACCATTTCTTTCTTTCATCTGACATTAATGGAGCCTCTGATATCTTCTATGACAATGTGACTATGTGCTTAATCATACTTGCCTCCTGTGATAATACGAGACCCTCTTCTAAGTACGCTAGCAACGCAAAGGACAAGCGGAGAATACGAGCGCTAACTCGAACACATGAACATACTCATGACTTCAGCGAATTACTGAGACCCCAACACCTTATAAGTGAGATGTACCTGAAAGGTCACACCCATCTCACGCAGGAAGAACAACGGGCTGTAACTAGTAGTAATGCAAGTCACCTGGTGACAGTATTATTGAGATAAAGGAGAGGCGGCAAAACTGACCCACCCTCCCACATCGTCATGCCTGGAGGCGATTGCATTGATTCTCCAACTGCCATGGCGCAGGCCTTTAACTCATACTTTGCTGAATCCTTTTACCTTGAAAAAGAAAGCCTGGAATTGTCAACCTCGTTTAACTTCTCTGAACAAGTCTCAGTGATCCAGCTTAGTGTCGCTACGATAAAATGTATGATTACCTCTCTACGACCATCGTACAGACCTGGCCCCGATGGGATCTCTTCTGCTTTACTCAAACACGGTGGAGATGATATCCCTCTTATACTATTAAATATCTTCTCTTTGTCTCTCTAGTCTGGTCAATACTCCGAAAGTTGGAAAACGGCTACGGTTATACCGAGACAAAGAACATTCCGAACTACCGCCCTATTAGTCACACAGCCATTCTCTCACGCGTGCTAGAGAGGATTGTTAAGGAACATTTGTTTTCGTTCCTAAAATCGCACAACTTCTCTCACCTTCACGACATGGCTTTCTGAAGTCTCGCTCGTGTGTTACAATGTCAAGTTGGCTTCCTTAACCATCTAACTGAAGCAATTGACTCAGGTCTTCAGTGCATTGTCATATTCCTCGACATACAAAAGGCTTTTGACAGAGTCCCACATGAAAAGCTGCTGTATAATTTAAGTAAGTACGGTGTTAAAATCCGCTTAACTTTTGGATCCAATCGTACCTAGTAGGACGGTCGCAAGTTGTGCATATCAATGGTTACATCTCTTCACCTCGTCTGGTCATCAGTGGAGTCGTAAGAGCAGTGTCTTAGGTCCGTTACTCTTCCTACTGTATATAAATGGCCTCGTTTCTGTTATACAAAGGTGGTTTACACGTTCTCAGGTTCTGAGCGTACCGCTGAACTTAACAATATCCATAGCGACCTGAAATCCATTGAGAGGTGGGCTGATATTTGGCAGATGACGTTTGCAACATCGAAGTGTAGTATTCTGGCGTATGGATGTCAGATAGCAGCAGAATTGTTCAGGCTTCATGACGAAGTCATTCACATCAGCCACTCTGTTCGTGGCTTAGGTTTATGATATTCTAGTTCGTTAGATTTTAGTGAACATACAAACCACACCGTGAAAAAGCTAAGCATTCGGTTGGGCTCATATGCCACCTGCTAACCTTGAAAAATACCAGACTAAGTGCTTTCAAAATCAGAATCAGGCCTTTGCTTGAATATTGCTGTGCTAAGTTCAGTAAATTGCGAAAGGTTGCTTTGAGAGCCACTGAAAACGTCCAATGCGTCTTTACGATGCGCATATTTGGCTATTCAACCGCTCTTTCATACATTGATAGGTGCAAGCAGCTGAATCTTGAACCTCTGTGGTTACGAAGAATGCAATTTAATCTGTGCTTCCTCCACAAACTCGAGTGGCGGAAAGCATATGTTGGAATCTATCAATTGCATTTTCGGGAAAATACCAGTTATGAACTGCGAGATAGTGAATGCATATTCTATTTACCTAAATACAAGACAAGCCTAAGGAGAAATTTCTACCTTCTTAGGTATGGCTCCATATGGAATAAGCACCCAAAAGCAATTAGATGTATTGAACATTTTTGTATGTTCAAGAAAATTAATAAAAGCTTATCTGTCAACGGACAGAGTGAAATGGATCTTAAAAATTCAACTTGATAATGAAAAGCTGTATGAAGAAGGGTCGGATCATGTAGGATACCGGAGAACATCGACTCGAATGCAACAGAGGAAACATGATCATCTAGGATGAGCTGCTACAAAGCGCTTCTTATGCTATTCTTCAATGCTACCTCCTATGAGATTTTACACCTTTCAAACTTAATTCATACCAACTGCCTTCTGTTTAAAACCGAGAGTAAAATTATTTACTGGTCTGTGGCCGGGAATTATTTTCGTAGTTCTCCTCACAAATTGGTTAATTCGCAATATTGTTCTACGATCCCCTTCGCTACATTTGTCCTGCAGTGCTAATAACTTCCCCTTCCTTTCTGAAGTTAACAGTCCAGAAACATATACTGGAATTCAGTGATGGCAATAACTGATTCCCTATGCGGCTTTTGCCTATGGACAACTCGTATAGTTATCTGTCTCCGGTTGTCACGCCACGCAATTTGATCGTATGATCGGTTCGATCCATCTTTACGCTGATGCAATAAAACATACCTGCATTTTTACATTAACGATATAGTACCTCTTTCACATAATTCTTCTTTTCTACATTCTTCCCTATTTCATTATTAGCCACGATTGGGCTGACCTCCTGTGGTGACGGAGTATAGCTCCTAGATTATATAAGACTACCCATGCAAGGCATATTGTCACAAACTGCCTGGCGTATAAAAATGTGCCATAATTGAATGGTCCGCATGACGGACTGGGCTGAGGCTTCATCGCTCATAATATATGTATAAAAGCAACCCTAAAAAGAACACAACATATGATAAACAAGTGATGGCTCATATGCAACTATGCCACACCGGCACGCGGCCAAGTATTGCATGGAGGTACGGGCGAAACCTTCCGTGGGAATACCTTGCATGAAATCAGGTCCCCTGGGGACGGTTCCATGAGTGGTCGTATTACTTTAACTGGGTATCTGTTTAAATCTGCATATGTCATTGTTCCTGGTTTTTTAATTTCTTTAATGCCTTAATCCTGCCAATTAGTTTAGTACCTGTATTGGATCCATTGTAAAAGCGTGAACAAATTGATTATATTTTTCGATCCTGTTGTACACCTTGATCAGACCACATAGTTGGACTGCACCTCGAATCACCGAGGAATATACCATTTATTTATTTTTATTTATTCATTTAAAGTTTCACATCCGCCGAGACTTGGAACCCTAAGACAGGGATAGGTTGAGGACTGCGGTCATTGAACTCAAACGCCGTACAGAGGAAGGGGAGACAGACTTACAACCAGTAAATTAATAAGGGTGATCAAGTAGGGTGTACGAAACCGTATTCACCGGTTGCTCAACCTCTAGGCACGTCCCGCAGTACCTCCCAGGACCTCCGTGTGGCATTCGCCAACGTGTGCAGCCTAATGAACAAACTTGACGAACTGTGGCGTTTCGCTGTCTCTGATCGGCCGGAGGTCTTAGGACTTGCAGAGACTTGGGTGAGCTCCGACTTCATACCCCAAGTGGTCGCGTTGTCAGGATAATCTCGTTTCCGATGCGACCGAAAATTAAAGGCACACGGTGGTGTCCTCGTCACTACCTGGAAAACTTACCAACACCTATCAGAGCGAGGATAGTTTATGCGAGCAATTGTGGTGCACAATCCTCTTCAGACGCGCAGAACTAATAGTCGGTGTTATCTACCGGAGTCCATTAAACCATTGTTACGATTGGCTACCACGTGTACAGAAGCACTTGAGCCGCCCTCAGTTCTTACTGACGGGGAATGTAAATTTACCTAAGATATTTTAGCCACACGTTCGACTTGTCCCCGATCATAGCAATGTTGAGGCTCAATTCGCTAAACTGACTATTGAAATCGGGGCAACGCAGCGTATCATACAACGGACGTGGGTAACCTCGCACTCTACGTCTTGTCTGGACCTAATGTTTATGAGCTGCGAGCAGAAGCTGAACAAGATCAGAGTCTTCCAATCTCTGGCAGACAGTGACCACTGCTCCAATTTGGCAAGCATAGAACTATTGTTATCGTATACAACCAACGGAAACCGACATTCAACTGTTGGAAGACGGACTTCAACGGGCTCCTCCTAGCCGCAAGTCAGACTGATTGGACTCTACCACAGGATGCGTCGTTTGAGGCCTGTTGGTCATTAATGAAGGGAAGTCTAACTCACTGTGTACTCGGTTGGTTTGCCTGAAGTATTCAACAGTTGGGGTATACAACCGCATTGGTTTGATAAACAATATAAACAGATAGTGCGACGGCGTCGCAAATTTGGGATAGATACATCTGCTGGGATTGGGATGAAGACTACACGGTGTAAAAGAAACAGCGTGACATATGTAACACTGCACAGATAAAGAAACGCCGGCACTTCGAAGAGGAGCTAGCATCGTCGGCCACAACTGCACCCAAAAGAATATTTGCTTAGTTGAAACGTCAACTGAAACCTGGGGGCGACCTACCGGTCTTAGAGAGATTGGACGGACAGACGCTCATTTCAAGCGTGGAGCGTGCGGACGCCTTGGCTACGCACTTCGTCACCGTATTTTCCAGTAAACCGGCGGCTGTTTCAATACCGGCACAGATTGCACCAGTCTTGCTCGACAGTTGAAATGTATCAGTTACTCAGTGTATCAGTTACTAGTCAATCTCGATGGTGTAAAACCCCCCCCCAGACGAGACGGAATTCACCCACTAATACTCAAGTCCCAATCGTTTATCATCTCACTAGCCGAGACAAACCTATTCAATAACTCACTCTCTGAAGGATTTGTCCCCAAAGACTGGAAATGCTGGACAGGGTGATCGCTTCCCGAGGGTGGTGATCCGAGTAAAATAGAGAACTATAGAGCAATCTGTTTGATTTCGATCTTATCCAAACTGCTCTAGAAGGTTGTGAAAAGGTGTCGTTCTTCGAATTGATGGACGTATTGACGCCAGCTCAACACGGCTTCACGAAGAGGCGATCCTGCATCACCAACTTGATGTACGCAAACCACCAGTGGGTACGAGCTCTCAATGAACACAAGGAAGTTGGCGTCGCGTACATCGAATTTAGTAAGGCGTTTGACAGAGTGAACCATGAGGTACTCCTTCGTAAACTGACAACATACGGAATCGGTGGCACGCTACCTCAGTGGTTACACGAGCTTATGGTGGAATGGAAATTTAGAATACAGGTCAATGACTACCTCACAGACTGGTTCCCATCGACCAGTAGCGTGCTTCAAGGAACTTTACTTGGGCCAGTGTTATTTCTTGTTCATATCAACGATCTTCCACAGCAGCTCCAGTCACCATACGCCAGTTTGCAGATGATTTGCAAATCTGGAGGATCACTGGAACCAGGACGACTGCGTTCGCCTCCAGCATTAATTAGAGCGACGGTCAACGTGGTCCACTGAAATGCAACTCCCTCTTAACGCAAGGAAGTCGGAGTTCATCAGTATCATCAGAGGTCCAGCCACTCGATCATACACCTTGGACAGCCAGTTGCTCCATCCTAACACATCTGTCAGAGACTTATGAGTTCTCTCACGACATGATATGAGACCACTAGAAAATAAATGGAAATTGTAGCTTGCGGGACTCCGTATGCTCTGGGCATTAAGACGTAGTTTCTCTACATGGTCCGAAGAAACCGTCCCTTTTCTATTCACCTCGCTCATTAGACCAATTCTTGAATACGGTGCCCCGGCTTACCATCCCATAACCCAGTGGGAAACTTAAAAACGGGAGCAAATCCAGTATATCGCAACTAGAATGATACCGATTACACGAACGCTTCCGTATGAAAACGTGAAAGGTTCGGACGCTACACACTATCCTACCGCCGAGTAAGAATTGACCTTATTATGACCCATCGAGTACTTCGCTTGAAACACTTCCCCATACTGCGGCCAATATTTCACCTACGGGAATCCTGTAACATTCGGGATACCGTTACAACCTCAGAGTCCCCTGTATGAACAAAGTATCACATCAGCTTTGCATAGAAAGCAGAATCGTAAACTTGTGGAATACACTACCAGAAGGATTAATAGAGGCCGATTCTGTGAAGTGTTTTCAAACACGTATCGACGATTATTTCGGAAACCTATGCTTTTGTGAGACGATACATATACAATGCCAAAAGAAGACATCCTATACCCGGAAATAATGACCAATACGAATTCCTAACCGGACAAGCATAAACGATTAACTGACCAAACACAACCGCTGACGACTCACAGCTAAATGGTTTTGATCTTTCATAATTCGATAGAGTTGTACAGAAACCTTTCTACTTGCTCTTAAATACAGTCTGAGTCTCAGTCTCGAAACCGATAGGGTTGCACTTGCCGTCTCATTGGCTGAATGTTTGACGCCGCTACACACTTTTTCCTGCCTAAAAATGTAACACAAGTGATCGATTTCTTGTAATGACCCCTGGGTCACTATAATTGGGGGCCGTGTCCGTGTATAATGTCTCCATTCACATTCCACTTCCTTACTCACGTCAGCATGTTTTGGTTAGGGTTTCATTAGTCTAGGCAAATCAAACGTAGTCAGAATAATGTACAAAGGAATCTCTCTAGTGCCTTTGTGCTGAACATGTGCGAGTGTATAACAATGTTTGATGTGGTTCGCGTGAAATGTTGTCAAACAATTTAGTGATTCCACCTCATATGTGACATCTCCTCTTATTGCTTTCATAAACCCCGGAATCCATGATTTATCTGTGTCCTTGAAGTTGTAACGAAAGACTGAGTAAACAGTATGAAGACTTCGCATGCGAGTAACCTGCTTATGATTGGACTGATCTACCATTTTCTAATCATGTTCGTTAACCTCTTTATTTGAAACATGGAATCTAAGACTGCGCATAAAGGTCTACCAATAAAATGTTCCCACGGTGATTGTTGGTTTAGGAGAACGGGATTTGGTGTTGGTCGGTACAGACGTAAAATACATTCAGGTTTGTGCAATATCCCTCTCTCCGCCAGGTTTAAACAGAGCAACTTTGAATGTATCAGCAATATTCTCAGCATGTCAGTTGGAGTGGGATGATAAATGGGGCTATATATAAGATGTGCCAGTGCCGACGGGATCCCTTCTGAATTATTGAAACACGGCAGACCTGCCTTGGTGACTGCGCCGCACCACTTGGTTCAACTCGTGTGGATTAAGGAGGGGTGCCTTCTAAACTGAAGGATGGCTTTATGCTACCTTATGCGGACCCCAGTGATTTCGGGAAGAATAGTCCGTTTCGCAAAATTCGATGGCGACTGACCCGAGAGCTCCGGCGCATAAAAAAATGCATGGTGGACGGAGAAGGCGAAGCAGATGGAATGCTACTCCGAACGCCATCAACACAAGGAATTCTTTGACTCCTTGAAGGCAGTGTTTGGACCGAGGTTGGAGCAACTGAGGACACTGCTCAATGGTAGCTCAGGCGCTACCTGCACACAGACTGCAGACATAATGCAGATCTAGCAAAAGCAATCGAATGTCTCTTGAACAACCGTTCTGAGTTCGATTGGCCAAGTCTGAACGGCTTGAAGCAGCACGATGTGAAGGCCAGTCTGGCGGACACGCCGACACGGGATAAGATGCAGTGAGCACTAGCTCAGCTGCGAAACGGCAAGTGGGCCGGTGCCGACGGGATCCCGCCTGAACTATTAAAACCCGACGGAACCATGAGAATGACTGTGCTACACCACTTGGTGCAACGTGTATGGATTGAGGAGGAGGTGCCTCCTGAGATGAAGGACGCCCTTGTGCTACCACGGTACAAGGGCAAAGGGAGCAAGCAATGTTGCACGAATTATCGTGGCATCAACTTGCTGAGTTGTTTGGACAAGGTGATTGCCCGAATCCTGCTCAACCGCCTCGTCAGTCAGGTTGTGGAACCTAACGTGGCGGAAGAGCAGTGTGGACTCCGTTCGGGTCGCAGCACTATAGATATGGCGTTTGTGACTCGTCAGTTGCAGCAGAAGTGTAGAGAAGGACACCGGCCGCTGTACATGCTTTTTGTTGATTTCACCAAGGTATTTGATACGGTGAACCGCTAGGCATTATGGTTGATGTTGGGTAAATTTTGTTGCCCACGTAAGTTTGTAATTTTAATTGGATGTCTGCACAGTGGTACGCGGACGAGGTTGCAGCTGAGTGGAGAGAAGTCGGATGAATTTGCAGTTGTCTCTGGTGTAAAGCAATGCTATGTCTCGGCTCCTGCCCTGATTAATATTTATCTTCATGCAATGATGTCTTCTGCTTTTGGTGCCGCTTGTGCTTACGGTGTTCGTATGGAGCACCGAATTGGTGATTGGTTGCTGAACATCCGTCGTTTTGGTGCGAGCACTCTAATCTGTAAGACAACTCTCCGTATGTTGCTGTTCGTTGACTACTGTGCGTTGTTTGCACACACCGCGCATCAGCTGCAGCACAAGACTAGTGCTCTGGCTTCGACAGCGGCCAAATTCGGACTCACCATCAACACAAGCAAAACTGTCTGTCTCTTTCCGCCTTCATCGGAGGTACAATGTACAATGGTGCAGCGAATTAGCATTGGTGTTGAAGTATTGGAAACAACCTCCCGCTTCTGCTACCCTTGGAGTGTGATGTCGACTGATCAGCAGATACGCAGAGAGCTTTGTATACGCGTCTCGAAAACAGCGTCGGCATTCGGAGAGCTTGAGTACCGAGTGTGGAACCACCACCAGCTTAGCACTGGCACGAAGCTGATGGTGTACAAATTCATGGTGCTGTCCGTTCTTCTATAGGGCAACGAAACGTGGACGATATACCAGCGGGATGTGTGATATCTCGAGCGGTTTCATCAACAGTGTCTGCGACGGATTCTGTGCATCGATTGGTGCGAGAGAGTTGCTGAAACGTTGTGCCGAAGTGAAATGTATGCAGCGGACTGCATACTTTCGCTGAGACACTTGCAGTGGCTCGGTCATGTGTGCCGTATGGATTCAACGCGGATACCGAAACAACTAGTACATGGTCAACTAAGTACTGGGAAGCGGCATGTGGGGAAACCGTAGTTACCTTACCAGGACATGATCCAAGTGAGCCTCTCACCTTCTAATCTTGATTGCAGGTCATGGGAATCGAAGCCGGTTGATCGGCGTGCATGGCTCGACCTGATCACGAAGGCAATTGCCGAGGGGCAGGAGAAAGCCCTCATGCATGCGGGGAGGAAGCGGCAAGTGTGGATGCGAAAGGTGCCGATGGGTTGTACTCCATCGACATCGAGCGCATGGTGCTGCAGCACATGCTGTCGCGAGTGCCTGAGTTCGTCAGGCCTAATATGCCAAGCGCGAGTTCACTTGTGTCCCCCACCGAATCGACGGCGTTTTGCAGAGAACGTAGGCAGAAACGGCGCAGCTTTGGTAGGTACGCTGGATACCATTTACTAACTGCGTGCTTACATGCTGAGTCTCTTTATTTCATGTCGTGGGTTTGCTTTATTGTCCTACTCCTTTTATGTCTACCTGAACTATCTTTTATTAACCTGCACAAGTCCCTTGAACTAGTTTATTTAACTTCGACAGAATTTTCGCGTTTATAGCGTTTTCCTAAAGGATATTTTCTGACGTCTTGAATCCATCGCGGACTTGTTCGTAACCCGTTTATTTCATATGCGTATTTAGTGAAAAGTTATCTCACCATATCTGTATGCATCATTCGATGTGTTTTATTTGGTATCCTCGTTTCAAGTGACTGACTGTTGCTTGATGTCCCAGGTGTGGCTGCGCTTGATGTGTATGTTGACAAGGCGCCTACCTGTCTATTACCCACTACCCCGTCCATACTGGCTCCAGGAGACAGTTGCTCGTTGCTGGAGGGAACGGGGTGCACGGTCCTTGTGGTCGTGCTATGCTCGAAGAGTGGTTCCATGCACCCAGTGTGGGGCTGACTACGTTGCAGCCACCGTCTTATGTGAGCTTGATTCCCCAACTACAACGTGCTTGTGTTTGCCTGTGAAGGAGTGTGGGCGGGCTCCGTTGATGAAACGTGGCTCACATCCGCATGCCTCCCGGTCTTATTCCTTCGGGTTTACACTGGATATGGGGTATGTGGATGGAGCTGTGGGTGGTGCAGCGCAAGCCATCCATGGTCCCTCTGTAGGCGCAGGCGTCCTGTGGCTTGCCACAGTGACAGGCAAATCCGAAACCGGATGCCGCCAACCATGTATGTATGTGTGCCCCATGCTGAGGCTGATGTTGCATTCTTGATGCTTCTTCACCGCAGTTGGGCTAAACCAACTTACACTTAAACTAGGTCTTTTTAAGCTGGATATATTTCATTCCGCTTTATTTGGTTTGTTCTGCCTCCCTGAATAATGTTCTATTAACTGGCCACGTTGCTTACACTAATTGCGCTTATCTTCGGTAGTTTTGTTGCGTTTGTAGCATTTTAAGTAACTTGTGGACATTTCTTACTTATCACGGATTTGTTGCTAACCAACTTACTTCATATGGTAATTTAGCGAAGAGTTATGCCACCGTATCTGTATGCATTATTGGATTTATTTTATTTCAGCTTGTCGTTTAAAGTGAATGGCTGTTGTTTGATATCCCTGGTATGGTTGCGCTTGATGTGTATGTTGACAAGGTGCCTACCTGTCTATTACCCACTACATCGTTCATACTGGCTCCAGGAGACAGTTGGTCGTTGCTAGAGGGGACGGGGTGCACGGTTCTTGTGGCCGTGCTAGGCTCAAAGAGCGGTTCCATGCACTCAGTGTGGAGCGGACTACGGTCCAGCCACCGCCTTGTGTGGGCTTGATTCCCCAAATACAGCGTGCTTGTGTTTGCCTGTGAAGGAGTGTGGGCCAGCTCCGTTGATGAAACGTGGTTCCCATCCACATGCCTCCCAGTCTTTTTCCTTCGACTTTGCACTGGATATGGGGTGTGTGGATAGAGCTGTGGGTGGTGAAGCGCAAGCCATCCATAGTCCCTCTCTAGGCACAAGCGTCCTGTGGCTGTCGTATGGAGGTCACAGTGACAGGCAAATCCGAAACTGGATGCCGCCTACCATGTATGATGTACCTCCTGTCTTGACAAAATCGGCTGAACTCGTCTGATGTGAATTGTGCCCAATTATCACTAACGAGTGTTCCTGGGAATAAAGTTGTGAGAAACAGGCATGAGAAATTGCAGTCCTTAAAGCTGTTATTCGGCTGAGTAGCACAAACTGTTTCTTGCCATTTTGATAATGAATCAATAATAACAAGAAAGTATTGGTTGTCAAGCTGGCCTGGATGATCCACGTAAAACTGTATACCAAGGGCAGTTGATTTTGGCTAAGAATGAAGGCCAATTGTAATGGGAGCTTTCTCAGTCTATGCACATTTAGAACATCTACCTACAAAACCTTTAATATCCTTACCAATATTTGGCCAATAAGCATAAATCTGGCAAGTGCTTTCATTCGCATAATTCCCTGACCTCCGGTGTGCAACATTTGAATCACTTTTTCCCTGAGAGTTTTAGGGGTCAGAAAGTGCTCTGCCAGCATTAAACAGTAGTCCACTATTGTCATGGCATCTTTACGCACAAAATGTGTTTATATCAGCGTCTGGTAGAATTCTTGACCAACCGTTGCGAATATAAAAGATAACTCGTCGTAAACAGCTATCAGGTCGTGCAGACTCACAAATGTCATTGTACATAATGGGTGAGTTTCGTAGGGATGCTGCAAAGACGGGTTTTACGCCAGCATCAACTTCAACTTATGAAATAACCGTGTCTTCATGTGGCTGTGAATTTGTTTCGTTTGCAATCAGGCGTGCTAAGTTATTAACATGGCCAAAACATTCCGAACGGATGTGTTTAATGGTAAAATCGCATCCCAGAAGTATGGTTGCTCAAGGTTTCAAGCGATTTGAGGTGTGCACAGCAATTGCTTCTTTGGTACCAAATCTAGACAGCAGCGGCGTGTGATCAGTGCATAACCTGAATATACGACCATGTAACATCTTATGAAACATTTTGACTGTAAACACCATTGCTAAACCTTCAAGTTGACTTTGAATTCCTTCAGCTGTTGTTTTGTTGCATGAAATATGACAAACTAGTGCAAATGGCTGCCCCATTCCCATACGCAGAAACATCGGCAGCAACAAGGGTGAATAGTTTCGGGTCATAGTATTATTTTGCGTTTTAGTTCGCTAGACGCAAATATACAAGCTTGTGACCATCCCATTTTGCATTGTTTTTCAGGAGTTCATTTAATGGCATCCGTAGCGAGTACATAGTAGGGACAAAGTTATTGTAATAGTTTACTAGTCCCAACTGGAGTCTTTCCTGTTCTTTGGGACTTGTAACTGCTGGATTGCAATAATTTCTGCTAGATACTGACGACAACAGTTTGCATCCATGATTGAACCAAGGTACGAAATTCGGTGGATAATACCCACTCAATGTGGAATAATTTCAATGCTGTCTTTAATACGTCATCAGAAACCTGGATTAGTGGCATTCCAGCGGAAATCATTCCTTGCGGAGGCTGTAATGGACAATCAGTCCAGTTCGTGTTGATGGTGAGTACAAACGTTGTCGAAGCCAGAGCACTAGTCATGCGATGCAGCACATCCACACTGTGTGGAAACAACGCGCAGTCGTCATCAAACAGCAAAGTACGCATGATTGTTTCAGACAGTAGGGTTCTCGCCACGAAACGACGGATGTTCAGCAAGCAACACACAATAACTACGGTGCTCCACAAGGACAACATGATCACGCTGCGTTAACTCTCGTGTGCACTAATGTTCCCGAGTCCACAACTGGCACAATAAAAGGCAAGTTGCAAGACGATCGCAACCAGTGGAGTTCCATCTACGATGCGATTGGTATTCGGGTTGAGACTGCAATGCTGCAACGCCTAGCGAGTCACCCGACCTCAGTACACTCTGCTGAACCTTGAATTCTTCGAGTAACACTAGACTCAGCAGATGAGACGGAAGCTGTCCTGCTCTCAGCAGTTCGTCTTCGCAACACACAGAGCGGAGTGCGCATATTTCCTGATCTACCTTGGAAAGATCGCCCAAAAGAAACAAGTGACCAACGCGGTTTTCCTAATAGGGATAACAAGGAAACAATGTTTGTTCATGGTGTTCCCTAGCTTCTGCGTTCTTCTGATCACGATGCACAAACACATGACCGAGAGCAGTGGTGCCACATCCGCGAAGCACTTTCTGTTGACAATGTTATTGCCAAACCCATGACAAGAGTTTTGTCGTCGCCTAATTACAAGGGCTACAGTCCAAGGCTACTGAAAGTAATATTACACTCTGAAGGAATGACGCAAGTTCTGTTGGATAAGTGGTTAAAGTTTCGAGCTAGGTTAGCAACAGCGATCCGACTAAAGGCAGCAGACGAATGGCCATATGTCCTATGCAATTCAATTAAACTTGCAAACGCTGCAAATTGCTTATCTGCACAGTCTTGTGGAGAGACCGACACAACAGCCTTCACGGCACACAACACGACAGAGCACAGTACGAGTGAAACCTCTGATCAGGAACGCTCAATAATGCCATGCAACTTGACTGAAATACATAAACTAAAAAATCGATTAATGGCCGAGCACCTAAAGGGCAAATTAAAAACGAACACAATATTGACATCTATCAACGCACTCCTAACAGCAAAAGCTTTATATTGCATGTACACAAACGCCCAATGCCTTCTAAGTAACTTGACCGAACTTAAAGAACTCTGTGCCTCACAACCGTGAGACCTCCTCATGAGTACAGAGACCTGGTTAAAACCCTGAGATAACCGATTCTGCGATCAATTTACCCGGTATGTCACTGCTTCGGACCGATAGAACCGGAAGGGGAGGCGGTGTGATTCTTTATTATAATACAAACCTCTTATGTTATCGATCACCCGGAAATCCGAGCTCCTGATTTGTCTTGGTGCCGTCTATGGTTGCGAAACAAGGACACATGTCTACTAGCCGTGATTTATCACCCACCAAACTCAACGTCGGAAATGGACTCCAAACTGAACCACGTCTTTCAGTTTGTTTTGACCAAGTCATACGCCCACATTCTCGTCGCTGGAGACTTTAACGTGCCAGACATAAAAACGCTAGCAACCGACGGTACGCAGTTTAAAGCCTGCTTGCAAGAACTAATTGCCAGGCACCCTTTGTACAACCACGTCACCTATCCCACCAGATTTCGAACTGCTAACAAGCCATCGGTACTGGATCGTGTGCTCACTAACGAAGAACTCAAGGTTGGCGGTATACTTAGAAACACACCGCTGGGTCGTAGTGATCAGGTTACGCTACTCTTTGACTATATATGCTATGCGGAGTTTCCTGAAAAGGAGGATAATAAGGTGCATATTGTCACGCACTATAATATGTTATCTACGCTTGTTAAGGATACATCTTGGACTTTCTTTACCGAATACCGCCCCCAGATGTTGTCTGGGAAACCTTTACAAGGACGTTTCGCACACTGGTAGCGCAAGCATCAAAACAGAAGTCCTTCCAACCCAAAAACAAGCATAAATCATTTCTGAGGAGCAGAACACGTAAATGAATGTCCCGGAGGGCTTTGGCATGGCGAGATCATAAGGACTGCTCGAATGCCGAAACCTGGACTGCATACGTGACACATCGTAACTTCTGTGTGAAACTGATCCGCGAAGACCAGGTCACGCATCAGCAGGAGTTAATGAAGCGATTCTGCACGAACCGCAAACTTCTGTACAGTCACGTTAGCGGCCTTCGAAAGGTGAAGCGGTGGATTCCAGCACTAGTCACGGCTGATGGGTGCGCACGATCAGCAATGGAAGCAGCTGATCTCCTACGGCTTCATTACTCCCAAACTTTCCAGCAGGTAACGAGTCCAAACATTCTCCTGGTTTTTATTACTTCACCGTCAGGTTTTGACAATATCATCTACACTGCGGAAGCTGTGTTGAAGAAGTTGTTATCCTCGCGTATCCACAGTTCTCCTGGAGCCGACAACATCCGACCAAAGGCTCTGCAGGCGGTGGCTAGTGATCAAGCAGAACTACTGGCTGTTTTCTATCAGCGATGTCTAGAAGAGAATCATATTCCACCAGTATGGAAGCAAGGAGTCATCAATCCTATCCATAAAGGAGGTAGCCGCACTGACCCTACCAACTACCGTCCAATAGCACTACTTCCTGTACTATCCAAAGTTATGGAATGGATCATCGCATCTGGAAAGCCACAACTTAATATTCCCAGAGCAACATGGCTTTCATCAAAAGCGCTCATGTACTACTAAACTATTTATTGCACGTAATAGCTGGACTGAAGCTGTTGATGATGGACCAGGAGTCGATATCATCTACCTGGAATTCTCAAAAGCGTTTGATCGCTAAGTCCATCGAATTCTTCTTCAGAAGCTGGGGAACTACGGAATTGTTGACCCAATCCTGAGTTGGATTAACAATTTTCTACACGAACGACGGCTAGAGGTGAGAGTCCGAGAATCATTGACCGATGCAATCGATGTGGTGTGTGGTATACCACAAGGCTCGGTGCTTGGACCTTGTCTGTTTTTGGTGTTCATTAACGATTTGGCGAGATCAATCGCTTCCGACTTCCTATTTCTCGCTGAACGGCTCCAGTGTGATCGTAACACGGTGTGGAACTGGTCAGTTCAAAACGCCCTACTATTCAATGTAGACAAATGTCCCGTTGTAAAAGTACGCCATAGGTATAACTACACATATTGGCTTGGGACAAACGGATTGCTGACCAGCTCCCAG
Organism: Dicrocoelium dendriticum; assembly: GCA_944474145.2. Classification (NCBI taxonomy): domain Eukaryota; kingdom Metazoa; phylum Platyhelminthes; class Trematoda; order Plagiorchiida; family Dicrocoeliidae; genus Dicrocoelium; species Dicrocoelium dendriticum. Next base: position 53,243,981 of record OX104066.1, on the reverse strand, counting down.
CAACGTGACCTTGGTGTGCTCGTACAGAGCGACCCCAACTGTACAAATAGGCTGAGGTAGCTGCGAAAAGAGGCAACCAGCATGTCGGCATGCTGCGTAGGGCATTCGGGAGATTTGACCCATCAATCTTCCCAATGATGCACAATTCCTACGTGTGCCTACATGTTGAATACGCTATCCAATCTTGGCAACCTTGGTTGAAGCGTGACCTAGAGGCGTTAGAGGCACCACAACGAAGAGTAAAAAAGAATATAAAGGGTCTGCGATATCACCCTTACAACCGAATGATGAAGTTGCTGGGAATTTTCAACGGCCGCTGTTGAAGGCAGCGCGGCGATTGCATCTTAGCGTATCAGATATTGAGTGACCCCAACCACGTGTGTTGCCACTTGCTGAAACTTAGCCACAACACGCAGCTCAGGGATAACTGTTTATAATTGAAGGAACAATATAGCCGTCTAGAGTGTCGACGGAATTACTTCCCCTCCAGGCTTGCCAAGCCTGGAACGCACTCCCAGACTCATTTGGATCCTCCCCTACCTTGGACGTTTCAAAAAACGATTAGATGTTGCCCTTAGCTCCCAACGCTTTGTTACCTAAACTCCTCTATTGCGGATTAGTCCAAGCATACTTTTCTACAGGATCTATGTGTCAAATGGACTCAGATGATCGACCATATTTTCCTTTTCTCACGCCTTATATCATCGACCACTACACTCCAATGTAATTCTGAACGTTAACGCTCGATTTAGTTAATTTTACACTGATGTTATTTATCAAAGGATTTATCTCGACAGACGTTCGGTAGATGACCTAGATATACTTTGATTTCATTGTATTCACCCCAACCATCCTACGGGATGTGTCAATTATTTGTTTTTATCCCTGATAAATCATTGTTCCTTGTTCAGTTATTTTAGCAGCAATGACACACAATCAACACTCTTATTACGCTCCGTAGTTGGATGAAAGCATCCAACACGCTGACAGGTATTGTGGTTATTTGCCTAGATACCCTTACAACATTCCACCGCCTCTGCCGCCGCATTATTCTTCACAAGCTTGGAGGCTCAGTAGCCAGAATTCGTCCCTTTATGTGGATAAGGAAGTTCCTGCAGCAGCGACAACTTTAGTTTGGAGTTCGCAGTGCGATGTCCTGTCCCATTCATGTCGAATGTAGGGTTCTACAAGCGTTACGACTTGCACCGTGTATGATCCAGATGTCGATAATCCATCTTAACTGTCTGATGGTCTCCGACTGGTTAATTTTCGCTGCTGTTAAGGTGTGTTGGCTGATTTGACCAAAGAGATCGTGATGCACTTCAAAGGCATTTGAGCAGTACGTTTGAACGGGAATTGCAGAATCCCCTTTAATTTGGTTGTACAAATTGTTTGGTGGCTGCCATTCATTCTCAGCCGAACAGCAACTAAATGCTTGGAGACCCCGTCTTACATGTGGTCACCCAGGAACGTGAACTTAAAGTATTACTTCAGGTTGTTTCTGTTTACTCAGCACAAATGGTGAAAATATCAAAGAAGAGGAATCAACACTTTGGTATCCCACAGTCGGGTTGATCCGCCTAGTTGCTCGCATATACTTTATACTTACTTACGGTCTCATGTGGAATAAACAATCAAGGCCTAATACCACTGCCACAAGAAGAATCTTACAACGTGCGAGACTCCATCGCGAAGAGCCGCCAAGCATGTTAAGGGATTGTTTCACCTTTCACATAGACTGAAGTCGAGGACCCTGCGAGTGTACAGCGGTCAGTATCGGCATCTACCTGGCGACCTAATAATGGTTCATCAGATTCTAAGGAACCTCAGTCACGTTTGTCTCCACCTACCAGAACTCAGTCATAACACAAAGTTGAGAGGACACTAATTCTAGTTGGCCAACCAATACAGCTGGTAAGCATATGGGCGAAACGTTTGATCTCTTCTTGTCAACCAGCCTTTAACGCCCTCCTAAATTTAACCGTCTCCGTCTGCACAATATTTGTTTCCAAAAAACATTTTGATGTAATCGTAATCACTGACATGACAACATGCAGGTCATGTAGGTGTGGAGACGATATAACGTAACGAACGGTGTACGAACCGACTTTTTCCTACACAATGAAATCATCTTGTCTTACTCATGCGTCACTATAAACAGTACGGCGAGTCAACCAAAACACCACATTTAAGCACCATGTTTTCGTTTCTTCCATTTTGGTGCTTTACATTATGGTCATTCTATGGAACTTGGAAAAGCAATCATTTTTCCACTGTAATACATAATCGCTCCACCTTTCAACTGTAGGTGTGGAACATTCGGCGTAATGTCACTAGATAAAAGGGACTGGTTTTGGTCCTGAGATAGCAGCCCATTAGCGTACTACTTAGCCCAAACAAGAAACCTGTCAAACGGCCAAAACCATCCAGCAAAAAATGTACAACAAACCCCATTGATGAAAAACAGCTGTAACGACTGTTCGTTATTAACGGTCTCTCATGTCGCTGTGTCAGAATATAAAGAACTATGCCATAGATGCGCAACCGCAACCGTAATGTTTGTTGCTGATTCCCACAAACAGTGCCGTGAATGGCGATGCACCTGAGCACTTCGCAAGTAGTATCGGCTTACCATGAACACAAACCTCGGCTCTCAATGAATCGCGCAGTAATCTGTTACTTTGCAAAATACAATATCAGAATACGTAAACTGTGAGAAGACTCAGTCATTTCGTTTAAGCTCCTCAATCACAAATCTTGCAGAAATCATAGAGATGCAAAATACAATGTTATGAGATCAATAGTTAGCCAATCGTTGGCCAATCGTCAGGCCTAACATTACCACGGTGGGTAAAGATTCATTGTTAACTGTTTCTGAACATAAAGCAGCGGCCGCTGTCGATCGAGGAGGATGACTTCCAATAGCCTGAGAATGGGGGCCGCTGATTGCGCATAAGGACGTTAGTATATCTATGATTTCGGCATGATTTGTAATTGAAGAGCTCGCACGAAATGAGTGAGTCACCTCACAATTTACGTCTTCGGCTATTTTCTGTTTGGATTTATCATACAGTCAGACGGTGTTGGTGGTGATGTGTCCAAACTTCCTAAAACGTGGCAGACAAAATTTAAAGCTAGACAAGTCTAGAAGCAAAATGGCTGGACGGAGATAAGCTGCGCACTTGAATTAAACATTTTTCTAACTGATCACATATGTTTTTCGTGAAACCAATACCTTACACGCAGGCGAACCTGGATTGCTGGTAGTAACGGTTAGCAGCATGCGGGGCCTAGTATATTTTCCAATAGTAAACCAAATTTTGGTGAGCCCATCTAGCAGTGACCGCATTTTTCCAGACAAGCCATGGGCAGAAAGATAAGCGGAAATACGACCCGAGTCCGTCACGTCAAAATGAGATGAAGAAGGTGGTATTAGTATTTTGAGTGCCTGAATTGAAGAATAACGATAGCAATGAATGACAAAAGCACGACACTGAAAATGGAAGAAATACGCGTATCTCTATAACATGCGAAAGATCATAGCTTTTAAGGTCATCCATCTAGCGGCTACCCCAAACAGCTACGGTAACGGGCGAAAAACTTTGTACGGCATCTTGTCTACGCCCGAGATGATATCAGTAGTGATCCAAGGGTGACATGGTAACAGGAAACGCAGGCCACTAGAAGTGCGGATAAAGCCATCCCATCAAGCACAGTAGGCACCAAGTACTGATGAGTCAGGCTCGGTTGTTCCTAACACAGATCAGCCAAAGGCACAAACACCCGTTTCACAAAATTCCTAAGCAGGCCGGTAGTCTTTGTCCTGATCAAACACAACGAACCTAAGTATTGATACGTCAACAAATGCAGTTCTGATACACCAACGCTCGAAGGCTGAACTGTAAGTTGCTGGAATTGCCTCATCGACGTAAAACAAAACTTGGGATATCGTAGCATTCACTTGGCTCTTAGACCACATATCAGATCCGGAAATTGAACTTTTTGAAATTTCAATCATTCGGAATAAACGTTCGTCATGAGGTGGCAGTGTTGCAGTCTACTGCTGAGATTACATGAAATTTGAAGCTTTTACCAAACATACCATTGTTATTCTCGACGCTTTATTATGCCAGCTGCAGATAGCAGGTCGAGATGGTGGCTTTCAACGAAAGGCCAGTGATTCTTGCAGTTTAGCAGTTATCTTAAGCCTCCGAACTTCTCCGCACGTAGCGATGATATTTTCTTAAACGCTGTTTCAAAAATACTCGCACTACCCTCTATCGGTTAATTCCAATGTCTCTTCAATCGTGTCAGCGTCCCCTAGTAGGTCTTCCCTCAAATCTAAACCGCTTGAGTACATGTATCTGGTGGTTCTGTAAAACCATGTGTGTCAACCAAACAGACATTGTGCTTCATACAATCTTTTGCTTCCGCACTCATTCCTGTCCAAGATAGAATTGATGGTTGTGAAACTTTCATTCGACCCTCCACTAAGTAGTATCGATAGAGTGCTGACGAATAGGTCTGCTATACCAGCATTACTAATAAAGATAAGAACTTCGAATCACTACTACCGACCACTTTCTCCTTTGAAACTCAGCGCAAACCGTTAACTGAAATTTTCTGATGCGAATTTCATCGAACTATGCATGGAACGTATTAAAGAGCAATCTCAACGGCGTCACCCACGCGGCCTCAAAAAGGTTACCAATACGAGCATCATGATAGACTATCCTCTGGATCTGAAGCAGAACCAGTAAATGAGCCAACAGAAGAGATTAGACGCATGCAGCCTGCGCAAACCCATGTGATATCGTTTGAAAAATATTTATCAGAGTGAGTAGATATGGGGTACCAACATAACTAAACCATTGTGTCAAGTTGGTCCGTGAAGAGCAACTCCAGCACAAACAGGACTTAGTAATGAAATTCAGTACTTATCCCAAACTGCTGTACAGGCACGTCAATGGGATCCTCAGTGTCCAGCGCGAATTCCCAGCTCTAAGTGCAGCAGATGGTCCGGTGCTAAGTACACAATAGGCGCAAACGTCCTTCGGTAACATTTTGCCTGCACTTTCCAGACTAAGTCGCCATCCCAACAGCTTTTGACACGTCCCGCACCGTCTGCAGGGTTAGGTCATGCATGCTTCACTTAATTGAAACTAATGAAAAGAATATTTTCCTTGCGCGTGCACAGCTGTGCTATAGAGGACGATATAAGACCAAAGGTATTAAATACAGCCGCGGTGAATATCGCCGAACCGTTAGCTCGATTCCATCAAAGATGTCTTGATGAAATGCAGGTGCCCTTAGTTTGGAAACATGGAAATCACTTCGATTTCCAATGTAGAAATAGTGCGGGTTCCTCGAACTAAATTGCAATAACCTTCATCCCGGTGTTATCCATGTTAATGGAAGGTATTATCGCAAGGTCGTTCAAGGAATAACTTGTGCGTAAACGCAACATAGGACCCCAAAAGCGCGGATTCCGCCAAAATCAGTCATACGCAACAATCTTGCTGTTAGGCAGAGTAAACTAGACGAAATCAGTAGATGCCAACGTAGGAGTTGAGGCTGTTTGCCAAGACTATTTGAAGTAATCGGTCTCTTGGACCGGCGCAATCTTCATCAGGAGATTCGATGCTGCATACTCAGGGGACTAGTGCTCGGTTGGATACGAAACTTCGTCGTTCAACGTCAGCTAAATGTAAGTGTTCGCAGCGTCATTTCTAGTGGCGTAGAAGTCCAGTGTGCTGTGCTCTAAGGTGCGGTACTGAGACCACGTTTAGTCCTACTCCTACCAGTGTACTCTTCATACGTCTTAATATCTTCTGACGATGTCAAGATCTGACATGGCATGAAGACAGTGGACGATCACGAAGCATTGCAGACAGACCACAACAAGACCTATACCTTTTTGTTCGTCGCAATCAGCCGACAATTCAGATATGTCGACCAGCTGTCCGGAAAAGCACCAGACGGTCGTTTCGCCCTATTGGGGCTCATCAGTGGTGCGCATCATTCGGTCCTCTGCGGAGGATCGTACCCATGACTGCTAGTGGCTCTTGCCAACTAGCCCGCAGTTTATGCAACTGCGCCATGGAGGACGGTATCTGACTACCGTGAATTGTTAGCTAAACGCGATATAGCCCGACGCATCCTCCACTGCCATGCAGGCACCTGCCATGCAGATGACAGCGGTCGGCCTTCCGGCGTCGGCTGATTGTGACGAACAAAAGTACTCACCAAAATCGTTCCATTCCTAAGTAAGACCTATACCTGTTCATCCGAAAAGCGACTCAACCTCATTGTGATGAAAAGCAACGTAGTGAGCGTATACCATTAGCTAATCCATGCATATAGACAACTTGAGGACCAGCGGTTGCAAGGTGTCTGATCGAAACAGTTCGATTCGACACCAGGAAGAGCCACTGAGCACCTTTTGCTCTTACTTAAGGCTTGTGCAACGTTGCAGCGCTCTACCTTTCCTCAGATACTGAACCTATACATGGGGCCGCATGTGGAATATGCAACCCAAGTCTGGTCTCACTAGCATAAACCTGATACTGATGCCTTCGGAGCTCCGCAAAGCAGGATGACGAACTTCGTTAGGGAATTGTTTCACCTACCCTACCAACGCAGACTGCAATACATGGGAGTTTACAGCGGCGGATATTAGCGTCAGCTAAGAAACCACATTATGGTTTACCTGATACTGGAGAACCCCATTCATACCTGTCACGATTTGTTGTACGTGAGCAAACTTACAAGCCTGAGATGAGACCAGTTTAAAGTTGCCACGCAATACTGTCGATTTAGTTGCCGACCAAAGTTTTCCCGCTTCGAGTATCGCGAACATGAAACACCCTTCCAGCTCACCTCATTTATTTCCTTGCATTAACCATTGTCAAAGAACGCCACGATGAGACGCTATCTCATTTGCATTTCGTGATATGGTCCCATTCATTCGGAAGACGAAATAGCGCGAACCAGACAGCATGCTGGCCAGCACAGCGCTTAAGGTGTCAGTGCAAAACGTGCATAAGTGATCATGTGAACAGTTTGTTGAGTCACTGATACCCAAATTTCCCCCACTTTTATCGCCATTTTTACTTTTGGTTTCATAATATTCCCATGATCAACTTGTGATACTTGCCAATTAATAGCTTCCTTTTCCGTTATAATTCATTGTTTGTTGTACAAAGTAACCAACAACTGATGTGTGTCGCTCATCAGGGTCGATAGTTATAAATGGTGGACGCTATGGTACTCAAGTCTTCTAGTACTACCAGACTCATGAAGAAGGATGATGTTGCAATCCACAGAGAGTTGTTCGTAAGAGCTTCCACACCCTGAACTGCCGCTGTATCGAATCAGGACTCGTCAGTAGTGCGCCTCCCTCTGCGCTATCAGGATCTGAATCTCGGAGCACCAACGGCTTGCTTCACTAGCTAGTGAGTTCTTTCACTGAGATAAGGGATTCGACGGCAGACCGTCATGATCTACAAGCTAAATGACATATTGCCCATCTCTTCCTCCAGTGGAATGCAACTTACGAAAATTATACCGTACGTTTGCTAAGAGTCTTTCGATTTTGCTCAGTCGCCGTAGATCAGCCGCGCAGGTCAGGGTGAGATTGGAGCGCACTAATTTGCCGACCCACCAATGGCATGTAAGTCTACTGTAGTTACTCACCCACGCATGTCTGGAGGTGTGAATACGACGTGAGGACGCATAGTGGTGCATGTGTCCTTGAAATATGTTAATTACCCCCGGCGCTTTTGACACCGGTCAGTTCAGATTGGGTCGCTGCCGACGATTTTGGCTGGTCGTTTGCAACATCTCGACAGCAGTGCATAATGCACTGGCTACCGTGTTCAAATGTTGGTGGCGCATCGACAGTCGCTTAATGTTATCCCAGCAAATGATAAAAGGGTTAGTGACAACGCTGTTGTAGACTGAATGTTACCTTCACATAAACTACCTTAGCAAAATAAGAATTCGTAACAATTAGACGGTGAAAATATGCGATGCTACTTCTGCATAAATGAGTCCGGAAAAGCTGTCGTTGACAGACTACTCCCGTCACAGTCTTGATAGCAATTGCAGGAACCAAGTGGGGTGCACGCTGTCTAATCTGTTTAACAGTGACCGTGACGGTGTAACATGAAAGCCTGACAGTGTCGCTCAGTCTCTCAGTCTCTCAGGAAAACGTAGGTGTATATCAAACGAAATGATCGTTACATGCTGCCGTGCATGCCAATTAAGAGACTACTCGCTGCACGTGTTTGTGGAGAAGGACTGCCGATGAAATCGGTGGCTGTGTTATGCGTCTCTTGTGTTCCGCTATCCTTGTGCTTAGCTCTATCGCGGTTTGGCCGATGTACACATGTGCGCAGCAGTCCTTGCGACCAATTTTTTAGACGCAATTGGTTGTCCTATCTGCGAGAAGTGAGTCTTTCAAGCGCACTAGTGTAGAGCGGAGCGTTTGGCCTTTCTGGAAAATTAAGCTTAGGTTTTCTTTATTTAAGACCCTCTGGATGGCCTCTGAAGTTCCATCTTTATAAGGAATATCTACCGTCCCAATCCACTCGGTAGTACACCGTGGTTGAGGATTTAAAATCCGCTGCAACGGGTATCCGCCTCGGGTATCCACTACGAAGCAATTAGTTCACTGCTTCTTTCCGCGCGGCCTTCCTATCTTCTTCCTCTGTGCACAGAGTCTGGGCTCTGTGAAACAGTGATGAGACGATTCCAGGATACACATGCTTTGGGCGACCTGAACTATAGTAAAATACACCATCTCTCTCTCCGTCGGCATACGATATATCTTTGTTTTTGGACTACTCCCATTCCTGTGAACTAAGCAGTCAAGGAATGGCAATGTTCCACTGCCAGATTCCAATTCCATAGTGAAATGTCTGGTCTCCGCAAGAGTGTTCAAACGGTTTAGAAACTCGTCTTTCTTATCCCGTTTTATGCAAACAAAGATGTCATCCACGTAACGGAGTGACACTCCGCGTTAGCATGTGAGTTGAAGCTAGAAGATAAACGCCTATAAAAGCATGTTGGGAAGGGGCAAGAATCGGGGGGTTGAAAACTGGGGGATAAAAGTGAAGTTGGAACGGGAAAATAGGGGGGAAAAGCGTAAGAGAAGAAATAAGAAGACGGGAAGGCTTGAGCAGTAGCATCCAAACCTCTATCCACCCTGCTCGATGCAGCAGATGGGGCACCGTTGATTATCCTCTGCGGTGGCCAGAGCGTCAGGTATTTGTTTGAAGAGTGATTCCTTGTTTTGCGTGGGCAGGATACTGTCAGGTTTCCCAGGCCTAGACAGGAGAATGATTAGGGTTCTCAACCAGAGCCTTTAGTTCAAAAACCTGACAGCAAGACAGCGGGTTTGGCGTTGGCCTATAAGGTGTCCGTTTTAAGGAATAAGGCGCCACCCTCATTCCAACCCCCAAGCTGGAGGACCAGGACGCTGAGTTTGTCTGGCCTCTAACCATTGACCAATCTGGTATGAGTGACTCTGAATGTGCAAAAATGCACCACCCAGTATAGCTCAATGGATCACTGAAGCACACAAACCATCGCCCCACGGTAAGGTCCAGACTCATTGCGACATAGTCTCTCCTAGAATGAGGACAAGTTCAGACGAGCCGTGTGTGATAGATCAATCGCACACAGCGGTGAATCATGGTATGGGGTGGCCTCATGAGCTTAGCACGAGTGTAAAACTGCGGTAGGACACGGACAAACGTGGCCATAAAGCAAAGGGACACTGCAGGGCTGGTAGGGTGGATACACTTGGGGATGGACACCAGGAAGGAGGGCAACTAAGGCGTGGGAATTGGAGTTTTCTAAGAAAGACAGTACATAGCAGCAAATACGAGCTAAACCTGGGGAGGGAAATGGGGAAATTGGGGTAGTAAATTTGGGTCAGGCAAAGACGGTTGTCATCGAACAAGTGTACGTTACACATACCACCCCGCAAATACTGTCCGGATGCAGAATAAGCCACAACACAGATCTGTCTCAGGAGCTGGAATGGCTCAATGTTACAGCGAAAGGGCCGTGTTACGGTAAAGGATGGATCATAACATTTGCTCGAATTCTTCCTTTTATCTGCAGATGTTGTGCCCATGCTGGGCCTTGATTCCATTGAGACTTTGGGTTTCGTCTCCTTTATCCATGACCGTTCTGTTCATTCGTGTGACAATAACACAGATGGTAGACAATTATCTTAGTGTGTTTGCCGATGTCGTGGTGAAATTTCAGGGGGAAGCTCACCTGACGTAAAACGAATAGGTGAGATCAGTAGCATTGCCAGCTAGGAAAGTACCTATCGTTTTGCGTGAGAAGTTCTTAGACGAGTTGCAGCGCTTGATCGGTTTGGGTGTTAGCCAAGGTTAATGCATCAATAGGTTGGGTCAGTCAGGTTGCGGTAGTCACTAAGCAGTCAAGTGGTTTACGCTTGTGCATCGATCCTAAGATGCTAAACGCCGCGCTCAGAAGAGAATATTTCACGATGCCAAAGCCAGATGACGTCCAACCGGTATTGCTCAAGGCCAAGTTATTCACAAAATTTGACCTCGCTTCTGCTTTCGGGCACATTAAGCTTGGCGAAGAGTCCAGCTAGTTAACCACGCATGGAAAGCCATTTGGACGCTGTCAATGGTTGCACCTGCCATTGGTTTGAAGTAACCAGTGAAATATTTTGGAAACGCATTATGCAAACAATAGACGACCTACCGAGGGCATTATGTGTATAACAGAAGACATGCTAGTTTTCGGAGTTACTGGAGAAGAGCATGACTGCAATGTATACAGATTGCTACAGTGCTGTGCAATCAGGGAAATAAACTGAAACGTGAGAAACTTGAGTTGCGTAAAATGAAGTGGTTTTTCACGGACACGTTTTAAGTTTAAAAAGGGGGCTGAAGACAGATCCAAAGAAAGACAGAGCCATAAAAGAGATGCCACTCCGACAGCTGTGTGAAGGCTATGAGCAGGCTGAACGGGAGGGTGAACTATCTCAGCCGTTTTTTACTCGGACTAGCTGAAGTAATGATTCCTATGCGGAAACTGCCACATACAGGCGAAAGTTGACAGTGGACCGTAGAGCAAAAGAAAGCTTTCCAAAAGGGTAAACAGCTGATCACAAGCGTCCCCGTCCTAGCGTACCATGATCCATTACTTTCCTTGATATCCAGTGTGACAGTAGCCGGTTCGGCATCGGTGCCGTGCCAATGCAAAACGGAAAGCCCATTGATTTCCGCAGCCGAAGGCTAACGGAGTCCGAACGTCGTTATAGTCAAATCGAAAAGGAAAGTATCGCGCTGATGTATGCTGTGAAGCGTGTTACTGAATAGACATTCGGCCGCCGAACTGTCTACCGAATTTACTGACCACAAACTGTTGGTATCCACAGCCAACAAAACACTCCACGCCGTTCCGCGTTGCCTGCGGCAGACGATCATTAGTCTCCAGAAGTACTACCCATGAATCGTCTATCAACCAGAATAAAAGATTCCCGTTAGAGCTATGCTATCAAGAGCATATCTTCTGAATGTGATTGTAACGCAAGAAGACCAAGACCTTGCTCATGCTACGCAGGTGGTTTCTGTCACAGAGGAGCATTTCTAGCAACTACTACGCCACACGGGAACAGACAAATATCGGCAGTCCTTCTCCACAAACACGTGCATCGAGTAGTCTCTTAATTGGCATGCACGGCAGCATGTAACGATCATTTCGTTTGATATACACCTACGTTTTCCTGAGAGACTGAGAGACTGAGCGACACTGTCAGGCTTTCATGTTACACCGTCACGGTCACTGTTAAACAGATTAGACAGCGTGCACCCCACTTGGTTCCTGCAATTGCTATCAAGACTGTGACGGGAGTAGTCTGTCAACGACAGCTTTTCCGGACTCATTTATGCAGAAGTAGCATCGCATATTTTCACCGTCTAATTGTTACGAATTCTTATTTTGCTAAGGTAGTTTATGTGAAGGTAACATTCAGTCTACAACAGCGTTGTCACTAACCCTTTTATCATTTGCTGGGATAACCTTAAGCGACTGTCGATGCGCCACCAACATTTGAACACGGTAGCCAGTGCATTATGCACTGCTGTCGAGATGTTGCAAACGACCAGCCAAAATCGTCGGCAGCGACCCAATCTGAACTGACCGGTGTCAAAAGCGCCGGGGGTAATTAACATATTTCAAGGACACATGCACCACTATGCGTCCTCACGTCGTATTCACACCTCCAGACATGCGTGGGTGAGTAACTACAGTAGACTTACATGCCATTGGTGGGTCGGCAAATTAGTGCGCTCCAATCTCACCCTGACCTGCGCGGCTGATCTACGGCGACTGAGCAAAATCGAAAGACTTTTATCAAACGTACGGTAGTTGACCGTTTTGGCCTCAAAAGGGGCTTTCCATCCGCAGTAGCTATGTACGCTATCGCACTCGGTAACTGTTAGGGTGAATATGTTGCTACAATCACGATTGGGTGATTTTCGGTGTAGCTAACCGAGAGTTTCCTTGTGAAGAGTTAGTTAGTTTTGGGGATAATGTGAAGAAACCTACAGCAGTTAATGCGATGCTGCTTTAGAGGTAAGAATAGGACATCAGAAAGGCAAATATAGGAATACGATGACTCAAGAGGAAAAGTGGCCCGGTGACTAATGTTGTGGATACGCAAAAGGCCCTATCCCCACAGTTTGCCTCCGTGACTACGAAAACCATGAATATTTATCCCCATCTCCTCTCAGCAGAGATCCTTGCTTCATCCAGCCTCACCTTTCCCCCAGTAGCTATTACAAGCAAACTATAAGCTCTTGGAGAAAACAATGCCCTAATGTTGATAACATTTGTCCAAAGATCCCCAAACGCTTGCCTTCACCATAGCAATACATCTTGCAGTTTAGTTGCAGTTTCTACTTGATTCCCATACACTTGCATTGAAGTGGGAAACTGGGATTATCACCCCGCTATACGGAGATGGTAAGCGATTTTATCCTGTGAACCATGGATCAATTAGTCATTTGTTTGTTTAATCAAGAGTTATAAAGTTGATAACCGCAAACAAACTGACGATGGTATTGTGAAAATCTGCAGGTCACTCCCAATCTTCAAGGTGGTCTTCCTAATCTGCTTTTGACTTTTAATAGACAGTAAGGGTTGGTGGAAGAGTTCCTCCAAATGGGATCTTCGCAGAAGTTTCCAAAGAATTCGTAAAGTTGACTCGCTCAGTTTCCTTCCAAAATTTTAGCAACTTCGGGACACTGACTTTCTGGTCATCTGGTTAAACAGTTACCTATAATGGAGAACAGTCACGGTAAGAATTACCGGCGCACCATTTGAGAGCGTGTAAGTCTCCCCTGATGTGTTCCATGGATCTTCCCTCGGGCCGCTAATGTTTTTGTTGGATGTCAATTACCACTCAGCAAATAATCAATTCTCAATGCAAATATTTTCAAGAAATACCAAGATCTGGAGTTCTATTCGCTCAACATCTGACTGCGCCTAGCTTCAGTAAGACCTGGATCGGATTTACGACTTGGAAAACATGAACCAGTTCCCCTGAATCCCGAAAACTGTCACCCGCTGACACCGCACAGAAGCCTCAATAACACACATAGTTTTGGCGACACGTTTTATATGTGACTAGTCAAAGAGGCTTAGGTATAATCGTTCAACTATGTCTGGACAATTTGCTTCAAATTTCTAGGGCGATAAATGTGGTGGACTTGAAGTCAAGGCTTTTAAGTTAAGCTATTAAAACCTCTGAGTGACGGCTAGTTCCACTGCTGAATAACTGATATGTTCGTCTCCACCTTGAGTATGCGATTCAGGCATAATTTGCATAGTATAAACGCGATATTCGTCTCTTGGAAAAGCCCCTAATAAGAGCCACCAAGACGACACGTGCACTATCCGTTCTCAGTTATGAAGTACACATTCGTTCATTCGGTGTGTTCTCCTCAGAATACCAACAGCTTCACGGAATCTCATTGTCGCACACCAGACACTGATAGACAGTGATCATATATGTAGACTACTGATAGTCTTAGCTCTTTACAAGCGATGTCCGGGCCAGGACTTGAAATTTGTAACGCAACATTCATGTTTGGATGGTAGAAGTATTTTAACTCCCTTAGAATCTGTTCACAATGCAGTGCATTACCAGCACATGCGGTGAGCGCACCAAATAACGTGACCTCCGAAAGACTCGTAGACTTTCATCACAGTGATAAAGGTTGCACAACGTTATGATAGATTCCCATGTCTAGAGTACTGGAAGTCCACGCTTTATGCGAAAATATTTTAATGTTATTTGTGCATTGACCATAGTATGGTTCTTGTAAAGCTGATGTTTTCTATTCCATACTGATCTATTAAGCTATTAAAGTAAACGTTGCATCATGAAAAATTTCGGATTAAGTTGGTTTATTTAGTTTGAAGCTCTATATTCTAATGAGCGAGGGTAGATCATAGGATGCAATGCCCCGGGTTAATTCTGATATAAACGAATTCACTCTCAATCACACAGGGGCACGTGGGCGCTATCAAAATGAAACTGTCGGGTACTTTGTTCAGTTTTCAGAGCGACTTTCGAAGAATCATCTTCTTCTGTCAAATTCGTAACTTTCGGTTTGGACAGAAGCCCAAAGTAAGTTGTGTATTCTATTGCTAAGAATCATTGTCTCTACTCCTTTCGTTTTTCTCCACCGGTGTATTCATAAGTGATAAGTTTTAGTTAACTATCGTTATCTTAGCTACCATACCTAGAATAGCGGTGTGGGGCCCGTATATATTGACTACTCCCGACGGCATTTATTCGACATGACAAAGCATAAGTACACACCACAGGATCTCGTTCTGCACCATTTGTGTTGCAATACTATACTCTGTTGTTTCACCAACTGGTTTCCTGGATAATGAAAAATTCTGAGGTTCTTCTACCGCGGAATCATTTTGCAAACATAACTAATTCCCTAGAGAGTTTAATTTCGTGTAAAATACCCATGTTAGTTATCACACTCGAGAAAAACGCAAGCGGAGCGCGTTAAGCAAACAAATGTTTTCGATTTCTACTTTAGCAGGCGTAATATAGAAATATACTTTCAAAATAGCAAATCCACAGAACACTATCGAAGTAAACCATTGACTAGACCAAAATTGAACGGCTCTTATGATGGGTCTCGTGTAATCAGGTGATGGAAGGCCCTTGATGCTGTCGGGTCGGATTTGCTTCTCCTGTTGCGGCTGTTGGCCAAGGAATTTGTAACGCATGAGCGAGCTGCTTTTGAATGTAGATATTTGGTCTTGTCAAACTTATGCTTACCGCTTCAGCGATAGTTACATTGTGTCCTGCACTGTTCAACTGATTAGTGATGGAACTCAATTCCAACGACCCGATGCCTATCATACAGGCAGCTGAGAAGGAACAGCTATTCGTCCAGATCCACTTTAGAAGGGACAAAGCGGTTTCGATATGTACACGAAGATTGGTGCAATAATGTAGGAAGACTTTCAATGCAGCCAACGTTAACGTGGTTTATACGAGCGAACTGCTAGTTTGTCTTAGATTCAAAGATAAAGTTCCTGATAAACTCCAATCAATGGTGATCTATCTGTTCACCTGCTCGTGTGGTTTTAGGTACATTGGACGCACAATCAGGCACTTGAAAAAGCGAATAAAGGAATACCTTCCGAATTCGCTCATCAACCGAAAAGACGGAACTCATGTGAGTTCTATCACTAACCACATGATCAGTACAGGACACGGTGTAGATAAGGGTACTGCCTTCGAAAATCAAAATAAGATGCCATACAACTTGGACCAACAACTAGCAGCAAAGTTAAAAGCTACAGCTAAAGCGGTAAGCAATAGCAGGAGCAGATCAGACGCAACAACTTCACATACCTTCTATCACCTGATTACGCAACACACATAATGAGAGTCGTTTAATTTTGGTCTAATCAATGATTTACTTCAGTATTGTCCTATAGACTTAAATTTCTTAAAGTATATTGCTATAATGGGCCTGCTAATGAAGAAATCGAAAACAACTGTTAGCTTCTCGCGTACCGCTTGCGTTTTGCTTGAACCTGATAATTCACTAGACTTTAGTAATAATCTTCATACGTCATTAGAGATTCTGATATTATTCAGAGAGCTAGTAATTCCTCATCTTTCTTTTCTACTTGTGATCGTCCGATTCTCTTCACAGCAGAAGCAATGGTGCTGTATGCGGAAGATGCAATTCAGATTACGCATCACAAAATTACAGTCTCATCCACTAAACAAAATCCTTCCTGGACCAACTTACAGGCTAGCACAAATGCATTTGACTGTTACTGAAGGCATGAAAATACAGATATTTCTTCGCGCTGTTTGAAGGGGATTGTTGCCAGCGCGTGCTGACAAATTGTCCGCAGATTCACATAGGTCGTTTAGGCCTAAGTCTGTGTACTCAAACCTTAACCAAACCAGTACAGTTTGGTAAATATTATCTGTGATATTCATCATGTTAACTTTTATAAATTGCGGACTTGCGTCCGTCTTCTTCTTTTATTTTAGTCCCTCACCCTGGCTGTGACATGTGCGCCCCAGTTGAATAATCATGGGTCATAAGGGACATACTTAACTTAGCGTTACGAACATCAGAAGGTGCAAATTCACGCAAAAATATAGTGGTGTTTCCTCACCTAGTTACAATCCACTGGAAGTATCACTGTCATCTCATTTCCATTCATAATAATCAATGAGGACAATATCCTTTCTAGCGTTATTCGCTATATCGAAAAGTCACATTAGAACAGTATGTTTGCGTATCAAAGTTGTGAAGCAAAATAGAGATTGATCTGAAGACATCGTGAAAATAAAGGTCAAAACATTTGCCGCGATGGGAAAGCGAGGCACAAGATGGCTCGAAAAGGAGCACAGGCAGCTGTTTTTACACCAAATGTATTCCAATCACCGGAGAACTGGAGGTATGTATCTACACCCATACTCCATCACCTTCAGAAGAGTCTGAGGGGCTGTATAAGTACTGCTCACTGAATGATGTTGCATTGCTTTCAGTTTTCTTGTCATCCACATGGACTGATGACAAACCAGTCTCATCCTGTTCTTCAGATGACCTGTTTGAATCGTTTACTGATGGCAAACCATTTAAACGTGCTACTGTGGATACCGTCCTAGTAGGCAACGTGGATAACCGGGAATCTCTAGGCGTTCGCTTTTTGCGGCACCTAGTCGGGCAGTTGCAAATTGTCGTCATGAATGGCAAAGAGCGAAAGAAGGATTGTATCAAAATGTCTAAATTCATGCAGATGAATGAAATAGAAAGGAATAATGCAGCGCTCCATGTCAGGTAGTAATTGTACGCATATTGATATGGTGTTGCATCAACATTGGTCCACCTGGTCACTTGTATAAAACCACGGTCGAAAAGATTGCGGATACTCGCTTTCACTGAGCTCCGGTACAAAAACAATGATCCCACAATTGCAAAACCTGGTTAGATCAGGGTGTAAATGAGAGAATCAAAAGAAAAGCGTTATAGATATTCGAGTTCAGACTACCGAATAAACCTCATCATTTGTAAGCGAAAATTAGCAACCAAAAACCACTAATACTTAGCCATCCACCAATCCGAGAAGGACTAGGTGACAGTGCGGTAAGGTAGGAGATCCGTGTAGAGCGAGGATAAAAAAGGCTCACCAGTGATCTCGGTTAAAATAACTACATGTTAGGAAATAAACGGCGAATCGAAAAAAGGTGCTTCATACAAACATAGACCGTGTTGCAGTAGTTTGTAAATTAGTGACATTTTTGTGCGCACTGAGACATAATGCTTAAATGTTGATTGCGTCAGCTCAGAAAGAAGAACAAGCGCCCAAATTCGTGGTTGGATGTGATCTAAATTTGCAATAACTGACTTTCTACCGAACAGTGCAAACGCAAGTTTATTGACAGCAGACACAAAACCGAAGTTCCGACAATTTGCACGTTTTTTAAGTGCAGTCTTAACGAACTGTGGATTATCATATACCAAGTCTCTATTTTGTGTGCTCTTTCCCTCAGCAGAAACTGCTTGGAAGGATCTTTATCAGTTCTTGTTAAAACTGTGCAAACCTTTTTCAATCATCCTGTGATCCGCCTTGTAATGGTGTTTTCCCCACGCATTTCGTCACACTGCCAAAATTTCACTCATCCGACTCGGAATTACCAGCTCTATCTAGTGGATCGCCAAGCGTAAGAACTATTCCATCGCCTTATCATCTAAATCGTCTTAGCGGTTTGGCTGAGATTTGTCAGCTAGCCAACCGTATCGGCTGACCAATCTTATCGTGTCAACTGCTTCTCCCCGTCGAGTACAGCGCTCCGGCCAATAAACATGATTGTAGCTCACCTCGGCAGTCGTTTGACCGTGCTGCGTTTGGACAGCCGTGTGAACTGAAACCAGCCTGCAGTGCGGCGGCTTCAAGTCCGGACAGGTCGGTTTTATCGCGTTCCGTCTACCGCGAGGCAGTGTGTGACCAAGATCCGTCTGACTGGGGGGCGCAACTACCAGTCGGAAAAGTACACAATCTCAACTAGCACATTGAATCTGCCCACCCCACACCACAGTCGCAGTTTGAACGATAAGTGGTGTTCAAACGTGCATAGACCTGTGTGAAGCCGCGATTTACTTCGGAGCGAATGACAGCTCCTTGTGGTAGGGACCGGATCCTGACCTTAGACGTGGATCGAGGCGTGGCCTCTACTTCGTTAGCTGGTCAACCGGCCATATTGGTGGAAACTTGGAAAGGTAAGTCACTCGACTTTAACGATCATCGTAATCTCAGCATTCACGCTGGGCTATAGCATACACACTGGGCTATAGCATACACGAAATAACTTTTATCTTCCTGTTTACAAGACAAATGACCGCCATTAACACTCGTGCAATGAGAGAAAAGTATGCTAAAAACCGAGTAAAGGTTGCAGTCACAGGGAGTACCGAGGAACCTGTGCCTGTTGCACACATTCTGTGTCATCTGGGATAAAAAAATGTTGGAAAGACAGTTGACCGAACCAAATGAAAGACTGAGGATGATTGACTCATTGAAGGATATCCTTTTGTCCGTTCCATACGTAATTCAGAGTCCGGCTAATCCAGAGCCAATGCGCAAATTGGAACAGTGAACTTCTTAAATGCAGTCACCTCTGAGGTTACCCAAAGATGCGGAAGAGGAAAAAATGTCATCGCCCTAAATATAACTGACAATATCTTGATGGGCAACATTAGGTATACTGTTTCGAATGCGTGCAACATTGCTGAGACCGATATTAGCTGTAAACCACTAAGGAAAACAATTTTACATTTTTCTTACCAGACTCTGTTCAGGTATCATAGCGAAAGTTGATTAAAAGCCGAAATACTTTGAGATCTTTTCCGAAATTTAGCAGTTATTAAATGTCGAAGACAGGTCACCCTTGCACTTTGAACTTCAACCCACTAGTTCAAGCAATGTCGCGCCCGAGCGGAAGCAAAGCTATCCACCTTATACGTCTGTTGGTCTACCAAGAATGTGGTCATTCAAAAGCCTTTGGGTCTACCCTTTAAAGACGCAAATAATGTTATCAAAGCCACTCTCCACATGAGCGATCCTAACTTTGGCGACAGTGTAATGGAAGTTGAGATGTTCATGCCTCCACACGTCATCTGTTTTGTGGACATAGAATTAGTGTAGATTCACTCTATGTACCACATTCTGACAAACCAATAGGGATTGGTATCAATCCCCACACCGCTATTGAAACAGCGACGGTGGGCATGCCCCACGTCCTAAGCGCGTTAGTTCCAACAGGAGTCTTCATACTGGAAATACGACTCACCGTTTCCATTTGAGAGTCCTGAATGCTCCTATACAAAGTGGCAAGCCATACTTCCCCATTGTTCAGGCGATGTACCAAGGCTGTTCTCCCAGCAGACCTCTACAAAGCTTTGCTGAAGGACAATCCACTTAATTATGCCCCTATCAATACTATCTTCCACTTCCTCATCTCAAAAGGTTCACTGCGAACCCTTCGGCAATAACCCCCTATCTACTTAGGATTGATCGCCCCACATTAGCACAACAATCTTTTGGTATTCTCCACCCATTCTCTTCCCCCTCTAATCTCGATAGAAATGTCAAATCTCACAGTAATGGATAGTAGGCATCGAACTCGCGACCACTGGGATGTTAGATTGACCGCTACCCCTAAGCCAACGGGTCACGACGCGCGACGCATGGCACACTGGTTTATGATTGAAATTTTAGGTTATTTGGAAGTACACATTGTGTGGATGGATGGCGACACGCAATTTCAATGTTGACTGCGATTCTCATTGAAGTGAGCCTTGGTCGATTCGATCAAGAGGAGTGTAACTGAAGCAGACTGAAATTGGGTGCTGCCCGTCTCGTGGCTTAGGGGTAGTGGTGACAACTAACATCCCAATGGTCCAGGGTTCGATGCATTCTATCTCAATCTGATGACCTAAAATAACATCGAAAAGCGTCATAGGAGTGCAGTGTTTTCAGGCGGGCAACACATAATTTCTATCTGCTAAAGTTACGGTCCTCGTGATCGAAAGAGCAAGGCTCACTTCAATGGTAATAGCAATCATCGTTGAGATTGCATGTCGCAATGCATCCACAAAACTTGTAGTTCCACCTGACCCTCCATATCAATCTCATCGTAAGGGATTTGCTGCGGAAGGCTCTAGAACTGATGTGATTGCAAGAGTAAATACTGGGTGGAATAATGAACAGCGCCAGGACTTTTAAGACTCATGATACTTAATATCCGTTCTCTGTTGAATAAGCTTTATTTACTCCGACCATTCATATGCCTGAATAAACCCGATATGATTTTACTCACTGAAACCTGGTGTCACGATTCTATGCCCAGCCAGCTGCTTTCTATCGAAAGTTACAAGCTTATTGGAAGTGATCGAAAGCGAAGCAGAGGAGGTGGTTGCATAATTTCTTACTCACATCTTTAATTACATATGGGAACTTAGTTCTTTTGCTAAAGTCGTAGGTGGAGATTTCAGCCCACCCGACATAAGTTGGTCCAACTTAGCAATAAACGCGAAGCATTCTGAGTTCGTAACCTCCGTCATCATAGGTGGTTGGGAGCAACATGTTCTCTTGGCTACCAAGGGTAAAAATATACTAGACCTACGTTTTACTTCAGGCATGCCCCCGACAGCTACGGATGTAATAGACTGTCTCCCTCGATCACAAAATAGTCGGATGTAAAATTATAGCTGAGTCGTCGCAGGTGAGGTCTGCGGTGGTTCCACACTCGCCGCAAAATGTCAATTGGGGAAATTTCTCCGCTTTGCCTAGGGTCAAAATTGGAAAGAGTTCTTTCTTTCGTTTGATATTCAAGAAGCCTGATATCTTCTATGACAATGTGACTATGTGCTTAAGCATAATTTCCTCCGTAATACTACGAGAGCCTCTTCTATGTAAGCTAACAACGCATTAGATAAGCGGAAAATACGGGTGCTAACTGTAACATATGAACATACTCAAGACTTCAGCGTGTTACTTAGAATGCAACTTCATATAATTGAGACAAACATGAAACACCAAACCCGTCTAATGCAGGAAGAACAACGGGCTGTAACTCGTAGTAATACAAGTCAACTAGTGGTTGCATTACTGAGGAAAAGGAGATGTGGCAAAGCTGACCTACCCTCCCACATCGTCATGCCTGAAGGCGAATGCATTAATTCCCCAATTGCCATGGCAGAAGCCTTTAACTCATACTTTGCTAGACCCTTTAAACTTGAAAAAGAACCCTGGAATAGTCATCCTCGTTTAACTTCTCTGAACAAGTCTCAGCGATCGAGCTTAATGTCGCTGCGATGAAACGTATGATTACCTGTCTACGACCATCCTACAGACCCGGCCCCGATAGGATCACTTCTGCTTTAGTCAAACACGGTGGAGATGAATTCCCTCTTATATCATTAAATATCTCTTTGTCTCTCCAGTTTGGTCGATATCCCGAACGTTAGACAAATGGCTACGGTTATACCTCGACATAAGTCCTGGTCGAAAACTGACATCCGGATCAACCGCTTTACTAGTCACACAGCCATTCTCTCACGCAATTTAGAGAGAATTGTTAAGGAAGTCCTGGTTTCGTTCCTAATATTGCATAAACGTCGCTCACCTTCACAGCATGGCTTTCTGAAGTCTCGCTCGTATGGTACCTGTCAAGTTGACTTCCTTAACCATCTAACTGAAGCAATTGACTCGGGTCTTCAGTGCATGGTCATATTCCTCGACATGCAAAAGGCGTTTGACCGAGTCGCACACAAAAAGTTGCTATATAAATTAAGTAAGTAGGATTTTACAAATCCGCTTAACTCTTGGGTCCAATCGTACCTAGTAGGACGGTCGCAAGTTGTGGATATCAATGGTTACATCACTTCACCTCGTCTGGTCATCAGCGGAGTCGTAAGAATAATGAACCATGAAAAATGATATCTTACAGGTAAAAAAGCGATTGCTTTACAAGTCCCGTAGGATGTTTGCAGTGAAAGTAAACATAAGCGTAAATCGTCAGCTCAAGCGTCTAGTGAATTCAAGTGCCCCTTATTCATAGAAATGTTGTAGAATGTGTACTGAATTGTTACCGTAGAGTAATATGGGTAAGGCATGTCTTAAGAACAAGAGAAACAACCAACGCTTACTCGTGCGCCGCTTTCTTGGCTGAGGTAATTAATGAATGCAGTTGTAACATATCCGAAACTATATTCCACGACAGCAGCGCGTAAGTAGTGAAGCACAAAAGCTGAGAATGAGCATCGTTTTCTCCGCGTTTGTTCAACGTGGACATCTCTGATTATATAGCGTAATGTAGGTGGATAAGCGAATCATCCAGACGTCTTTTGAATACCGCTAGTATGGGGGAAGAAACAACGTATGTGGGAAGTGCGTTCCAGTGTTTGCACACACGAAGGGAAAAGAAATTCCGGCGGCATTCCAACCGGCTGTATTGTGTGGCCAGCTTTAGCTGGTGTCCTCTGAGTGTTGTATTGCTATTCAGCTTTAGTAGGTGACGACGACAATGGTTTGGATTCCTCAAGATCATATAAATCATTATCAAGTCGCCACGCAGGCGTCGATATTGTCCACTGTAGACCCAGAGGGTTTCAACCTCATTCGGTAAGGGAGATGAAACAGGCCCTTTACGTTCTTGGTCGCCCTTCGTTGTGGCAGTTCAAGAGCGGTAAGGTCTTGTTTTTGCCATGGCTGCCATGCGTGGATGGCGTACTCAGAATGAGGCCGAATGTAGGCGTTGAGCATCTGAGAAAAGATGGAAGGATCGAAGCGCCAGAATGCCCTCCGCAAAAGGCAAAGGTGTTGGTTAGGATTTTTTAGAGGCTTCCTCGGCCTGAGGGGGACAGCCCAGATCTTCCTGCACTATCACGCCTAGATGACATTCCGTTGAAGTGCGCTGCAATATTTGATCCCCCATTTTGTATTCGCAAGTGGCTTTATGGCGTATGCTCAACACCTTGCACTTTGTAACCTTGAACTGAAGCAGGTTCTGAGTCGATCATTCGTAGACCCTGTCCAGATCATCCTGAAGTGCTGCATTGTCGCTGGTTGTTTTAATGGCTCGCCATATCTTGAGATCATCAGCGAAGAGTAAGGAGTTGGAGTTGATTACTGTCGCGAGATTGTTTACGTAAATCAGGAATAGTCGTGGACCAAGTGCTGAGCCCTGGGGCACTTCCCACTTAACGTCGATTGGTCAGAGATGACGCCGCGAACTCTTGCGTTCAGATGTGGTTGAAGCAAGAAGTTAGCTATCCAACCGAGGATTGGGTCACCAATTCCACATCACTGCAGCTTGTGAAGGAGGATACGGTGGTTTAGACGGTCGAAAGCCTTTGAGATGTCCAGATCAACTGCGTCAAAATCTACGCCGCTGTCAACGGTCTCAGTCCAACTGGATCTGGCAAGCAGCAAGTTTGAAGTGCAAGATCGGTTCTTGCGAAACCCATGTTGTTCTCGTGCTGTGATATTGCGTTCTCCCAAGAAGTTCATCAGCGCTTCGGCAACAATCGCTTCCATGATTTTGGAGAGCACCGGAAGTAGTGTTATCGGGCGATAGTTGGCCGGATCTGTACGACTGCCCTCTTATGGATGGGAGTGATGATGCCTTGTTTCCACATTGTTGGCACACGCATCTCATCGAGGCATCGTTGGAAGAACTTGCAGAGGGGGTCCGCCAGTTTTATTGCAACCAATTTCAACGCTTTTGGACGAATATTATCAACACCGCGAGAGGTACGCTTGCGCAGGGTAATTAGCGTTTTCATAATATCCGCAGTCGTAAACGTGACGTGGACAAGTCCTGGTGGTGGTACAACGATCGGGAACAGTGTATCCGGCGATGTCGTGCTCTGGAAGTTCGGGGTGAATTGTTGACATAGGGCGTTGGCCGCCTCGGTTGCGTTTTGTGCAAGTCCACACAATGTGTAAAGCAGGAATTCCTCGCTGCACTTTGCAGAGCTTGTTAGCTTGTCTGTACAGGAGCTTGGGGTTTGAAAGGAATTTCTCGGCTAGATTCTGTTGGTGCCGTATTTTATCTTCGCGTACCAGGTTTACGCAGTGATTCCTTTGGATAGTGTAGGCTTCCCATGTTTCGGCACTCGATGACTCCTTGTATCTTTGCCAGAGTAAATTCCTCGTGACGATACACTTGCGTGTTCTGCTGTGTATGAATGATTTTACTGTCTTGGCTCGCGGAGGTGTTTTCCTAGAAGCACTAGATACTAACGTGTTGAATTTGTGAGCAAATTCAGACCAGGAGACATCGGAGGATCGTTCTTCTAGAAATGCCCAGTTTGTAGCATTTATAAGTTTGAGTAGAGCGCCGTAATCCGTAATGAGCTGACATTCCTCGGTGTTTTCTTAGGAATACTCTGCATAACAGATGTACTGCAACATGAGGGTTGCATGGTTGCTACGGCCTAAAAGACTCTCTATCGATACCGTTTCGATCATAAGCTCTTCATTGGTGAATACAAGATCCAGGACACCCGGTTTGTTTCCCGTCCTGAATCTTGTGGGAGATGTGGTGTGATTGTAGAGTGGTAGCCCACTGATTATCTCCTGTAATTCTATTTTGAAGTGTTCGTTGATACAAGCTGAATATTGAAGTCGCCAACCAGGAGAATATGGCTGTACGACTGCGAGAGAATGGTCTTCATCATGTAGGCTAGGCGGCTGTCCATTTCCAAAGTAGCCGACGGAGAGCGATACACCACACCCAACAAACATGCGTCCCCACGGCTAAGCTGAAGACGACATCAAAGCGCATCGACAATCTGAATCTCTGGGTCATCGATGAGATCACTGTTTAGTTCACTGCGATAATAAAGTACTACTCCACCTCCTCTACTTGGTCGATCGTTGCGTAGAATAGACATCCCAGGTAGTGCGATTTCTACACCAGTGATCGCTTCATTCAACCAGGTCTCGGCTATCATAATGAGGTCGCTTGACATCGAGGCCTGACGCAGGCGAAGCTTCGTCAGTTTGCTTAAAAGACCTTGTGCGTTGGTATAAAAACAGGAGAGTGGTTCATAGGTTAGAAGGTTATTTGTGGATATAGACAACAGGTTTGAGACTTGGCCGACCCTGTTGTGGTCGGCTGCTACTAGTTTTTTGGTATTGTCTTAGGCACGCGAGAATGACTTGGAAGAACTCTCTGCACCGTGTGATCAGATTCATGATGATCCCGATGGTCACTCACCTGCAGTGCCTCGCGGGATGCTATGAAGGCAGTCAGATCAGTCTCTGTGGTGGACTCTGCAACAATGGTTGTTCCCACTGAGTTGATTCTCTCCATGGAGTAACCAGTAGTCTCTGGTCGTAATACTGCTGCTTTAATTCGAATTTCTGTTGGTATCGTTTTCCGGTATTTACCCCAGTCCTCTAGAACTGTCTGTAAAGTTAGCTCAGACGGTAAGACCAAATTCAGCAACCTAGGACCACACCCTTTGTAATTTGGTGACACGGGAATCCTGGTCAGGGAGGTAGCAGTGACATTTTCTAAAGACAGCGCCTCACGAATGTTTCGCCATTGCTCCAGGTCATGTGCCTGAGCTTCTTCAGGAGGTGAAGCTTGAGACTCGCGGACGCCATGAATAATGACGGTTTTCAGCGCATGTTTTCTCCTTCCCTGTTGATTGTTCATATCCTTTGAACGTTCTTTCCACGGAATATCCGGTAAGATACATACTCCGTTCGATGCTCTGTGATGTCGATTTGCAGCCAGCAGAATGGATTCCGTTTCTTCCGTGGAATGTAGTGTTACTCGAAGTAGTCAAGGTTCACCGTAGTGTAAGTTGTTTGGGTGTCTTGCGATGCGGCTCAGCGTAGTGGGTTCAGCAGGCATACTGATGGCACTACAGATGAAATCCCACTGACTACGATTGTCTATCAATTTGCCTCTTATTGTGTTGGATTTGGATTCGGCAACGTCAGTGCACACAAGACTTAAGGTACCATGATTCCGCCTTGTGGTTTGCGACTTAAGAGCACTAGGTTCTTTTGTTTTTTATGGATTTGTGAACCGCACTGGCGATAGCGATCCATGTTGAGACACAGTTTTGACCTCTCTGTGAAGTGGAGTCACAGGTGTCTTTGACGGCGTTTTCCTAGAAGTAACAGCTGCGTAGGATGTCCAGTTATTTTTTTACCGTAGGCTTGCTGGAGTTTTGTGTGTCGAGTATGTCAACTGAATTACTAGTTATTACACCCTTGGAGGACGTAGTAGCAAGTGGGTTGTAAACGACTTTTTCACTTAGTGGAGTCATGAGGCTAGGGGTCGTTGGAGACTGAGACGCAATGGTGGGGTTGGGATGCCTGGCCCTCTTCCTCGGCCTAAACGTGCAGTTTATAGGTGTCCATTCAGTTTCAAGTATGGCGTTGTTTACTTTCACAGCTGCGTTGTGAGCTTTCATCAGTTGCTCAACTGTTTCCGCCAACATTTCACATTTTTTTCATTAGGAAAATTACACAACTAACGACAGGAATGGATTTGCACAATTGGCAGAACCAAAATGCTTCGGTTTTGCTGCTGTATTCTTTAGTATCGAGTGCACTCACACCTAAACACTTCGAATGGTACGCTTTTTGACAGTTAAAGCAAACTGGACCAGACTTAACAGCTTGCGCACGTAGGGGACAATTGATTTTCCGATGGGCCATATCCACTTGAGGCTTGTACTTTGTTATTTTGACTTGCACCAATTCCAAAAGGGATTAGATAGAAAAGGAGAGTTCAGAATCTATGTTGTAGATCTCTCACTTACCACTAGCAGTGTCTTAGGTCCGCTACTCTTCCTACTGTATATAACTGACCTCGTTTCTGTTATACAGTTTGGGAAGCCTTATTTGTTTGCTATTGATCTAAAGGTGGTTTACACGTTCTCAGGTTCTGAGCGTACCGCTGAACTTAACAATATCCATAGCGACCTGAAATCCATTGAGAGGTGGGCTGATATTTGGCAGACGACGTTTGCAACATTGAAGTGTAGTATTCTGGCGTATGGATGTCAGATAGCAGCAGAATTGTTCAGGCTTCATGACGAAGTCATTCACATCAGCCACTCTGTTCGTGGCTTAGGTTTATGATATTCTAGTTCGTTAAATTTTAGCGAACATGCAAATCTTGTCATGAAAAAGGTTAAGCAGTCGGTCGGGCTTATATACCACCTGCTAACCTTGAAAGAAACCAAACTAATTGCTTTCAAAATCAGTATCTGTCCTTTGCTTGAATATTGCTGTGCTACGTTCAGTAACTTGCGAAAGGGTTACTTGAGAGCCATTGAAAGCGTTCAACGCGCCTTTACGGAGCGCATATTTGGTTATTCTACCGCTGTTTCATAATTGAAAGGTGCAAGGAGCTGAATCTTGAACCACTGTGGTTAAGAAGAATGCAATTAAATCTGTGCTTCCTCCACAAACTCGCGTGGCTGAAAGCATGTGTTGGAACCTATCCATTGCACTTTCTGGATGATACCATTTATGATCTGCCAATGTATATTCTCTTTACATATATTCAATACCAACCTAAGGAGAAATTTCTACCTTCTTAGGTATGGCTCCATTTGGAATAAGCAGCCAAAAGATATTAGATGTATTAAACATTTTTGCATGTTCAAGAAAATGATGAAGGTTTATTTGTCAACGGGCAGAGTTAAAGGGGTCTTAAAAATTCAACTTGATGATGAAAAGCTGTATGAAGAAGGGACGGATCATGTAGGATACCGGAGAACATGGACTCGAATGCACCAGAGGAAACATGATCATCTAGGATGAGGTGTTACAAATCGCTTCTTATGCAATTCTTTAATTCCACCTCCTATGCGGTTTTAGTCCTTTACAAAGTTAATTCATACCAACTGCCTTCTGTTTAAAACCGAGAGCAAAATTATTTACTACTCTGTGGGGTCAGGAACTGTTTTCGTAATTCTCCTCACAAATTGATTAATTCGTAATAATTGTTATGCGATTCACTTCGCTACATCGTTTCTGCAATACTAACCACTTCCCCTTCTTTTCTCGAGTTAACAGTCCAATATCATAAACTGGAATTCAGTGAGGCCAATTACGAATTCCCTACTTGACTTATTGTCTATGGACAACTCGTACAGTTTTCAGTCTCCGGCTGTCAAGCCGCACAATTTGATCGCATGATCGGCTCGATCCATTTTTACGCTGATGTAATAAAACATACCTGCTTTTTTACATTAAAGATATAGTACCTCCTTCACATAATTCTTCTTTTCTACATTGTCCCTTATTTCATTGTTGGCCACGACTGGGCTTATCTCCTGTGGTGACGGAGTATAGCTTCCAGATTATATAAGACTACCTACGCAAGGCACATTGCGACAAACTGCCTGGCGTAAAAAATGTGCCATAATTGAACGATCCGCATGATGGACTGGGCTGAGGCTTCATCGCTCAGAATAAATGTATAAAAGCGACCATAAAAAGAACACAACATATGATAAACAAGTGATGGCTCATTTGCAACTATACCACACCGGCACGCGACCAGGTATAGCATGGAGGTACGAGCGAAAACTTTCGAGGGAATACATTGCATGGAAGTAGGTCCCCTGGGGACGGTTCCACCAGTGGCCGTATTACTTTCCCTGAACATTTGTTTAAAGCAAAATTTATTATTTTTCCTGGCTTTGTAATTGCTTTAATACCTTAAACCTGCCAATTAGTTTAATACACGTTTTGAATCCATTGTAAAACGCGTGACCAAAATGATTATATTTTGCGACCCTGATGTGCACATTGATCAGACCATATAGGTTGACTGCACTATGCACTGCCGAGGAATATACCATTTATTTATTTATTTACTTATTTCGTTGTTGGCCACAAATGTGCTGATCTTCTGAGGTAACGGAATGAAGCTTCCAAAATATAATTGACTATGTCCATGTAAGGCCGATTGCCACCGGTTGAATGGCAAATAAAAAGCGCCGTACTTGAATTATCTACATGACGGACCGGGCTGAGGGTTCTTCGCCCATGTGTGCACAAAAGCAACCATAAAAAGAACAGAAGATATGATGAACAGGTGATGGATTAGATGCTATTTTGCCAGACCGGCACACCGCCAGTCGGAGGGCATGGAAGTGTGGTCGAAACCTTTCGAGGGAATACTCTGTGTAGAAGCCAGTCCAATGGGGACGGTTTTATGGATTGCGTATTACTTTACCAGAAAATTTATTAAAATCATTATTTGTTATTATTCCTAGTGTGTCATTTTCTGTAATACCTGGAATCAGCCAATTCAAAACCCGTTTTGGATCTATTGTATAAGGTGTGAAAAAATACTTATTTTGTGCGAACCTGATGTAAATCTTGATCAGACTGTGCCTCGCACCGCCGAAGAATATACAATTTATTTATTTATTTGTTTATTAAGCCATAATAGTGCTACATGTTAATCAAGCACAGTGAATCTTAACTTACTTGAAACAAGGAAGCACTCTCCAGCCGAATGGTAATAATACAATCGCAGCATAAGAGATGAGCGGCAGGCTCCGGTGACTGCCAATCCCAGACCAAGCGTGCCGAAAATGCATGCAAATCCGAGAAGACACACTATGATAGTGTGAAGTTCTGCAGGATGGGATTAAATAAATTGGAACTCAGATAAGTAGGAGTGAGAGTGAAGCGATTTGAAGCGCGGTTGTTCCAGCGAAAATAAGAAAAATTTCCGGGAGCAAAAATGTATTCCTAACGGAACTGCACCAAGTAACAAACTAAAAACAATTCTGGAGTTTATAAAAGAAGATGAATGGCTCGTCAATGTTTCAGTAGAGTATATGATGCACAGATCCTATGATCTGGAGCCAAGTGGACTTGAGCAGCGGGGAAGAGAATGTAAATGACATTTCAGCGTGTCTCATATTTCTGAGTATAGCCTTGTGCAAAATTCTTTTATTGAAATTGTCTCGATGGGGCATCATTCCTGAATTGCTACTGCGGAGGGCATTTGGGCGAATTGACCCATATGTCTGTCCGCGATTACTTAAAAGAAGCGTGTGGCCGCGTGTGCAATTTATAATAAAGGTCTGATAGCACTGATACAAGCAGAATCTCGCAACGCTCGAGACTCCATCGTGAAGAGCCACCAAGTACGCCAAAGAGTTGTTTTACTTTCACATAGACTGAAGTCGAGGACACTGACAGTGTACAGCGGTCAGTATCGGCGCCTACCTATCAAACTATTATTGGGTTACCAGATTCTAAGGAACCTCAACCACGTCTACCGCCACCTACCGCAACTCGGTCACAACAGAATTTGAAAGAACACCAATTCACGTTGGCTACCCACTGCAGCTGGCAAGAAAGTGGGCGAAACGTTTACTCTCTTCATGTCTTCCAGTCGGGGAACGTCCACCCAAACTAAGTCTTCTCCGTTCCCACAGTGTGCTTGTTTAAAACGCCTTGACAAAGGACTAACCTCTTATCTCACGACATATGGTTCATTTATGTGGGGAGAAGATATAACGTAACCAACGGTGTACCAAACCACTTTTTACTACACAATGGAATTGTACGCCAGTACCCATGAGTAAGCATAAGCAATGTCGTGAGTCAGCCAAAACGCTCTAGATATAATCGCCATCGTTTCCTTCCTTCATTTTGTGATTTGTAGTATGACCACCCTACGGGATTTGTAAAGCAATTACTTGTTCACTTTCACTTGTACGTGTGGAACATTTGATGTGGACCTGAGCAGATAAATGCTGAATTCCAACTGCCAGATATAGCTAGCGACCTCTAGACTGGTACTTCTATTCAGCGTCAGCAGGTGATGGCAAGCTTGCTGTAGATTCCTCATGATCAAAAATGTCTCTGAGAGTATGTGGGTGTTCTCCGAGCTGGCTGATTTGACTGCAAACGTTTCATCATCAGACTAGACGACATCATCAGTGAGATTTATGTGGGCCACTTGCAGATCCGAGTGATTATTAATCACGTGCTTCGAACGTCAGGAGTCGATCGGTCCACGTGAACTGACCGTGTAGTCAGCTCTCTCGTACTGTTGGCTAGAGTCCGCCTCAATGATATTCCTTCGTCCAGTCGATCTGGGGCGGACTATTCTTTTGACCCTAAGTGTCTCACCTGAGATGGCGGCGAGACTCCTACGACCTTTCGGAATCAGAGTTGCACACAAGCCGACAGAAACCATCAGAGACCACCTCTTCAATGGCAAGGACCAGCTTGGCATAGAAGAAACAAGTGGTGTGATTTACAAAACCCATTGCAAACATTGTAACAAATACTATGTGGGCCAGACAGGAAGAAAGCTCGGCACTAAGCTACATGAGCATAGGCTAGCCATCTGCCGACATGATCATAACTCCCTGATATCGGTACATATGGACGCCGAGAATCATCAATTTGATTTGGAGAATGTCAGGACCATAGGCAGAGCAAAAAGTCGAAAAGCACGCGAGTTCATCGAGGCTTGGTACTCGGGAAAGAACTCAATCAACAGGCACTTAGATCTAGACACTACCTATGAGACACTGAGGGTCAAAAGAATAGACCGCCCCATATTGACTGGACGAAGGAATATCATTGAGGCGGACTCTAGCCAACAGTACGAGAGAGCTGACTACACGGTCAGTTCACGTGGACCAATCGACTCCTGACGTTCGAATCAAGTGATCAGTAATCACTTGGATCTGCAAGTGGCCCGCATAAATCGCACTGATGTTGTCGTCTAGTCTGACGATGAAACGTTTGCAGTCAAATCAGCCAGCTCGGAGAACACCCGCATACCCTCATCTGCATCCCGAGCTACAAATATTCTCACGGCTTTCTAAATATGTCTCTATAAATCAGTCCACAGGCTTCGGTTTTGTCCACCGTGGGAAAGGAGGGTTTTCAGCCTCGGTTGTTAATAGAGATGAAACAGTGACTGTGCGTTCCTAGTAGCCCGTTTTTGTGGTTTTTGTGCTACAAGCTCCTGCTTGTGGCAGGGCTGCCAGAAGTCGATGACCTATTCGGAATGGAACCTGTTGTGGGTGTCTTGCTGAGCAACCTTTGTTTTTGGTAGTTTGAATTCGTCCAGAAGTCATTCTAGTGGTGTAGTTAGGACATCTTCCTTTCTATCAAATGAGGTATAGCTCCTGATTTGATTGATGTGGCGGACCCATCTGTCATCACCTACGGCTACTTCATAGCAGGCATGGCCACATCCTTTTATAACCATTATAGGTGTCCAAGAGATTTTGTTTTTCCAATAGTCCTTTGCCAACACTTGCTGTCCAACGTCGAAACGTGGTGTAGCTCGATGCCCTTGGTTTTACTGACGCTCCATCATCCAGTTTCTTTCAGAATTGGGTATATCCAGCGGATTTATTATAGCGAATTTCCTTCGAGGCCTTTTGTGCAAAAGCGATTCTGCTAGAGACTCCCCTTCACGCGTCTGTGGAATAGGCCTAATAATGTATGTTAGCAGAAAACTGTGTAGGAGCTCTTGAATTGGTCCGTCTTCTACAGCTTTGAGCAGAGCTTACTTTAAAGTATCCACAGACCGTTCAGCTTGCCTGTTTGACTGTGGATGATAGGGAAATGATCACAACTGCTGCATGTCGTGTACCGCACAGATTTCAGCAAATTGTGAAGAGGTGAACTGGGGTCCATTTTCGGATACTACTGTTTGCAGAAAGACGAAACGATTGTAGACTTCCCTGTGGATTGTAATTGTGGCCGGTGTTGATGGGTTGGATATTTGGAAGATCTCGGGCCACTTGCTGTATGCAGCTATGATAAGAAGTTCTATTCTTTGATTAGCCCTGCGAAAGCTAGGTAAACCTATGATCATGGTTTCGTGGACGTCTGCCAGGAGAACAGTTCTCATTTCCGCGGCGAGTTTGCTTCTAGGGCACACTATGAACAGGAACATGTTAACTCCTAAGTTCGAGAATCCTTAATTGGCCAGTACACATAACTCCTCGCTACAGCATGCATCCTGTTAGAGCCGGGATGTCCAGTTTTAAAATGATGTAGGACTTTGGATTGCAGTTCCACCGGGATGACGATACGTTCACCAGACAGGATACAGTCTTCGACGACCGAGAGTGCATTTCGTCTCTGGAACAATTGTTCTAGCAATTCGTCCGACATTTTTCGTGGCCACCAAGAGTGGTAAAACCTGCTCACCTGTGACATCAACGAGTTCGGTAAAGTGGCATCTCGAATCTGACTGAAAGTTATTTGCAGCTGACTCATAGAATCCGACAGCACACGGTTAACTTCTGTTTCGATTGAGATATTTGTAACAACAGTGTCTTCTGGTTGGTCCTGTTCGTCCAACAATAGTGACAGCGCATCGGACTGGCAAATGTCGCTCGTGGCTCAGTACTTGATGTTTAAATCGTACCCCAGCAAAGTTGTCGCCAATCTCTAGACGATTGGTCGTATATAACGGAATTCCTACTTCAAGCGTATTATAGAAAGAAGCGGTTTGTGATCCGTTAGTAAGGTAAAGTGACGGCCATAGAACATTTTGTGGACATGTTTCACTGCAAGCACAATAGCGAGAGCCTCCTCTTCAATTTTGCTATGCTTTCTTTCCACCGCTGTCAGTAAACGAGCGGCGTGAGCAACTGGCTTCTCAGAAGGGGAAAGAGGACCGCTCCAGCTCTGTAGCTGGAAGCATCCGATGCTACTACAATTGACAGCTCTGGATCGTCGTGTGTTAGCAGCAGTTCTGAGCTTAGTGACGACTTGATCCTCTCGAAGGCTACCTGACATTCGGTAGTCCAGACTTACGGAAGGTCCTTCATCAGCAACCGGTTTAATGTTCCGCGTAGGTCATGCATGGATGGCAGGTAGGTACAGTAATAATTCACCATACCCAGGAATGATCTCAACGTCGCTAGTACCTTGGGCGAGGGCAGTTCTTTGATTGCCTTGATGTTTGATGGATCAGGTCTTCGTTCACTTTTTGATGGATAGATGTCATGAAAAATGCACACGTCCATATTTAGGCGAAAAATATATTCAGCTAATTCGTCATCCTCACTCCCAAAAATTATTCCTTTATCTTGTCAAGCACGAACTCTGTCCTTTGGTGTAGTTGTTCTCGGTTAGATCTCAGGAGAACGACATCGTACAGATATGCAGAGGCATATGGTATTCCCTGTAGCATCGTCTCCATGATATGCTGAAACATTGCCGAGGCCGACTCAACGCCGAATGGTAAGCGTGTATACTGGAATAGTCATCTGTGTTAATCTATGCCTCTTACCGACGCCTCTGAAATGTTAATTTGGAGATAAGCGTCTGTCAAGTCCAGTTTGGCAAAACACTTGCCAACGTTCAGATCTGCAAATGGTCTTCAGGGAGTGGTAGAGGGTATTTGTGGTCTTCTAAGACAGCATTCAGGCCAGTAGAGTAATCTGCACATAAGTGGATTTTTCCGTTTGGTTTCTTGACAATCACAATGGAGGCTGTTCATGAAGAGTAGTTGGTCGGTTTGATAAGTCCGGTTGACTGCAGTCTGTCAAGTTCTTGGTCGAGGATTGAAATCACTGCATATGGAACCGGTCGCTTCTGTCGGAAGACTGGCTTTGCGTCTGGCCGTAAGGACAAACTCGCCTTGGTTTTCGTGCACAATCCCAGACCATCCTGAAACACTTGTGGATATTTCCTCTGTAAAAACTCCTTCCACTTTACAGATGCTAGGCTTACTTTGTTGCACACGGAATTCAAGGGAACATTCAGCAGTTTCAAGTGGCATTTGGTGTACTCGCTGTGTGGCTGGATTGCGACTCGCAATCTCTATTCAGACCTCGGTCCTAAGTGGACCTCGGTCATTACGATCACAAGGACCGTAACCGAATTGGTGGTTCGGTGTTGCTCCTCCCAACCCTGAGGTTGGGTTGGGAGGAGTGAATGAGTGTGGGACGGCTCCGATGATGAAACGTGGATCCCATCCACATGCCTCCCGGTCTTATTCCTTCGGGTTTACACTGCATATGAGGTGTGTGGTTAGAGCTGTGGGTGGTGCAGCGCAAGCCATCCATGGTCCCTGTGTAGGCGCAGGCGTCCTGTGGCTGGCCACAGTGACAGGCAAATCCGAAACTGGATGCTGCCAACCATATACATATATATATATATATATATATATATATATATATATATATATATATATTGCCGTTAGGCAAGGCCTCAACGAGCCGGCGGCTGAGATTCACTAATTGTCAGCGAGCCGAATTCCTCCACTCACTTGCCTTCTTTTTTAGACGCTGAAATCGAGGGTGGCCATCTTCACCTGAGCCAAAGCCTCATAAGGAATGTGAGCAAGGTGGATCTAAAAAATTCTTTTGAAAATGATTTCAGCCGAAAGCTCCAACTCCAGCCTGGGGCTGCACTAACCGTTGTCCCAGTAGTTGATTTAAATGCAGTGTTTGATAATTGTTGCGCTACATTTCTAAATACAGAACCATTTAATGCGGTGCTTATACATCTCTCCACGTACGGTTGAGACACATTTCAACCTAAAGTATGTACTTTACATAATACTTGCATTAGGAATTCACGAAACGAAAAGTAATCTACTGGACAGTCTGCCTGGTAGTGACCACGAGTCAGTAAGATGTGTCTGAATTCCCGGAATAAAAGTCATCCCACACCCGCTCATACAAAGTTGCATCGGGGGAGAATAATGTGACAAATCTCCAACACTTGGGCCGATCTTCTGATTGGGCTGTATTTTTTAGCTCTATTACCTAGCTCACCAAGACACAAAACAGGTGGTCTAATGAAAAGGAAGGCGGTGCTTCAATCCAGCGCGATTGTTAGAACGCTGGTACGCACTTCGTAGCAGACTACTTTCTGAACCCTGGCTCAAAGCGGCGTTCTGTAAGCAAACAGCATGCAAGGCAAATTGAGTGGCACCTCGTAAGAGGAAACATTCAGAAGCTAACATTCAGCCACCCTACGAATTTGGTGATGACACCCATTCTTTAAACACAACTAGGATAGTCCAGAAACAATACACGCCTGATAGAACACAAACTCAAGCGCTACGACCAAAGTCGCCACAACCTCACACCCAATTCACATGTCTCCAGATTCATTACTGACATCAGAGGTATCATACGCGTGGCGCCTCATCTTTACACCTGAAAGCTGATTGCGCACACAAATTACCTATGACCGAGTCGCGATGAAGTGGACGCACCTACTTCGCCAATATGGCAAGCACAAATAGAGTACACATAAGTTGTCAGTGCAGTCATTCTCCACATCAATTTTTAACAGCTGCCATCTTCGTGACGTCGTGCGTTCAGTTGAGAAGTCGCTTGATTCTGAGACGAAAACATCTGGTGAGCGACCAGTTTTCTAAGGTCCCTAGCAAATACCCAGACAACAGCGTAACCACTTATACCGGGACACTATGGTTTCCGTTTGAGTCCGTAATGAGGAGTGGTATGAAAGGCTGAAATTCTTATGATACCTCGTGCAGCTGCGACGCGGGCTGATACTCCCGTTAGGTCCGTTTACAGCTTCCTCAAAATGTTCATGTTTGCGGAACTGTACTTTTCATTTCATCTACATGGCACAGCCTAAGCACTTGCCACGTGATAAGCACCATGTGATATACACGAATCACCAGTGCGGTTGGGTAGCGGCCATCTATTATCTACGCAAAGCCTACGCGTGCTTATTCATTAATGCGTTGATCAGGAATGTTTTCAACAATTAAGTGTCCACGTAGAATTGCCCATTTACACAATGCGAGAACGCGTTAATCATTTATAAAACATATTATTATTGAACGAGACAGAAATGTCCGCAAACGTAGACTGCAATATAAGGGTACCAGATTCGCTCGTACGGACAAATTTTGCCGTTGAGCGCAAACAGCGTACTGCTAGGTTTAACACCAGCAGGGACAACAAGGATCATTGTTGCAACAGCTATCTTCGGAGGTTTTTATGCCTGTATCTTCAAGTTACCACCTCATCGATAATGTGGAAAGTGAGGTATTTTTAAACCCTATATATGTTACAACTTGGTGGCCCTTCTGATTGCTGGAGTACTCCATGGGTAATAGTGCAACAAGTAACGGCGACGTGTGTTACAGTCCACTTGGCCAATTGCGTACTCAGGTCAACCGGATAAAATCGGTTACACGGAAGCCCCATTGGCTAAACACCGGCGTTCGTAGGGCCTTTGGTGCTGTCCAGCTTCCTGATCTGCGGCCGCGGTCGTCAACGTTTTCATGGCTAGGCGATATTAGCAACGAACCCCATCTGCTTACATGGAATGGGTTAAACTGTGATGGTTAAAATTATTACACTACTAAGTGGGCATTTGTGAACAGGAAGAATACAGCTCAATCTGAAGATCGGACCAATCGCTGGTGATATGTCCAACTGTCCCCCCCCCGGAGGCAACGCTGTATGAGCGGCTGTAGTGTGACGTATGTTTCGATACCGGGGAGAAGTCTTACAGTCTCATGACCACTACCAGAATGTCCAGTAGCTCGGTTTATGCCACATGAATTTTAAATGCCAGTATTAAGCAGAGTACGTAAATTATACCGTCAGACGTGACCATGTTACCAGCTTGCGAAAATGCGTTTACTTTCAGTGTGCGCAATCCTCACTGTACGCAACCTTCCGTGTGCGCAATCTTCGTGTGCGCTTTATGCTATGCGCAACTATCGTGTGCCCTTAATTCAGGTGCGTTTTCTACTGGTCACCGTGAAAATAATGGCTTCAAATTTTCACCCTAGCCGTTGTAATACTTGAACATAACACATCCAGTGACATACAGACGTGACGTGCGTGCCCCTGGTTCATTCGAATAAATCCGCTCTATATACTATCCAACTCGCAGCCTTCACTTTACAGTCCTTCGAACGATACTTACCAGTCCTACAAAATAACTCAAAATACGTGGAATTATCTTCTACGATTCAAGCCCGTGCCATCACAAAGCGTTTAAACTGGCTTCCGTGAGTAAACACTAGCGCATAACCCAATCACATTGAGCCCAATCACTTGAGTCAACCAACAGGAGGAAAAACGTCAAATGCAACGGCGAATAAGCAACCGTGTACCCAAGAGCGAATCGCGTATGTCCTTAACAATAGCATCATTGGACTCCAAGTGTAAAGCGAACGACCATTTACAGTGACGGGTATTGGCCAATCAGAATCACGAAATGAAACGTTTAAACAAAGGTCACGAAACAAACGAGAATAAGGAATGCTGACCAAAAAGTTGAAAACTTGTACAATAATTGTGTGACAACTAAATATTCCTTTAACATAACCAAGTGGAACAGTGATGAGAAGAAAAACCCAATAGAATATGTGCTGGCAAATGGCGCTGCTGAGAAGGACATGACGATGGGTGTCCATTAACAATGACGTGGATGTACCAATCGGGCTAACCCAGTAGAGCGTTTAAACAACAGTCAAGAAATAGAAAATAGGAAGAGTAAAGAATAGCTCTCAAGCTCGTTCACAATAAATGAATGTATAATAGCTGTTCCCTTAATACCGATTACCATTTTATATGACACCGTTCGATAGCGAATTTTAGAGGCACTCCGAAAAAACCTTAGCTTATTCCGATCCAGCATTTCTCAACACATCTGTGAAAGAATTTGTGATCTTTCAATCTGTGTTCAGCGCTGTGTTCTGATTCAGTTGGCAGGTTCCAGTCATTCGCCATTCCTTGTCAACTTGTCAGCCGGTGCGCTTGCATAACCCAACACACGGACCGTGCGACCACGAAGACCGCGCTATGACCTTGAAACCATCACGCTAGCCTGACCGACATGCGCCACTCTCAAATTTGGAAATGTGCAGAACGCAAACCAACCCATGAGGTCAGGTAACGACGCCACGAATGGCAGGAAGAAGAATCCAAAATGGCTCCAACCGAAAGATGTTTGCGGGTTAAGAGAATGTCATCGAGTAGTTAAAATCGGTCTGACTTACTCGCACTGTTTGAAATGATATCATACGAAATGGGCCAATGTGTCGCAACAACAGGTACGAGAGCGAAATAGCTCCCAACATGCACTTTGTTTCTGTAATGTGTGCTCCACCATCCCACCCGTTATGTACTTGCTTATCCTATCTCAGATGTCGACTGGTTATCCGTAGCATCCGGGCAGATGACAAACGATAAACTTACTTTAATGGAAGCAAGTATGCACCACAGAAGCGTAGCAGCCTCTAAGCAAGGGGATGCTGCACAATCCGCTTCCCCTAAACCGCAATCATCCACGTCCCCATCTCCGTTCTGTTCTTCAAATTAGGTAAAACGCCGGACGAAATCTGCCCGTACCTACGAGAGTCAAACAGTACTCACGGCAACGAAAATCAGTCACCACTTGAAATGTCGGTTAAGCAACTTCTACTAGACTTGACATCTAGCATTAACAAGTGTGAAACAGACGAACATCAACCCTCGGTACCTCTTGCTCAAATGTTTCTTGTCAAGACCAATTAGTGGTCAGGGTTCGGAGCTCTTTCTCGGACCCCGTAAAACTTGTGTGTGGTGTGCCGCAACGCTCAGTTTTATGTCCACGTTTACTTTTGTGTTTATTAATGACTGCACAGGAAATCGCTTCAAACTTCCTATTGTTTGCCAAGGATACCAAAATTTGGCACAGGATCCAAGTGAACGCCGACCAGCATCTGATTCAGAGTTACATGGATAGGGTACATCAATGGTTAACCCAAAATTTACTACATTTCACTGTCAGTCAATGCAATCTACTTTCCATCCGACATCAGAGCAGCTACTCACAGCGTCTCGGGACGAAGGTACGGCAACCATCAACTGTCGAACCTGACTTGAGTGTCCTGGTTCCACATGACTTGGGTTGCTCCAGGCAATCCGAAAAGTCCTCGAAGACTGCTAAGCAACACGTCGGGCTGTTGCGACCGGCGTTTGGACAAATAAACAGCTCCATATTTCAAAAAATGCTCAGTCGTGTGTTGGCCCCCATGTCGAATACGCAATTCAAGCCTGGCATCCATGGCTGAAACACGACCTTAATGCAATGGAGCAGTCACAACGTCGGACATCTAAGAATGTAATTGGAATGTGCCAGCTTTCATACCAGAAGAGGCTGCAACGATTAGGTATATTCAGTGAAAGCTATCGCAGACTACGATGCGATCTGATTACGTCATAATTGATTCTTCTCGACCCACGTCATATGCGCCGTCATGATCTGAGACTCAACACCAATGCAACCCTGAGGGGCCAGTCATTGAAACTCCTTTCACAGTATAACTGTCTGGAGTGCCGCAGAAATTTCCTTTCCATTCGTGTATCACCCGTAGAATGCCCCCCCCCAGAATCCGTCGTATTTGCACCTACACTAACAATATTTAAAAGATGGTTGGATGACGCACTCATCCATTTCTAGTTTGTCACTTGGCACTACGTCTCCACCCTTCACCAGCAGTTTACCATGGATTTATTTGATGTTAACTGTGGGTGCTGTGAATCTAAGCGGATTGCAGGACTACGGCGGAGCTAAGAATAAATCCTTATTTTCATATTTAAAGTATTAACTGGTTTACTATTAGTATTATTAACATTTTTAATATTTCGATATGCCCACCCATCATCCAACGGGACTTGTAAAGTAACGCTTCTTAACCCGTATAGATTCATTGTTCATTTTTCATAACGTGTTGCGTTCATGGGTCTGAATACTGACCGTCAAACTCGGGTTTGCAGCTATAGCTGATGAGCTGCTATATCGTTGCTCCCAGTGGCGCCGAGTGAGCTATTCACGATTCAATACGCTTGTATAAATAAAGCCTACTTGAATTATTTGTCGTTGGGTTCAGAAGTGGGGAGCCTAAGTACCCATCCCAAGAGACACAATTAGTTTGGACAAGTTATTATATATATTCCAAAAAGGCATGCGCCAATGAAGTTACGTGCTGATTTAAGTGAGCCAGTTGGGCAATACAACTAAAAATTGAAAAGTAGCATCGAAATTAACTAGCAACTGGCAAAATTTCCACTGCCATTTTAAAAATATTTACGTCAGATGCGCTTAAACTCTGGTATGTATCCTTGTAATCAGAGTTCAGAGGCTTGTTCCGTAAGGTTGTAAAGCACTCAAAATACTCTAAGCCGAGTTACATTGCATACACCAGGCAAGCGGCCGATTGAATTTGCACACATAGCTAACTCCGTTGCCATGACTGAGTTTGCGAGTGATATAGTGCGTGGATAAGCAAAGCGCAGGTTGGATATCCAAATACAATGACACCCTCTCCTACAATGGCTTTTGTTAGTGCTAACGTCAACCTTACTCTAGCGGAACCCGCTGCCTGGATGACTTGGAGCCAGACATAGCGACGAAACTGTAGTCTCAGGATTTAACTTCGTGTCAAAAGCAAACAAGCAGCATGTTCCGAGCCGAGTGCCCAACTGACTGCAGGTGAGCATGTGCAGTTTCGGAATGTTTTAACAAACCTATAAAACCTGCTTTATTTCTACCACACATGGCGATTCCTGTTGTCTGGCTGACAAACGTAGAACGTTCGTGAAAGCTTTGCTACATATATAAGCACATGTTCCGACTCTCTCTGGTATTTGTGTATTTTAGCATTTACCCCTTGTGTGGCCTGGTGTTTGCTTCCTGAACACACTCTCCTTGACTCATGTCACGTGTTTTCGTTTACGACGGCGTGCCACTAAGGCTTCTATGGAGGGTCCTCCAAGTCGGAATCCCACTAAAACCTAGCAGCTGGGTAAGCTGATTACTTTTATGTCCACTTGAACAGTTTTTCGGCAAATTGCGCTACCTGGTTTAGGGTGCTTCCTTAAGTGTCTTTTAATTGTTCTGTCATGAAGTAACAGTACTAGGAATATACCGGGGAATTTGTCGGCGCAAAATTCCACAATGAAACATGCAGTGGGCGCTGGGACTGGTGGTCATATGAGATTACATAACCCATGTCTAGCTGAAACACGCAGGTAGCTTTCTCAATGATAAGTTGACAGCAGATAATCGTGTGGCTAGCCGGTTGAAGAACATCGAGAATA
Organism: Dicrocoelium dendriticum; assembly: GCA_944474145.2. Classification (NCBI taxonomy): domain Eukaryota; kingdom Metazoa; phylum Platyhelminthes; class Trematoda; order Plagiorchiida; family Dicrocoeliidae; genus Dicrocoelium; species Dicrocoelium dendriticum. Next base: position 53,201,283 of record OX104066.1, on the reverse strand, counting down.
GTGGCAACGAACAGACAAGAGGAACTCACTCCATTCCTCGTTGAGGTAGTAGACTAATGTCACACAAGTTGTGTTCGGATAGCAAAAGGACCATAACCCCATTTGATGCGGTTGTCTTACTGGGGAGCAAAAACGAGGAGAATTATGCACGGATATAATGGCAACATATCGGTGGTTAAAACTACAATTCAGTGCATTCATTAGACACGTAGAATCAGGGATATTCACGATGCTGTCAAAGCTTTTAAAACTTCTACAACCACAGTAACTGGGAGCTGGTCTATATGAAGTAGTAATTTCGGCGTCCTGGACAGCTGCCTCACACATATGTTAAATGGCTCGACATGAGAAAGTTAGGGTGGTGGGCCAAATGCAAATCCGAAATCCTTTCCCGATAAGTGGAGGGTAGTTGCTGTTCCAGTCTGGCTGCGAAACTAAAAGCTGTTGCAAATATTCTGTGTAGTGGTAACAGTTGAAGCTATGCGCCACGTTACTAAGTTCGTCCTCCTGGCTGAATCTGTCGGAAGTACACTAAAACAGTGGTTCTTTATGTAAGAAGTTTCATGACTTTGACCAAAAATCATGACAACGGAACTAGTAATTCGTCACCTACATCTGAACCGTATCATTGTACTCACCATCTCCGATCCACATCCATGCCGGGCTTGCCAGTCCAAATATTGTCACACCAATGCCAAAAATGGCCAGACAAAAACCCCAGCTCCTTGTCCGAGTGAACAAGTCATGTTCATGGTAGTCTGCTAGAAGTTGCCACTGCTGAGTTGTTAAGTGGATTGTTCTTGTACGATTATTATACGCGGATTGCTGTATAACTCGATGGCTATTCGACTCACTAGGATCTTCACCTTCTTTAGTTGGGTCGTTCTTGGTGATTGTTGCTTGCATGGCGATTTGAAATAGTCGTAATGAGCTGGATGCTGGCGTTCTTCCATGATGTGCTGAGGTTGTACACGCCGGAGAGGTTGAATATAAATGGTTTCCTTGGGGCAATCTATCAGAAGCATCGTGTGGCACATCCATCTGGAAGATACAGTCAGAGCAATTGAAGGTAGGCGGACACTTTTACCGTGGTTGTCTGACTGAAGGTTCAACTCAGATTAGTTACTAGATAAATGTGTTAGAAAATTCAGAATGCTGCTGTGCACATTTCGGTACCCGCATAAAGGGATATAATGTTTTGCATACCTGTGCAGTATGGCGCCTATTTGAGGACACCATTTGATAGCCAAGTGGCGATTTGATTGCTGCGATTAACGCATGGGAAGCTAAGGAATTAACTTGTGATCATGTCTGGGCTAAAGCCGGCAAGTGCAATGCGATCAGACTAAAACGTTAACCTTCTAGGAATCTATTGCTCAGCCCGCAGACTTTTAGAATGGTTCACATTGCGTACTGTCAAAACAGAGGTTAAGTAAGCCGTGAAACGAACAGACCCTACAAATGTCTCCTTCGGCCCAGCGAAGGACATCGTTTTAGCGATCTAGTCTTGATCAACCGGTGATCAACGGACAGTCGTCACGCGTAGTTGCAACATGGGTACTTCAGAACAATCTTGCAGCTAATAAAACTTGTTCTTTTAGACAGAACTTGCGCTTCATTAAAACTGCACCAAGATGCAAAACAAGAATGCGAACCAAACTCGCTTCACTTGGGTGAAAAATTAATCGTTCCATGCTTAAGCTAGAATACGTCCATTGGGAGCTAACTATCAAAGTAGATCGGTTCCATCGAAACAGACAGCCCAATCAGTTGCAGTTGGAAAATGCAACTGGTTTTATTTAGGAGGAGAATATGGACGCAGGATGAAGTATGTTGCTGTGAACATTTAAGAGAACACCCAGAAAGACAACATGAATCCTGGTGCAAAGGTGATTGAGGGCTTTGGCATTAAACAGTCGTACCTACGAAAGTACTCCACGGCAATTACATCGCATGTGTTTCGTGGAGCCAGGAGACCACAACTTGGCGAAGGTTTCTCAGGAGCGTGGCCTGAGTGTATAGGTACAGGAAGATCTTGGGTGTTCCAAACAAGCAGAGAAGGCGAGGAGAACCGGAAATCAACACTTCGGCCTTCTTCGCAGAGCCTTCGGTCGGTTCGAACCCTCAATATTTCCCCAAATGCTTAACTCGTACGTGCGACCTCACGTGGAATATGCTATTCAGGCGTGGAAGCCGTGGCAGAAACAGCATCTCGTTGCTCTCGAGACTCATCAACGAAGGGCAACCAAGAATGTTAGGGGCCTCTTTCATCTGCCCTATCGGCTTGGACTGAAAGCTCTCAGAATCTACAGCAGTCGATATCGGCTTTTGCGGGGGGGGGGTCTCATAATGGTTTACCAGATTCTGAAGAACCCAAGCCACATTTGCCGTCCGCTGCTGGAATTGAACCACAACACTAAACTAAGAGGTCACCCTCTGAAACTGGCAATTCAGTTTAGCCGGCTTGAATGCCGTAGAAATTTCTCTTCTCTCCGCGTGTGTGAGCTTTGGAACGCCCTCCCTAATTATGTCATCTCTACTTCTAATCTGGCGATATTTAAAAAACGTGCTGACAATGCATTTTCTCACTTACATTTCATTTTATGACTTGTTAGCCAGGGGCTACGAAACGCAATCAAACGGTATCTTGCCAAACGCCTACCCAATGGATGTATGGATTTATACGTTTAATACGCGAACATCTCCGCTATTCCACATAAGTCTATGGTGAGTCCACCACAACGCTTTTCACTTTATTATGCAATTGAGTTTCGTAATAATTTCCATCCCACGGGACTTGTTAAGCGATGCTTGTTTACCCGTAATAAACCATTGTTCCATATCGCTTTCAGTTAAGGGACCCTTATGGGCTACCGCTGGCCTAAGTACCCGTATGCGGTCCTTGGTTTCCTTACTCACGAGGCCTGTACACAAATATGGCAGTGCAGAATTCGTCTGAAATTCTGTACAAGCAGGATTAACAATAGTGTAAATGATGATGAGCATATTTCGACTGGTGAGATTAGTAAGTAATTAAATTTAGTGGAGTGTTCCCCAAGCGTCTTTCCGATCTTTCAAGCAGTCAACTTCGTCAGGCAAGTGTCTGCCGACAGAGTGGTCAGCCGAATGAAATAATGTAGGGGGGTTCGAAATAAGATAGTTACGCGTCTGCCGGGCTACCAATAAGAAAGCCCCAAGGGACGGTGTCGTAGGTGAATGCGCCGATATGGCTTCCGGCGCTAAATAAAGAGTACAGATTAAGATGAGCTGAAATAGTTGAAAGACTTTCATACATCATCATTCCTTTGAGGAATGATCTCAATCCCCAGCATAGCCTAATTTCACCACAACTGCTAGGACATCAGCACTTTCCCAAGAATTTCGTCACAACCAAAATAGCATAACATGCATTCATGCACTATGTTGCCTGAGAAGCACAGGCGCTGTATTATTGTCATCAGTTAACATAATGATTAATTAGTAGGAAAAATCTTCTTTTCTCTTTACTGCACTGTATATTTTTGCCGCTTGCGTCGTCTTACACAACTGCGTTGAAATCAGTGTAGGTCAACGAAACCTGAACCATTCAACTACGGTTTAGTACCGAATATAAGCCCCTCCATAGAAATCCCACAGCATAACTTTACAGCATCAAAGTTGTCCAAAGTCGTAAACCCCATATTAGCCAACCCCCAAAAATTAGCAAAAAGAGAAACTTTAGTGATTTTTCCATTTTGACGTCAGCACTATCTACTCTCACCCGAGTGTGTTCAAGCGAAGCAAGCACTACTCTTGGTCAGTTGTGGCGACCGTAGTGTTATACTCGCGGTTAATGGGGCTAAAGTCGACAGAACAAGATTTCACCACACATGAAGCAGGAAAAACAAACGAACCACAGTAGACCATTAGGAGTGAGCGAAGTTCACAGTCAGGGAGGTGGAGACAACATCGTATCTGATCGCCTGGCGTAACACAATGTATAGCGCACTTGCTAGTCTACCGAAAATAGCGCTAACGCGACATCACGTGATTCGGCTGAGATGGAATGTGCTTACACTTCCTGCGACTACGCAAAGCCATGGCAAGTTGTAAAAATGTCTCAACAGAAAAGATGTGCATAGGTTGCTGGCTTTGACTTGATTTACCACGTTTGCTGGGCAACCTAATACTTGTATGGCCGCACGCCATTTTAACTTGAATGAAAAGCAAGTAAGAGAATGGCGAAAGGAAATGTTAACATAGTCATTAATGCCTGTGGCATGAAAGCAGCACGCGGTAGGAAAACCATGTTTGCTGCGTTCGATGAAGAGTTAGCGCAGAGGATTAGGGAGTCAAGGAACAGTGGGTTAATTGTTACGGAATGAATATTCGGATCACAGCGCTTACAAATAAAACCAGTGAATATTGTCGCTAAATTGAGATGGTGCAATCGTTCCATGGACCTGTCAGAAGAGCAATCAAATGAAGGTGTGCTTCTGTAACGGTTCATAGATGTTGACTTACGTTTGCACTGGTGGATCACAGAGGTTTGTTGTAGCGTATCATGCAGCTACCTTTATTGAATGTTCAGAGACGTCATATTTGCCTTCAGAAAGCATACCTACTCTAATGCCAAATAAATAAATTTCCGTTCTTTATGAGAAATTCATTGGTTACTAAAATTAAATTTGTGCGATTTACTTATTTGAACGACTCCCGTATTCTGCTTCGCCATCACATGTGTGCTTAATGCAGTAAAACGGAAAAATTAACAAGTAAAAGAAAACAAAGTCCCGGATTAAAACCTGGATTTATGAGCGCTAATGTACTCAAAAGGGATAGCAGGCGAACATAATTACGGAGACCGACACAACAGGATCGACAAGACATACTTCAAGGAAGCATCACAAAACGATACCATTTAACAAGCAGGTTAGCGCATTGTACCAAGCTTTCAGCGAGGCACATTTTGAAATCACGTGCTGTGCATTCAAATTCGCGAGACTAAGAACTGTAGGACTAGTTAATACTAGTCCGAGACGGTGCGCGGAATTAAGCGCGGATATCAGAAGGCAATTTGAGTCGGACACAGCGGACTGTATTCGATGGGACTACAACAAGAAACGGACGGATGAAGCGAGGCAAGAGCGTACACGTGAGCGCGGGAACTTACAAGGCAGTTGTGTGTCGAGCCGGTTGTAAGATTAAAACAAGAAGGAGTAATGTACAATCGGTCAACAAGTAAATTGTACACGAAAGATAAGAGTTATCTTTTTGGGCGCTACAGAGCTCCCCCCCTAGAAGGCTGAACATAGAAAGCCTTCGAAATCGAAAAGGAATGTTGAAACCAGGTTCGTAAGGCGAAATCGTGCCAAATAAAAATGGGCGTGCGTTCGTGTAATTGAGGGTTCGTCGGAAGTCGGAGTCCGCTGTGCCGTTTATGATTTGTTATTTATTGAATGCAGGGCAGGGTGCATTTCGGCGAGCCGTTGGAGCGGGCTTGTCGGACTACAAAAAAAACTGGCTAGCCCAGAAAAAGGCCGACAGGACCTCAATCTCCGCTGCTGCCAAACGGTGCGCTTGGGAGTGGTCTCTCCCCCCGCCGCACCCCGCCCCGCGCCAAAACGACCCTCGTCCCACGAAGAAAACGACCATGGTCCCACGGAGGAGCGACCCTCGTCTCGCGGAGAAGCGATCCTCGTCCCGCGGAGAAGCGATCCTCGTCCCGCGGAAAAGCGATCCTCGTCCCGCGGAGAAGCGACCAGTGTTCGCGTCAGGGTCCTCGAAAACATTCCTCGTGTGGGCCAGTCGATCGAAGGGGAGGGTTGGGGCATGTAAAGACGAGAAAATAGAAAAACACGCGCAGAAAACGCCAAAAAGAACAAACGAATGAGCTGCTAGTTTAAATATTTTTTCGTTTTTGAATATTTTTTTGAAAAAGGTTTTTCGGAGATTTTTTGATATTTTTGTTTGTTTTCAAAACGTTAATCGACCAAAAATGAGGCAAATATATACAATATCTACAAAGTTAAAAGTATTTACACTGTACATAGTCGGAGAAGCGGACGGGCTTACGCACCTCCCGACCACGGCGATTGGTCGTGGGAGGCGGCGGGCTAGATTCGGGAGAGGTTGGGACGGCTTGCAGACCGAGATCGTGGTCTGGTTGAACTGGACTAGGATGATGTAAGTTGGTGCGATGAGTTGCAACGTCGCACGAAGCACTACTAGACGAAGTAGGCGAGGGGTTTTCTTCCATAAAGGCGGGTTTTAGACGGTCGATGGTGACGACTTCGTGTCGACCACCGCGGTCAATAGTGTACGCCTTACTCGCACGATGCAGCACCTTGAAGGGTCCTATGTACGGCGACTGAAGAGGCTGTCGAACACCGTCTGCGCGAAGAAGGACGTGTGAACACGTAGACAGCTTCTCGGGCACGTACACTGGTGTCTTCTGCGATCGAGGAGCGGGTGGACGTAGCTCACGCATCTGGTGAGCCAATCGGTCAGTGTAACTTCCGTAGTCAAAAGTGGAAGTACATGGGGCCGGTGCTACCAGCTGTCCGGGCAACCGCAGCGTGCAACCGTAGACTAGCTGCGCTGGTGTGGCGTCGAAGTCAGTCTTAACCGTGTTTCTTAAACCTAGGAGAACGAGGGGAAGCGTTTCAGACCATGAAGGATCTGCGTGCGCACGTAGCGCTGCCTTCAACTGGCGGTGAAAACGCTCCACCATGCCGTTAGCGGCCGGATGATACGCCGTCGTCTGAACGTGGCGACAGCCTAAATCCTTCAGCAACGTGGCAAAGGTCGACGAGAAATGTGACCCTCGATCAGTGGTCACGATGGCGGGACAGCCGTATTGAGCTACCCAGCGCTCCATAAAAGCTTTCGCTACCGTTTCCGAGGAGCAATTTGGGATGGGGACGGCCTCAGGCCATCTAGTAAATCGATCGATGCAGGTTAGTAGATATACCGAGCCTTTGGAAGGCGGCAGAGGACCTACGAGGTCGACGTGCACGTGATGAAAGCGTGCGTCTGGCGTCGGGAAAGTGCCTAATGGGCTTCTCGTGTGCTTGTGCACCTTCGCGCGTTGACACGGAAGGCAAGCAGCTGCCCACGTACGGACGTCCCGATTAACATTGCGCCAAACGAATCGTGCGGTTACGAGTTTAACCGATGCACGAACGCCTGGATGAGACAAGCCGTGCAACGCGTCGAACACGGTCTGCCGAAACTCACGTGGGACGACTGGGCGCGGCGTGCCCAGAGATAAATCGCAGAGTATCGTTCCGTCTGATGATGTCAGCGGAACGGGTCGTATGTCCAATGAGGGAGACCTGCGTAGTAGATCAACCTCAGGGTCGTTAAGTTGCGCTGTGGCCATGGCTGCCAAGTCGATAGCAGTGCCGGCGTCAGCGGAGATAGCTTGGATACGGGATGGTGCATCGGCGACGGTGCTGTGCACACCTGAGACATGACGTATATCGGTCGTAAACTGAGCGATATAGTCAAGGTGGCGCGACTCTCTAGGAGAGTATCGGTCGGTAGTCGAGCCGAGCACGTACGTTAGGGGTTTGTGGTCGGTGAAGACGACAAAGGAGCGGCCTTCTAGGACGTGTCGAAAGTGACGTATCGCTAGATATACGGCAAGTAGTTCTCTACCGAACGTGCTGTAGCGAGATTCGGTAGGTTGTAGGCGTTTGGAGAAAAACGCTATGGGCTGCCACGTGTCGGCTACGCGTTGCTGCAAAACAGCGCCGACCGCGACGTCCGAGGCGTCAGTACTAAGGGACAGTGGGGCGGTCGGATCGTGATGCGCTATGGAAGCTATGTTGGCGATAGCCTCTTTCAGCGACTTAAAAGCAGCGCGTGCTGCGGTAGGAAATTCGAACGTCTTGAGTTTCCCTCGGAGAAGGTCCGTGTGGGGTTGCATCAGAGAGGCGCAGTTGGGTATAAATCGACGATAAAAGTTAACAAGGCCATCAAAACGCCTGAGCTGTTTGAAAGAATGAGGCTCGGGGTAGTCGATAATCGCTTGAATTTTATCTTGCAGTGGCACGACGCCTGCAGAAGAGATACGATGGCCCAGGAAATTAACTGAATCGACACCAAACGAACACATTTCTGCGTTGATCGTCACCCCGTGTTGAGATAAACGATCAAAAAGTGTTCGTAGATGGCGCATGTGCTCTTCTCGTGAAGAGCTTGCGATTAAAACGTCATGGAGATACCCGTAAGTGAAGTCTAAACCGCGACAAACTTGGTCGATGAAGCGCTGAAAGGTTTGCGCAGCATTCCTTAGACCAAAAGGCATGCGCAGAAACTCGAACAAACCAAATGGAGTCGTCACGGCAGTTTTAGCGATGTCCGCTTCGGCTACCGGAATTTGTTTGTATGCGCGTACCAAGTCGATTTTCTTTTCTACAGGGCTAGACAGGGCTAGACGAATTTGTAGTCCGGAATTGCTGGAAGCTGAAGAAAAGTTTCTGTATAGGACCTTAGTATCGAATGGTTATCCCGAAAAGTTCATCCAAGTGCACAGCAAACCCCCCAAGAAGAAACTGCCAGTGCAAACGGCAGAGAAAAAGGCTGTTTATTTGGTTTTGCCGTTTAAAGGGGACTATGTGGCAAATGATATCGGACACAAGCTCAGGTCCGCCATAAATCGCACATGCACGACTGCCCAGTTGCGCCTCATGCACACTACCCGTAAACTGGTTCTTCAGGACCGTCAGAGCTACCCTTCGGATAGTTCGGCCTCTCATGTGGTTTATCAATTCACCTGCAGTTGCGGTGATGTTTACATAGGCAAGACTAACCGTCGGTTGGCTCAGAGGGTAGCTGAGCACTTGCCAAAGTGGGTTGAACAAATGATAGCGCAACAGAACGGAACGCCCCACAGAACGAATCGGAGTCCGTCATCATCTATCGCAGAGCACCTCTTGACAACTGGTCACTTTGTGAACCCCACTAATGCGTTCAAGGTGTTATTACGTAACAGAAACCCGATAAGGTTGGCAATCAGTGAGGCGTTGCTAATTAGCGCTTATCAACCTGTGTTATGTGCACAAAAACTCTTGAGGCAATCAATCAGATTGCCTTGGTCTTGATTTTGACAGTTTCATTGGTGTGCCAATATTTTCCCATGTATATAAATGTGTCTGTGTTTCTGCTTGTATTGTGTTTGCGACTGATGAGAGCAATCGAAATGTTGACATATCGCAACCTATGTCTTCTTTCTGCTTTGACAAGTCGATTTTGCTGAAGATACTTTTACCCGCCAGACTGGCGGTGAGATCCACTATGTGTGGAATCGGATAGCGATCAGGCGTGGTTACCGTATTCAAGGATCGATAGTCGCCGCAAGGACGCCAGTCCCCCACAACCTTCTTCGGGACCATGTGCAGAGGCGACGCCCATGGGCTGTTGGACGGTCTGACGATACCAAGTTGAAGCATGTGGTCAAATTCGGCTCGTGCTGCCCGTAGTTTGTCTGGAGCAAGCCGTCTTGGTCGTGCGCTAACTGGTTGATCGCGCGTAACTATGTGGTGAGCGACCTCTGTTGTGACTGGTGGAAGCTCTGCAGCCGGTCGAACCAGTCGCGGGTATTCGGAGAGGAGGCTCAAGTAGTCGGACGGTGCGTCTGCGATCCGAAATACAGGGCTGATTACCGGGGCATCTGAAAGGACACCATCAACACCTAGTTTCGTACGGTAGTCTAAAATTCTGTGGCAACCAGCATCAACAAGCAACCCAAAATGTCGGAGGAAGTCGATACCGATAATTGCGAAGGGTACAGACGCAACCATGAAGACCCACTGAAAATCTCGGCGAAGATTGAGGTCTAGGTTCATCATGCGCTGACCGAATGAAGCTATCGGAGAACCGTTGGCCGCACGCAAATTGTACGTCGGCTTCGAGTGCTTGTCGCTAGCGGTCGCTGGGATGACGCTGACTTCCGCTCCTGTGTCGATGAGGAACGTGATGGAAGAACGTCGATCCTTAACGTAAAACAGTCGGTTTACTTGGTTATTAATGATACGTTTGTAGTGCTAGTATGCGGGCTATTCGTTTTCCCTGGGTCGTGCCTAATGCAGGGAGCCCGACAACGTCTAGCTCTTCCACCGTATTGGCGGTGATACCAACATACTTCTTCGACGGGCTTGACATTATCTGACTGAGAACTTGTAAGGAAAATGTGGCGCTTTCGTGCCGAACGTGACGTACTCGGTGCAGGCACAGACGAGCCGCAATGAACGGTAGCCAAAACGTGGTCAGCATTTGACCGTGGCACACGCTGCTTCGAAGCCTTCATTGCTGCTATCCTGCTGCGAAGTAGCGCAATTTCCTCATCTTTAGAGTCAGATAGGTCTAGCGACTGGGAACAAACATTAGATTCGGTTTTCATCGGTGAGAATACGTCACCGGAGTTACTGGTCGTCTGCTGCGGAAAACGTTCGAACGCAGCGTCTGCCTTGGTAGCTAAGTCTTTCAAGGGTGCATCTATAAACATGGACAGCATTACCGGCAATGGCTCTGGGAGACGTGCAAACCACAGCTCCTTTATCCCTTCTTCGCTCAAGAATAAGGGACCAGCGATGCGCTGAAGTTCGCGGAGCAATGCCGACGGCTTGCGATCTCCAAGCTTGAGACCATTGAGCTGCTCAAATCGTGTTCGTGCGCTGGGTCGTAACTCTTTCAAAATCGCTTGCTTCATCGTTTCATACTTTGCCTCATTCGATGGGCAGAGTAGAATGTCCTCAATCAGCGTCACTACCGACGGAGGAAGGCGTGGGACGAGCTGATTGTACCTTGGACGGTCCGCCGTTATGCCCTTATTTTCTAGCTCGATCTCGAATATCTTAAACCAAACTTCTGGACTGTGTTCCATGAAACTTGGAACAGCCAAAGGAAGCATGGTTACGCTGTGAAACGACTCAGATGCAACTCTCGAAATGTGAGTCGAAAGTAAAGAACGAACAAAATACGATAAAAGTACCAAAATTACGCAAGAAACAAATGAATATAGGTATATAATCGAGAAAAAGGAACGAACTCACCAAAAAATACAAACGAGAAAAAATGTTGAATTCGCGCGTGCGAATCGGGGTCACCAATTTGTAGGACTAGTTAATACTAGTCCGAGACGGATGCGCGGAATTAAGCGCGGATATCAGAAGGCAATTTGAGTCGGACACAGCGGACTGTATTCGATGGGACTACAACAAGAAACGGACGGATGAAGCGAGGCAAGAGCGTACACGTGAGCGCGGGAACTTACAAGGCAGTTGTGTGTCGAGCCGGTTGTAAGATTAAAACAAGAAGGAGTAATGTACAATCGGTCAACAAGTAAATTGTACACGAAAGATAAGAGTTATCTTTTTGGGCGCTACAGAACCCTGTTTTAGCGTCGTTGACACCCTCGTT
>OX104066.1:53148312-53189378 GCA_944474145.2 Dicrocoelium dendriticum | reverse complement strand
TAAAAATTCAACTTGATGATGAAAAGCTGTATGAAGAAGGGACGGATCATGTAGGATACCGGAGAACATGGACTCGAATGCACCAGAGGAAACATGATCATCTAGGATGAGGTGTTACAAATCGCTTCTTATGCAATTCTTTAATTCCACCTCCTATGCGGTTTTCCTTCTTTACAAAGTTAATTCATACCAACTGCCTTCTGTTTAAAACCGAGAGCAAAATTATTTACTACTCTGTGGGGTCAGGAACTGTTTTCGTAATTCTCTCCACCAATTGATTAATTCGTAATAATTGTTATGCGATTCCCTTCGCTACATCGTTTCTGCAATACTAACCACTTCCCCTTCTTTTCTGGAGTTAACAGTCCAATATCATAAACTGGAATTCAGTGAGGCCAATTACGAATTCTCTACTTGACATATTGTCTATGGACAACTCGTACAGTTTTCAGTCTCCGGCTGTCAAGCCGCACAATTTTATCGTATGATCGGCTCGATCCATTTTTACGCTGATGTAATAAAACATACCTGCTTTTTTACATTAAAGATATAGTACCTCCTTCACATAATTCTTCTTCTCTACATTGTCCCTTATTTCATTGTTGGCCACGACTGGGCTTATCTCCTGTGGTGACGGAGTATAGCTTCCAGATTATATAAGACTACCTATGCAAGGCACATTGCGACAAACTGCCTGGCGTAAAAAATGTGCCATAATTGAACGATCCGCATGATGGACTGGGCTGAGGCTTCATCGCTCAGAATAAATGTATAAAAGCGACCATAAAAAGAACACAACATATGATAAACAAGTGATGGCTCATATGCAACCATACCACACCTGCACGCGACCAGGTATAGCATGGAAGTACGGGCGAAAACTTTCGAGGGAATAAATTGCATGGAAGTAGGTCCCCTGGGGACGGTTCCACCAGTGGCCGTATTACTTTCCCTGAACATTTGTTTAAAGCAAAATTTATTATTTTTCCTGGCTTTGTAATTGCTTTAATACCTTAAACCTGCCAATTAGTTTACTACATGTTTTGAATCCATTGTAAAACGCGTGACCAAAATGATTATTTTTGCAACCCTGATGTGCACATTGATCAGACCATTTAGGTTGACTGCACTATGCACTGCCGAGGAATATACCATTTATTTATTTATTTACTTATTTCGTTGTTGGCCACAAATGTGCTGATCTTCTGAGGTAACGGAATGAAGCTTCCAAAATATAATTGACTATGTCCATGTAAGGCCGATTGCCACCGGTTGAATGGCAAATAAAAAGCGCCGTACTTGAATTATCTACATGACGGACCGGGCTGAGGGTTCTTCGCCCATGTGTGCACAAAAGCAACCATAAAAAGAACAGAAGATATGATGAACAGGTGATGGATTAGATGCTGTTTTGCCAGACCGGCACATCGCCAGTCGGAGGGCATGGAAGTGTGGTCGAAACCTTTCGAGGGAATACTCTGTGTAGAAGCCAGTCCAATGGGGACGGTTTTATGGATTGCGTATTACTTTACCAGAAAATTTATTAAAATCATTATTTGTTATTATTCCTAGTGTGTCATTTTCTGTAATACCTGGAATCAGCCAATTCAAAACCCGTTTTGGATCTATTGTATAAGGTGTGAAAAATACTTATTTTGTGCGAACCTGATGTAAATCTTGATCAGACTGTGCCTCGCTCCGCCGAAGAATATACAATTTATTTATTTATTTGTTTATTAAGCCATAATAGTGCTACATGTTAATCAAGCACAGTGAATCTTAACTTACTTGAAACAAGGAAGCACTCTCCAGCCGAATGGTAATAATACAATCGCAGCATAAGAGATGAGCGGCAGGCTCCGGTGACTGCCAATCCCAGACCAAGCGTGCCGAAAATGCATGCAAATCCGAGAAGACACACCATGATAGTGTGAAGTTCTGCAGGATGGGATTAAATAAATTGGAACTCAGATAAGTAGGAGTGAGAGTGAAGCGATTTGAAGCGCGGTTGTTCCAGCGAAAATAAGAAAAATTTCCGGGAGCAAAAATGTATTCCTAACGGAACTGCACCAAGTAACAAACTAAAAACAATTCTGGAGTTTATAAAAGAAGATGAATGGCTCGTCAATGTTTCAGTAGAGTATATGATGCACAGATCCTATGATCTGGAGCCAAGTGGACTTGAGCAGCGGGGAAGAGAATGTAAATGACATTTCAGCGTGTCTCATATTTCTGAGTATAGCCTTGTGCAAAATTCTTTTATTGAAATTGTCTCGATGGGGCGTCATTCCTGAATTGCTACTGCGGAGGGCATTTGGGCGAATTGACCCATATGTCTGTCCGCGATTACTTAAAAGAAGCGTGTGGCCGCGTGTGCAATTTATAATAAAGGTCTGATAGCACTGATACAAGCAGAATCTCGCAACGCTCGAGACTCCACCGTGAAGAGCCACCAAGTACGCCAAAGAGTTGTTTTACTTTCACATAGACTGAGGTCGAGGACACTGACAGTGTACAGCGGTCAGTATCGGCGCCTACCTATCAAACTATTATTGGGTTACCAGATTCTAAGGAACCTCAACCACGTCTACCGCCACCTACCGCAACTCGGTCACAACAGAATTTGAAAGAACACCAATTCAAGTTGGCTACCCACTGCAGCTGGCAAGAAAGTGGGCGAAACGTTTACTCTCTTCATGTCTTCCAGTCGGGGAACGTCCACCCAAACTAAGTCTTCTCCGTTCCCACAGTGTGCTTGTTTAAAACGCCTTGACAAAGGACTAACCTCTTATCTCACGACATATGGTTCATTTATGTGGGGAGAAGATATAACGTAACCAACGGTGTACCAAACCACTTTTTACTACACAATGGAATTGTACGCCAGTACCCATGAGTAAGCATAAGCAATGTCGTGAGTCAGCCAAAACGCTCTAGATATAATCGCCATCGTTTCCTTCCTTCATTTTGTGATTTGTAGTATGACCACCCTACGGGATTTGTAAAGCAATTACTTGTTCACTTTCACTTGTACGTGTGGAACATTTGATGTGGACCTGAGCAGATAAATGCTGAATTCCAACTGCCAGATATAGCTAGCGACCTCTAGACTGGTACTTCTATTCAGCGTCAGCAGGTGATGGCAAGCTTGCTGTAGATTCCTCATGATCAAAAATGTCTCTGAGAGTATGTGGGTGTTCTCCGAGCTGGCTGATTTGACTGCAAACGTTTCATCGTCAGACTAGACGACATAATCAGTGAGATTTATGTGGGCCACTTGCAGATCCGAGTGATTATTAATCACGTGCTTCGAACGTCAGGAGTCGATCGGTCCACGTGAACTGACCGTGTAGTCAGCTCTCTCGTACTGTTGGCTAGAGTCCGCCTCAATGATATTCCTTCGTCCAGTCGATCTGGGGCGGACTATTCTTTTGACCCTAAGTGTCTCACCTGAGATGGCGGCGAGACTCCTACGACCTTTCGGAATCAGAGTTGCTCACAAGCCGACAGAAACCATCAGAGACCACCTCTTCAATGGCAAGGACCGGCTTGGCATAGAAGAAACAAGTGGTGTGATTTACAAAACCCATTGCAAACATTGTAACAAATACTATGTGGGCCAGACAGGAAGAAAGCTCGGCACTAAGCTACATGAGCATAGGCTAGCCATCTGCCGACATGATCATAACTCCCTGATATCGGTACATATGGACGCCGAGAATCATCAATTTGATTTGGAGAATGTCAGGACCATAGGCAGAGCAAAAAGTCGAAAAGCACGCGAGTTCATCGAGGCTTGGTACTCGGGAAAGAACTCAATCAGCAGGCACTTAGATCTAGACACTGCCTATGAGACACTGAGGGTCAAAAGAATAGACCGCCCCAGATTGACTGGACGAAGGAATATCATTGAGGCGGACTCTAGCCAACAGTACGAGCGAGCTGACTACACGGTCAGTTCACGTAGACCAATCGACTCCTGACGTTCGAATCAAGTGATCAGTAATCACTTGGATCTGCAAGTGGCCCGCATAAATCGCACTGATGTTGTCGTCTAGTCTGACGATGAAACGTTTGCAGTCAAATCAGCCAGCTCGGAGAACACCCGCATACCCTCATCTGCATCAAGAGCTACAAATATTCTCACGGCTTTCTAAATATGTCTCTATAAATCAGTCCACAGGCTTCGGTTTTGTCCACCGTGAGAAAGGAGGGTTTTCAGCCTCGGTTGTTAATTGAGATGAAACATGGACTGTGCGTTTCTGGTAGCCCGTTTTTGTGGTTTTCGGGCTCAAAGCTCCTGCTTGTGGCAGGGCTGTCAGAAGTCGATGACCGAGTCGGAATGGAACCTGTTGTGGGTGTCTTGCTGAGCAACCATTTGTTTTGGTAGTTTGAATTCGTCCAGAAGTCATTCTAGTGGTGTAGTTAGGACATCTTCCTTTCTATCAAATGAGGTATAGCTCCTGATTTGATTGATGGGCGGGACCCATCTGTCATCACCTACGGCTACTTCATAACAGGCGTGGCCACATCCTTTTATAACCGTTATAGGTGTCCAAGAGATTTTGTTTTTCCAATAGTCCTTTGCCAACACTTGCTGTCCAACGTCGAAACGTGGTGTAGCTCGATGCCCTTGGTTTTACTGACGCTCCATCATCCAGTTTCTTTCAGAATTGGGTATATCCAGCGGATTTATTATAGCGAATTTCCTTCGAGGCCTTTTGTGCAAAAGTGATTCTGCTAGAGACTCCCCTTCACGCGTCTGTGGAATAGGCCTAATAATGTATGTTAGCAGAAAACTGTGTAGGAGCTCTTGAATTGGTCCGTCTTCTACAGCTTTGAGCAGAGCTTACTTTAAAGTATCCACAGACCGTTCAGCTTGCCTGTTTGACTGTGGATGATAGGGGAATGAGCACAACTGCTGCATGTCGTGTACCGCACAGATTTCAGCAAATTGTGAAGAGGTGAACTGGGGTCCATTTTCGGATACTACTGTTTGCAGAAAGACGAAACGATTGTAGACTTCCCTGAGGATTGTAATTGTGGCCGGTGTTGATGGGTTGGATATTTGGGAGATCTCGGGCCACTTGCTGTATGCAGCTATGATAAGAAGTTCTATTCTTTGATTAGCCCTGCGTAAGCTAGGTAAACCTATGATCATGGTTTCGTAGACGTCTGCCAGGAGAACAGTTCTCATTTCCTCGGCGAGTTTGCTTCTAGGGCACACTATGAACAGGAACATGTTAACTCCTAAGTTCGAGAATCCGTAATTGGTTAGTACACATAACTCCTCGCTACAGCATTCATCCTGTTAGAGCCGGGATGTCCAGTTTTAAAATGATGTAGGACTTTGGATTGCAGTTCCACCGGGATGACGATACGTTCACCAGACAGGATACAGTCTTCGACGACCGAGAGTGCATTTCGTCTCTGGAACAATTGTTCTAGCAGTTCGTCCGATATTTTTCGTGGCCACCGAGAGTGGTAAAACCTGCTCACCTGTGACATCAACGAGTTCGGTAAAGTGGCGTCTCGAATCTGACTGAAAGTTATTTGCAGCTGACTCATAGAATCCGACAGCACACGGTTAACTTCTGTTTCGATTGAGATATTTGTAACAACAGTGTCTTCTGGTTGGTCCTGTTCGTCCAACAATAGTGACAGCGCATCGGACTGGCAAATGTCGCTCGTGGCTCAGTACTTGATGTTTAAATCGTACCCCAGCAAAGTTGTCGCCAATCTCTAGACGATTGGTCGTATATAACGGAATTCCTACTTCAAGCGTATTATAGAAAGAAGCGGTTTGTGATCCGTTAGTAAGGTAAAGTGACGGCCATAGAACATTTTGTGGACATGTTTCACTGCAAGCCCAATAGCGAGAGCCTCCTCTTCAATTTTGTTATGCTTTCTTTCCACCGCTGTCAGTAAACGAGCGGCGTGAGCAACTGGCTTCTCAGAAGGGGAAAGAGGACCGCTCCAGCTCTGTAGCTGGAAGCATCCGATGCTACTACAATTGACAGCTTTGGATCGTCGTGTGTTAGCAGCAGTTCTGAGCTTAGTGACGACTTGATCCTCTCGAAGGCTACCTGACATTCGGTAGTCCAGACTTACGGAAGGTCCTTCATCAGCAACCGGTTTAATGGTCCGCGTAGGTCATGCATGGATGGCAGGTAGGTACTGTAATAATTCACCATACCCAGGAATGATCTCAACGTCGTTAGTACCTCGGGCGAGGGCAGTTCTTTGATTGCCTTGATGTTTGATGGATCAGGTCTTCGTTCACTTTTTGATGGATAGATGTCATGAAAAATGCACACGTCCATATTTAGGCGAAAAATATATTCAGCTAATGCGTCATCCTCACTCCCAAAAATTATACCTTTATCTTGTCAAGCACGAACTCTGTCCTTTGGTGTAGTTGTTCTCGGTTAGATCTCAGGAGAAAGACATCGTACAGATATGCAGAGGCATATGGTATTCCCTGTAGCATCGTCTCCATGATCTGCTGAAACATTGCCGAGGCCGACTCAACGCCGAATGGTAAGCGTGTATACTGGAATAGTCATCTGTGTTAATCTATGCCTCTTACCGATGCCTCTGAAATGTTAATTTGGAGATAAGCGTCTGTCAAGTCCAGTTTGGCAAAACACTTGCCAAAGTTCAGATCTGCAAATGGTCTTCAGGGAGTGGTAGAGGGTACATGTGGTCTTCTAAGACAGTATTCAGGCCAGTAGAGTAATCTGCACATAAGTGGATTTTTCCGTATGGTTTCTTGACAATCACAATGGAGGCTGTTCATGAAGAGTGGTTGGTCGGTTTGATAAGTCCGGTTGACTGCTGTCTGTCAAGTTCTTGGTCGACGATTGAAATAACTGCATATGGAACCGGTCGCTTCGGTCGGAAGACTGGCTTTGCGTCTGGCCCTAAGGATAAACTAACCTTGGTTTTCGTGCACAATCCCAGACCATCCTGAAACACATGCGGATATTTCCTCTGTAAACACTCCTTCCACTTTGCAGATGCTAGGCTTACTTTGTTGCACACGGAATTCAAGGGAACATTCAGCAGTTTCAAGTGGCATTTGGTGTACTCGCTGTGTGGCTGGATTGCGACTCGCAATCTCTATTCAGACCTCGGTCCTAAGTGGACCTCGGTCATTACGATCACAAGGACCGTAACCGAATTGGTGATTCGGTGTTGCTCCTCCCAACCCTGAAACCCCCGGGTGTCAGGGTTGGGAGGAGCAACACCGAACCACCAATTCAGCAGTTTCATATTGTAAATCCAGTCGAGACCGAGTAAGTTCAGATCAGGATGTCTTGTTACGTAGCAAACCCCTTCGAACGGACAATCTTTGAATATTACAGAGCAATAAATTTCACCGGCCAAGTCCAGCGGTCTTCTGGGAGCACTGGTTACAAACCGAATTGTTCTTTGCACAGGCGGCTCACCGATTTTCTTCCGAGTTTCATCGGATATGACCGTGAGGTCTGAGGCAGTGTCAACTTGGCTGTTTACGGGCACCTGGTTCACAACCACTGTTAGTAATCTGCTTTTTGCTGCTCCCATATCGAGGGTAACAGAGAAAGGGTACAGATGAGATCTTGGTTTTGTTAAAGAGTTGGGTGCAAACTTTTTGGTAGGTTTGGTTTAGACGTTCTTGTTGGAAATGGGTGCACGGTAATGATCCTCTTTGTGACCCCGTTTGTTGTCTTTCTGACAAAGACGCTACAAGAAAGGGCGGAATTTGATGAAATTCCATTCCCAACATTGCCAGCACGCGGATGGTGGTCTGTTTGACTTCACTGAGATTTGGACCGTCACCTACGCTGGATTGATACCGCCAACAAATCTACGGGACATGGACTGCGGCCTTGGGCAATCAAGTTCGTGTCTTGCTTCAAGTTGATTAACCTCTGACATACGGAAGTGATGGAGATGAGTTCGATGGGTGAGTCTTGCTCAATTTTGTTAAGCAGCCACATGTGTATTTTGGCGTTCTCTGGAGCTTGGAGAACACAAACGAACATTTAAGCCTTGAACTGATCGTCTGTCATTTCTTTTAGCCTGAAACGCTCGCAATGACGAATGACGGTTCTCGCGTAATTTACAAAATCGTCTGACGTGTACTTAAGGAGCCTCAAGCAGTTGTATCGGATTCTAAATAAGAAAGGCTGTTCACCGGAAATGTTATTTAACAGATACAAGTTGTTCAAAGGTAAAATCTTTGTGGCACTTTGGCAGACTAAAATTTAGAAACTTGTCATGCTCCTTGGTTCCCAGATTCCGCAAAAGCAGCCTGCACTTCCATCCGTCGTCAGGATCAGCGAATTCGGACAGGAAAACGTCTTCGTATCTTCGGAACCAAGACTCGAAGGTTAAGTCGGCATCCGGGTCATATTGAAACTCACAAATGTTCGCGAACGCATCCGCTGATTATTAGTGCTTTTCATTGCTTGGTCTTGCTTGAACCGCAAAACGTCGACGAATACTCTCAAGCAATCGTACCTGGCTTTTTTCAGATTGCTTCTGTTAACCTCGAAGTATTGAGGTAAACTGCTCCACTGAAAATGACATATACTTGTGATATCCAATCAAACTGCCACTTCTGTCGCCTGTTGTTATGGTCACCAAGGTTGCCCCGACCGCTCCGTTTGGCTCTTCGCTGAAATCTGCCCGCCCCGATTGGCCGATCAAAAAGGCAAGGTCGTAGATACAGTGTAATCGTCACCAGACATGGGTTGATTACCGAACATAAACGACCGATATCTAATTGTTCATAGCGGTCTTCCAGAACTTTCGATGTTATCTCCTTGTCGTTACTAACCGATAATAGTATTAGATGGTGCGAGAGCATTCCACTGAGTAACCAATGCGATTATCTTACTCGAGTTCTGGAAAAGGGTTGGACTGTGGTGCTGTCTGGTTTCACAAATTCACTCGTTAGGCGGTGCCCCACTTACGATATATATATATATATATATATATATATATATACGCGTCCCATGCTGAGGCTGATGTTGCATTCATGATGCTTCTTCACTGCAGTTGGGCTAAACAAACTTACACTTAAACTAAGTCTTACTAACGTGGATAAAATTCATTACATTTTATTTGGTTTTTTTCTGCGTACTTGATAATCCTCTGCCAACTTACACACGTCGCTCATGCAAATTGTGGTAAACTTGCGTAATTTTATCGCGCGGTATGTTTTAGATAGCTTTCGGACATTTTGTACTTATCGTGTATTCACGTCTAACCACCTTCTACCATATGCTCATTTAGCGAGTATCTATGTCGTCATTTGCGTTTATTTCATTCGATATCGGCATTTCGAATGATTGGCTGTTGTTTGACATCCCAGGTGTGGCTGCGCTTGATGTGCATGTTGACAAAGTGCCTACCTGTCTATTACCCATTACCTCGTCCATACTGGCTCCAGGAGACAGTTGGTCGTTGCTGGAGGGAACGGGGTGCACGGTCCTTGTGGTCGTGCTAGGCTCGAAGGGTGGTACCATGCACTCAGTGTGGAGCGGACTACGGTCCAGCCACCGCCTTGTGTGCGCTTGATTCCCCAAATACAGCGTGCTTGTGTTTGTCTGTGAATGAGTGTGGGACGGCTCCGATGATGAAACATGGCTCCCATCCACATGCCTCCCGGCCTTATTCCTTCGGGTTCACACTGGATGTGGAGTGTGTGGATGGAACGGTGGATGGTACAGCGCAAGCCATCCATGGTCTCGCTGTGAACGCAGGCGCCTTGTGGCTGGCCACAGTGACAGGCAAATCCGAAACTGGATGCTGCCAACGATATATATATATATATATATATATATATATATATATATATATATATATATATATATATATATATATATATATATATATATATTGCCGTTAGGCAAGGCCTCAACTAGCCGGCGGCTGAGATTCACTAATTGTCAGCGAGCCGAATTCCTCCACTCACTTACCTTCTTTTTTAGACGCTGAAATTGAGGGTGGCCATCTTCACCTGAGCCAAAGCCTCATAAGGAATGTGAGCAAGGTGGATCTAAAAAATTCTTTTGAAAATGATTTCAGCCAAAAGCTCCATCTCCAGCCTGGGGCTGCACTAACCGTTGTCCCAGTAGTTGATTTAAATGCAGTGTTTGATAATTGTTGCGCTACATTTCTAAATACAGAACCATTTAATGCGGTGCTTATACATCTCTCCACGTACGGTTGAGACACATTTCAACCTAAAGTATGTACTTTACATGATACTTGCATTAGGAATTCACGAAACGAAAAGTAATCTACTGGACTGTTTGCCTGGTAGTGACCACGAGTCAGTAAGATGTGTCTGAATTCCCGGAATAAAAGTCATCCCACACCCGCTCCTACAAAGTTGCATCGGGGGAGAATAATATGACAAATCTCCAACACTTGGGCCGATCTTCTGATTGGGCTGTATTTTTTAGCTCTATTACCTAGCTCACCAAGACACAAAACTGGTGGTCTAATGAAAAGGAAGGCGGTGCTTCAATCCAGCGCGATTGTTAGAACGCTGGTACGCACTTCGTAGCAGACTACTTTCTGAGCCCTGGCTCAAAGCGGCGTTCTGCAAGCAAACAGCATGCAAGGCAAATTGAGTGGCACCTCGTAAGAGGAAACATTCAGAAGCTAACATTCAGCCACCCTACGAATTTGGTGATGACACCCATTCCTTAAACACAACTAGGATAGTTCAGCAACAATACACGCCTGCTAGAACACAAACTCAAGCGCTACGACCAAAGTCGCCACAACCTCACACCCAATTCACATGTCTCCAGATTCATTACTGACATCAGAGGTATCATACGCGTGGCGCCTCATCTTTACACCGGAAAGCTGATTGCGCGCACAAATTACCTATGACCGAGTCGCGATGAAGTGGACGCACCTACTTCGCCAATATGGCAAGCACAAATGGAGTACACATAAGTTGTCAATGCAGTCATTCTCCACATCAATTCGTAACAGCTGCCATCTTCGTGACGTCGTGCGTTCAGTTGAGAAGTCGCTTGATTCAGACGAAAACGTCTGGTGAGCGACCAGTTTTCTAAGGTCCCTAGCAAATACCCAGACAACAGCGTAACCACTTATACCGGGACACTATGGTTTCCGTTTGAGTCCGTAATGAGGGGTGGTATGAAAGGCTGAAATTCTTATGATCCCTCGTGCAGCTGCGACGCGCGCTGACACTCCCGTTAGGTCCGTTTACAGCTTCCTCAAAATGTTCATGTTTGCGGAACTGTACTTTTCTTTTCATCTACATGGCACAGCCTAAGCACTTGCCACGTGATAAGCACCATGTGATATACACGAATCACCAGTGCGGTTGGGTAGCGGCCATCTATTATCTACGCAAAGCCTACGCGTGTTTATTCATTAATGCATTGATCAGGAATGTTTTCAACAATTAAGTGTAAACGTAGAAGTGCCCATTTACACAACGCGAGAACGCGTTAATCATTTATAAAACATATTATTATTGAACGAAACAGAAATGTCCGCAAACGTAGACTGCAATATAAGGGTACCAGATTCGCTGGTACGGACAAATTTTACCGTTGAGCGCAAACAGCGTACCGCTACTTTTAACACCAGCAGGGACAAAAAGGATCCTTGTTGCAACAGCTATCTTCAGAAATTTATATGTCTGTATCTCCAAGTTACCACCCCTTAGATAATGTGGAAAGTGAGGTATTTTTAAACCCCATATATATTACAACTTGGTTACCCTTTTGATTGCCGGCGTACTCAATGGGTAATAGTGCAACAAGTAACGGCGACGTGTGTTACAGTCCACTTAGCAAATTGCGTACTCAGATCAACCGGATAAAATCGGTTACACGGAAGCTTCATTGGCCAAACACCGGCGTTCGTAGGGCCTTTGGTGCTGTCCAACCTCCTGATCTGCGGCCGCGGTCATCAACGTTTTCATGGCTAGGCGATATTAGCAACGAACCCCATCTGTTTACATGGAATGGGTTAAACTGTGATGGTTAAAATTATTACACTGCTAAGTGGGCATTTGTGAAGAGGAAGAATACAGCTCAATCTGAAGATCGGACCAATCGTTGGTGATATGTCCAACTGTCCCCCCCCCCCCCCGGAGGTAACGCTGTATGAGCGGCTGTAGTGTGACGTATGTTCCGATACCGAGGAGAAGTCTTATTGTCTCATGACCACTACCAGCATGTCCAATAGCTCGGTTTATGCTACTTGAATTTTAAATGCCAGTATTAAGCAGAGTACGTAAATTACACCGTCAGACGTGACCATGTTATCAGCTTGCGAAAATGCGTTTACTTTCAGTGTGCGCAAGATTCCGTGTGCGCAATCCTCACTGTACGCAACCTTCCGCGTGCGCAATCTTCGTGTGCGCTTTATGCTATGCGCAACTATCGTGTGCCCTTAATTCAGGCGCGTTTTCTACTGGTTACCGTGAAAATAATGGCTTCAAATTTTCATCCTAGCCGTTGCAATACTTAAACATATCACATCCAGTGACATACAGACGTGACGTGCGTGCTCCTGGTTCATTCAAATAAATTCGCTCTATATACTGTCCAACTCGCAGCCTTCACTTTACAGTCCTTCGAACGATACTTAGCAGTCCTACAAAATAACTCAAAATACGTGGAATTATCATCTACGATTCAAGCCCGTGCCATCACAAAGCGTTTAAACTGGCGTCCGTGAGTAAACACTAGCGCATAACCCAATCACATTGAGCCCAATCACTTGAGTCAACCAACAGGAGGAAAAACGTCAAATGCAACGGCGAATAAGCAACCGTGTACCCAAGAGCGAATCGCGTATGTCCTTAAAAATAGCATCATTGGACTCCAAGCGTAAAGCGAACGACCATTTACAGTGACGGGTATTGGCCAATCAGAATCACGAAATGAAACGTTTAAACAAAGGTCACGAAACAAACGAGAATAAGGAATGCAGACCAAAAAGTTGAAAACTTGTACAATAATTGTGTGACAACTAAATATTCTTTTAACATAACCAAGTAGAACAGTGATGAGAAGAAAAACCCAATAGAATACGTTCTTGCAAATGGCGCTGCTGAGAAGAACATGACGATGAGCGTCCATTAACAATGACGTGGATGTACCAATCGGGCTAACCCAGGAGAGCGTTTAAACCACAGTCAAGAAATAGAACATAGGAAGAGTAAAGAATAGCTCTCAAGCTCGTTCACAATAAATAAATGTATAATAGCTGTTCTCCTAATACCTCTCTTTTTAAAGAAACGGGTTACCTGGAGTTCACATAGCTCTTTCGACGCGGATCCACCTGGAGAGGCTGAACGAATCTTCTTGTTCTCTTTGGCCTGTAGCGACCTCCATTTTCCATGCATTCCATGGGACGAACGTCACCACCTGCAGGAGTACTAGGCTTGCCAGTGTCCAGCAATACATTGACGTCAAGTCCGTTGGCTTTCGGAACGAAAGCACCATGTGTATAACGTGGCATCAACTGATTAACGTGGCGTCTCTACACCTGTGTACCCACTTGAACATCATACATCACATTGGCTCGGCGCCGCAGGACTCGTCCTGTTATCCAAGCGCTCCGCCGTCCTTGATTAGCGGCCGCAAACACAAGATCGCCCACATTGAAAGGCCTTTTTCTTGCACCACACCGCCTGTTGTACTGACGCTCCATCACTGAATTCCTTAGTTTAGTGACGGACGCTTGGGGGTCAGCAAATCTAGTTTGGTTCTCAACCTTCGACACATAAGTGCTTCAGCTGGTGATTTCCCATCTGGTGCATTAGGATTCGGAGTAACACGATAGTTCAACAGTAACCGTTCCAATCTTTCGTTCAGCGTTCCCTCCTCTTTTGACTTTCATAATGCTTGTTTCAGAGTATCAACAAATCTTTCCGCTTAGCCATTTGACTGCGGATGTTACTAGGCCGTCCTCACATGCTCCATCCCATTCTGTACACAAAATGCAGCAAATTGACAGGACGTAAACTGTGACCCGTTATCTGACACGACTGTTACTGGCAATCCGTGCTGACTGAAGACATGTCTCATCGCAATAATTGGGCTGTTGGCCGACGTGTTTTGCATGGCGATTACCTCCGGCCATTTACTGTAGGCGTCAATAATAACGAGGAAATTCACTCCCTCGACTGGCCCTGCGAAATCCACGTGTATGCGCGACCAGGGCGATTCTGGGTTTGGCCAAGTTTGTAATGTAACACGTACCGGTCACTTGGAGGCACTGATACATCTAGAGCATGATCGGCCAATATCTTCAAGTTGGCTACCCATCATGGGCCAAACTCGTAGCTGCGCGCAAGCGCCTTCATGCGAGCGGTTCCTGGATGGCTCTTGTGCAGTTGACGTAACACGCGTGACCTGAGTATTTCTGGAATGACAATGCCCCCTGCAAAAGAAGGCAGGAATCGACTTCAGACAAAGAGATGCGTCGTGTGAAAAACTGTGTCAAAGCTTCTTTCGGGCCCTTCTTTGGCCAGCCCCGCATTGTGTAGGTTAATACCTCTTGCAGCAATGCATCATGTTCAGTGACTTGCTTCACCATCGTGCCATTGACCGGTAAATTACTCACGGCGTCATGTACCATGTAGCTGACATCCATTTCGGCTGCGATGGAATCACTGACTGCGTCTTCTGACTCACGCTTACCGGTATCGATTAATCTGGAAAGGGCGTCCGCTTGCCCTATAGAATCTGTAGACAAGTATCGCATGCTGAAACCATAACCCAAGAGCAGAGTTGCCCATCGCTGAAGTCGACTGGCCGTATATGCCGGAATCCCCTTTTTGGATCCAATGACTGCCAGAAGCGGTTTGTGATCAGTCACCAACGTGAAACGTCGACCATATACTATCTTATGAAACTTCTGCACGGCAAAGATGATAGCCAACGCTTCTATCTCAATCTGACTATAATTCTTCTCGGATGCCGTCAGCGCTCGTGCAACATGTACTATAGCCTTTTCGGATCCATTTGGAAAACGATGTGGAATGGCAGCACCAACTCCATAGCTTGAAGTATCCGTGACCACGATAACCTCCAGCTTTGGATTATAATGCGTAAGCAATAAGTCCGACTTCAGAAGAGATTTCAGTTGCTCGAACGACTGTTGACACTGTGCAGACCATTTCCATTCGACATCTTTCATCAGCAGGTGGTTTAGAGGAGGACGCAAGCGATGCATGCATGGTAGAAATTCACTATACTGACTCACCATCCCAAGGAATGGCTGTAAAGTTGTGACATCCGATGGCGCCGGTAACCGGTCTATCACCTTAATATTTTCGGGATCGGGTCGTCGGCCGTTCTCGTTAATAACGAAACCCAAGAACTTAATTGACTTCAGGAATAATCTGCACTTGTCCGCTCGTAATCGGAAACCGTAATCTTTGATTCTTTGCAGCACGTCATTCAATCGTTGAAATAATTCATCTTGCTTCGAGCCCATTATGATGATGTCATCCAGGTAGGCCGCTGCTCCAGTTACACCCGTCAGCATGGCATCCATAACTTGCTTAAAGATTGCCGGTGTCGTTTTGACTCCAAATGTCAAACGGTTTTACTCGTAGAAACCGCGATGCGTGTTACTTGTTAGAAGATTTCTACTTTCGGGTTCAAGTTCTAACTGCAAATAGGCATCTGCAAGATCAAGAGTAGCAAACTACTTGACTCCGTTCAGTTTTGCAATCACGTCCTCAAGGAGTGCAAGGGGATACTGATGGGGTTCCAGGGCAGCATTCAGGACCGTCGAAAGATCTGCACATAGAAGAATAGAACCTTTCCTTTTCTTGATTATAACAATAGGCGCAGCCTAAGGTAAGAAATT
This sequence comes from Dicrocoelium dendriticum, assembly GCA_944474145.2. Classification (NCBI taxonomy): domain Eukaryota; kingdom Metazoa; phylum Platyhelminthes; class Trematoda; order Plagiorchiida; family Dicrocoeliidae; genus Dicrocoelium; species Dicrocoelium dendriticum. The sequence goes on along the minus strand of OX104066.1, from coordinate 53,173,502 downwards.
GACTCGCTCGATCACTCCGGCCTGCTGCAATCGATCAAGCTCCTGTTCAACAAGTGCTTGGGAAGCATAAGAGACAGGACACCTGGGTCGAAACACTGGTCTGGCATCCGGAAGCAGAGTAAGTTTGGCCTGCATTTTCTTACAGTGTCCACATTCCGACTGGATGATACACCCATACTTCGTTTGATGCTGTTCAGAGATGCTTTGACCCGGAGGGACCGGTATGGCTGTATAGTGCACCGTGACATTCTTTTCAGCACAGACACGATTCAGTGGTACATTGAACAAGTTCAGCTTCTCAATCCAATCGATTCCGAGCAGATTAACGTCGGTGCATGAGACTAGGTAGATCGTGCCGCGGAGTTGTAGTTCCTTGAAGCTGACCTCACATTCAATCTCTCCATCCAATCTCAGCGCTTCCCCGGATGCATTCTGAGCCGTCAGAGTTGTGCGCTTGAACGATGGTCTCCCAAGCTTCCTCCAAGTGGATCGCGAAATGATTGTGTTGTCGGACGCCGTAGCTAATTGCAAGGTGACTGGAATACCATTGACTTGTACTGTTAAATACTTTCTCTTTGCCTGCGAATTCCGTGCGAAATGCAGCGAGAACTACTTTTGTGGCCGGTCCATGAAATTTAGCTCTTTTGAAGTCGATGTTTGTGCGCAATCTCGAGGGAAATGAACGTCTGAAGGTGTGCGCAACTCGACAGTGGGATTTCTTATGACCAAACCGCTTGCACTTGTGACATTGATGTCTTTGTAGATACAGTCTTTCACAAAATGCCAAGTGCCACAATAACAGCATGTGGTCTGGGGCTTCTGAGTTGACCGATTCCGGTTCAGCACTTTACCACGGATAGCTGCGCGAGAAATCTGGGGCTCTATCCTGTGATCAGCAGTTTCGATCATATTTGTGTCATGCTTCAAAGTAATCAGTCACTGGCATTCGGCTGTAATCTCTTGCAACGTCAACTGTGGTTCTTGTTCGAGCTTGTAGAGAATTCATGTTCTAATATCGGCATCAGCGTAGGACTGGAGACTGCACACGAAAATAAGACTCTTGAATTGATCAGGTGTCATCATACCCAGTTTGAATCGTTCACATTCGCGATTTACGATCCTGGCATGTGTGACAAAATCAATGGCATCGCGTTTGATTAAATTCAAACAATTGTAGCGAACACTGAAGAGAGAGGCCTGCTCTCCGAATATCTGCATCAGCGTTTTCACCGTCTCATTGAAGCTGAAGTCTCTTGCATTCTTCGGCAACACGAAATTTGTGTAACGTTCATGCTCGACTGCACCAAGTTTCTACAACAACAAACAAACTATCCAGGCATCGTCTTGGTCTGCAAGTTCCACTGGAAAATATCTTCATACTTTAAGAACCAGGATTCAAATGTCAATCTGTTCAATCCATCGAAAACAAATTCTGTGATTGAGGCCGCAAGGGCGTCCACTGATGGCCGTGCAGTTGTCGTCGGGGATTCACTTTGGATGCTCAGCTTCTGATATAACAACTCCATCAACTGTCGTTGAGATTATTCAAACTGGAGTTGTTGCTGTTGAAAAAGCGTCTGCATCTGGTCGAACGAAATCGACATGATTACCGGAACTTCCGTCGCCAGAAAATTTGTTGTGTCGCCGCTGACGCCTTCACCCCACGACCGCAAGAAGAAGTCCAAAGACGAGCCAGAAGGAGACTTGTATACATGAAATCACAGTTGCTTATTTAGTTTGAAGGTAAAATGAAGGGAAGCTACTAAAGTAGACTTGAGCCAACCAACTGAAGGAAAAACGTCAAATGCAACGGCGAATAAGCAACCGTGTACCCAAGAGCGAATCGCGTATGTCCTTAAAAATAGCATCATTGGACTCCAAGCGTAAAGCGAACGACCATTTACAGTGACGGGTATTGGCCAATCAGAATCACGAAATGAAACGTTTAAACAAAGGTCACGAAACAAACGAGAATAAGGAATGCAGACCAAAAAGTTGAAAACTTGTACAATAATTGTGTGACAACTAAATATTCTTTTAACATAACCAAGTAGAACAGTGATGAGAAGAAAAACCCAATAGAATACGTTCTTGCAAATGGCGCTGCTGAGAAGAACATGACGATGAGCGTCCATTAACAATGACGTGGATGTACCAATCGGGCTAACCCAGGAGAGCGTTTAAACCACAGTCAAGAAATAGAACATAGGAAGAGTAAAGAATAGCTCTCAAGCTCGTTCACAATAAATAAATGTATAATAGCTGTTCCCCTAATACCTATTACCATTTTATATGACACCGTTCGTTAGAGAATTTTAGAGACACTCCGGAAAACCTAAGCTTATTTCGATCCAGCGTTTCTCAACACAGCTGTGAAAGAATTTGTGATCTTTCAATCTGTGTTCAGTGCTGTGTTCAGATTCAATTGGCAGGTTCTAGTCGTTCGCCATTCCTTGTAACTTGTCAGCCGGTGCGCTTGTATAACCCAACACAAGAACCGCGCGACCACGAAGACCGCGCTATGACCTTGAAACCATCACGCTAGCCTGACCGACATGCGCCACTCTCAAATTTGGAAATGTGCAGAACGCAAAACAACCCATGGGGTCAGGTAACAACACCACGTTGAATGGCAGAATTGCGAATCCAAATAGGCTCCAATCGAAAGACATTTGCGTGTTAAGAGAATGTCAGCGAGCAGTTAAAATCGGTCTGACTTACTCGCACTGTTTGGAATGATATCATACGAAATGGGCCAATGTGTCGCAACAACAGATACGAGAGCGAAATAGCTCCCAAGACGCACTTTGTTTCTGTAATGTGTGCTCCACCATCCCACCCGTTATGTACTTGCTTATCCTATTTCAGAGGTGCGACTGGTTATCCGTAGCATCCGAGCAGATGACAAACGATAAACTTACTTTAATGGAAGCTAGTACGCACCACAGAAGCGTAGCAGCCTCCAAGCAAGGGGATGCTGCACAATCCGCTTCCCCTAAACCGCAATAATCCACGTCCCCATCTCCACTCTCTTCTTCAACTTTGGTAGAATGCCGGACGAAAACTGCCCGTACCTACGAGAGTCAAACAGTACTCACGGCAACGAAAATCAGGCACCACTCGAAACGTGGGGTTAAGCAACTTCTACTAGACTTGACATCTAGCACTAACAAGTGTGAAATAGACGAACATCAACCATCGATACCTCTTGCTCAAATGTTTCTTTTCAAGACCAATTAGTGGTCAGGGTTCGGATCTCTTTCTCGGACCCCATAAAATATGTGTGTGGTGTGCCGCAATGCTCAGTTTTATGTCCACTTTTACTTTTGTGTTTCTTAATGACTGCACAGGAAATCGCTCCAAACTTCCTATTGCTTGCCAAGGATACCAGAATTTGGCGCAGGATCCAGGTGAACGCCGACCAGCATCTGATTCAGAGTTACATGGATAGGGTACATCAATGGTTAACCCAAAATTTACTACATTTCACTGTCAGTAAATGCAATTTACTTTCCATCCGACATCAGAGCAGCTACTCATACCGTCTCGGGACGAAGGTACGGCAACCATCAACTGTCGAACCTGACTTGATTTTCCTGGTTCCACATGACTTGGGTTACTCCAGGCAATCCGAAAAGTCCTCGAAGACTGCTAAGCAACACGTCGGGCTGCTGCGACCGGCGTTTGGACAAATAAACAGCTCCATATTTCGACAAATTCCCGGTGCGTATTTTCGCCCCCATGTCGAATACGTAATTCAAGCCTGGCATCCATGGCTGAAACATGACCTTAATGCAATGGAGCAGTCACAACGTCGGACATCTAAGAATGTACTTGGAATGTGTCAGCTTTCATACCAGAAGAGGTTGCAACGATAATGTGTATTCATTGTAAGTTATCGCAGACTACTAGGCGATCTGATTATGGCTACTTGATTCTTCTCGACCCACGTGATATGCGCCGTCCTGCACTGGGACTCAACACCAATACAATCCTGGGGGGCCACTCATTGAAACTCCCTGCACAGTATAGCCGCCTGGAGTGCCACAGAAATTTCCTTTCCATTCGTGTGTCACCCGTGGAAGGTCCCCCCCCCTCAGAATCTGTCGTCTTTGCACCTACACTAACAGTATTTCAAAGACGCTTGAATGATGTACTCATCCACTTCTACTTTGTCACCTGGCACTACGTCTCCACCCTTCACCAGCAGTTTACCATGGAATTACTTGACGTTAACTGTGGGTGCTGTGAATCTAAGTGGATTGCAGGACTACGGCGGAGCAAAGAATAAATCCTTATTTTCATATTTAAAGTATTAACTGGTTTACTATTAGTATTGTTATCATTTTTAATATTTCGATATGCCCACCCACTATCCAATGGGACTTGTAAAGTAACGCTTCTTAACCCGTATAGATTCATTGTTCATTTTTCATAATGTGTTGCGTTCACGGGTCTGAATACTGACCGTCAAACTCGCGTTTGCAGTTATAGCTGGTGAGCTGCTATATCGATGCGGCCGTGGCGCCGAGTGAGCTATTCACGATTCAATACGCTTGTATAAATAAAGCCTACTTGAATTATTTGTCGTTGGGTTCAGGAGTGTGGAGCCTAAGTACCCATCCCAAGAGACACAATTAGTTTGGACAAGTTATTAAATATATTCCAAAAAGATATGCGCCAATGAAATTATGTGCTGATTTAAGTGAGCCAGTTGGGGAATACAACTAAAAATTGAAAAGTAGCATAGAAATTAACTCGCAACTGGCAAAATTTCCACTGCCATTTTAAAAATATTTACGTCAGTTGCGCTTAAACTCTGGTATTAATCATTGTAATCAGAGTTCAGAGGTTTGTTCCGTAAGGTTGTAAAGCGCCCAAAATACTCGAAGCCGAGTTACATTGTATACACCAGAAAAGCGGCCGATTGAATTTGCACACATAGCTAACTCCGTTGCCATGACTGAGTTTGCGAGTGATATAGTGCGTGGATAAGCAAAGCGTAGGATGGATGTGCAAATACAATTGCACCCTCTCCTACAATGGCTTTTGTTAGTGCTAAGGTCAACCTTACTCTAGCGGAACCCACTGCCTGGATGACTTGGAGCCAGACATAGCGACGAAACTGCAGTCTCAGGTTTTAACTTCGTGTCAAAAGCAAACAAGCAGCATGGTCCGAGCCGAGTGCCCAACTGACTGCAGGTGAGCGTGTGCAGTTTCGGAATGTTTTAACAAACCTATAAAACCTGCTTTATTTCTACCACACTTGGCGATTCCTGTTGTCTGGCTGACAAACGTAGAACGTTCGTGAAAGTTTTGCTACATATATAAGCACATGTTCCGACTCTCTCTGGTATTTGTGTATTTTAGCATTCACCCCTTGTGTGGCCTGGTGTTTGCTTCCTGAACACACTCTCCTTGACTCATGTCACGTGTTTTCGTTTACGACGGCGTGCCACTAAGGCTTCTATGGAGGGTCCTCCAAGTCGGAATACCACTAAAACCTAGCAGCTGGGTAAGCTGATTACTTTTATGTCCACTTGAACAGTTTTTCGGCAAATTGCGCTACCTGGTTTAGGGTGCTTCCTTAAGTGTCTTAATTGTTCTGTCATGAAGTAACAGTATTAGGAATATACCGGGGAATTTGTCGGCGCAAAATTCCACAATGAAACATGCAGTGGGTGCTGGGACTGGTGGTCATATGAGATTACATAACCCATGTCCAGCTGAAACACGCAGGTAGCTTTCTCAATGATAAGTTGACAGCAGATAATCGTGTGGCTAGCCGGTTGAAGAACATCGAGAATAGTGGCAACGAACAGACAAGAGGAACTCACTCCATTCCTCGTTGAGGTAGTAGACTAATGTCACACAAGTTGTGTTCGGATAGCAAAAGGACCATAACCCCATTTGATGCGGTTGTCTTACTGGGGAGCAAAAACGAGGAGAATTATGCACGGATATAATGGCAACATATCGGTGGTTAAAACTACAATTCAGTGCATTCATTAGACACGTAGAATCAGGGATATTCACGATGCTGTCAAAGCTTTTAAAACTTCTACAACCACAGTAACTGGGAGGTGGTCTATATGAAGTAGTAATTTCGGCGTCCTGGACAGCTGCCTCACACATATGTTAAATGGCTCGACATGAGAAAGTTAGGGTGGTGGGCCAAATGCGAATCCGAAATCCTTTTCCGATAAGTGGAGGGTAGTTGCTGTTCCAGTCTGGCTGCGAAACTAAAACCTGCTGCAAATATTCTGTGTAGTTGTAACTGTTGAAGCTATGCGCCACGTTACTAAGTTCGTCCTCCTAGCTGAATCTGTCGGAAGTACACTCAAACAGTGGTTCCTTATGTAAGAAGTTTCATGACTTTGACCAAAAAGCACGACGAGGGAACTAGTAATTCGTCACCTACATCTGAACCGTATCATTGTACTCACCATCTCCGATCCACATCCATGCCGGGCTTGCCAGTCCAAATATTGTCACACCAATGCCAAAAATGGCCAGACAAAAACCCCAGCTCCTTGTCCGAGTGAACAAGTCATGTTCATGGTAGTCTGCTAGAAGTTGCCACTGCTGAGTTGTTAAGTGGATTGTTCTTGTACGATTATTATACGCGGATTGCTGTATAACTCGATGGCTATTCGACTCACGAGGAGCATCGCCTTCTTTATTTGGGTCGTTCTTGGTGATTGTTGCTTGCATGGCGATTTGAAATAGTCGTAATGAGCTGGATGCTGGCGCTCTTCCATGATGTGCTGAGGTTGTATACGCCGGAGAGGTTGAATATAAACGGTTTCCTTGGGGCAATCTATCAGAAGCATCGTGTGGCACATCCATCTGGAAGATACAGTCAGAGCAATTGAAGGTAGGCGGACACTTTTACCGTGGTTGTCTGACTGAAGGTTCAACTCAGAGTAGTTACTAGATAAATGTGTTAGAAAAATCAGAATGCTGCTGTGCACATTTCGGTACCCGCATAAAGGGATCTAATGTTTTGCATACCTGTGCAGTATGGCGCCTATTTGAGTACGCCATTTGATAGCCAAGTGGCGATTTGATTGCTGCGATTAACGCATGGAAAACTAAGGAATTAACTTGTGATCATGTCTGGGCTAAAGCCGGCAAGTGCAATGCGATCAGACTAAAACGTTAACCTTCTAGGAATCTATTGCTCAGCCCGCAGACTTTTAGAATGGTTCACATTGCGTACTGTCAAAACAGAGGTTAAGTAAGCCGTGAAACGAACAGACCCTACAAATGTCTCCTTCGGCCCAGCGAAGGACATCGTGTTAGCGATCTAGTCTTGATCAACCGGTGCTCAACGGACAGTCGTCACACATAGTTGCAACATGGGTACTTCAGAACAATCTTGCAGCTAATAAAACTTGTTCTTTTAGACAGAACTTGCGCTTCATTAAAACTGCACCAAGATGCAAAACAAGAATGCGAACCAAACTCGCTTCACTTGGATGAAAAATTAACCGTTCCATGCTTAAGCTAGAATACGTCCATTGGGAGCTAACTATCAAAGTAGATCGGTTCCATCGAAACAGACAGCCCAATCAGTTGCAGTTGGAAACTACAACTGGTTTTATTTAGGAGGAGAATATGGACGGAGGATGAAGTATGTTGCTGTGAACATTTCAGAGAACACCCAGAAAGACAACATGAATCCTGGTGCAAAGGTGATTGAGGGCTTTGGCATTAAACAGTTGTACCTACGAAAGTACTCCACGGCAATTACATCGCATGTGTTTCGTGGAGCCAGGAGACCACAACTTGGCGAAGGTTTCTCAGGAGCGTGACCTGAGTGTATAGGTACAGGAAGATCTTGGGTGTTCAAAACAAGCAGAGAAGGCGAGGAGAACCGGAAATCAACACTTCGGCCTTTTTCGCAGAGCCTTCGGTCGGTTCGAACCCTCAATATTTCCCCAAATGCTTAACTCGTACGTGCGACCTCACGTGGAATATGCTATTCAGGCGTGGAAGCCGTGGCAGAAACAGCATCTCGTTGCTCTCGAGACTCATCAACGAAGGGCAACCAAGAATGTTAGGGGCGTCTTTCATCTGCCCTATCAGCTTGGACTGAAAGCTCTAAGAATCTACAGCAGTCGATATCGGCTTTTGCGGGGGGGGGGTCTCATAATGGTTTACCAGATTCTGAAGAACCCAAGCCACATTTTCCGTCCGCTGCTGGAATTGAACCACAACACTAAGCTAAGAGGTCACGCTCTGAAACTGACAATTCAGTATAGCCGGCTTGAATGCCGTAGAAATTTCTCTTCTCTCCGCGTGTGTGAGCTTTGGAACGCCCTCCCTAATTATGTCATCTCTGCTTCTAATCTGGCGATATTTAAAAAACGCGCTGACAATGCATTTTCTCACTTACATTTCATTTTAGGACTTGTTAGCCAGGGGCTACGAAACGCAATCAAACGGTATCTTGCCAAACGCCTACCCAATGGATGTATGGATTTATACGTTTAATACGCGAACATCTCCGCTATTCCACATAAGTCTATGGTGAGTCCACCACAAGGCTTTTCACTTTATTATGCAATTGATTTTCGTAATAATTTCCATCCCACGGGACTTGTTAAGCGATGCTTGTTTACCCGTAATAAACCATTGTTCCATATCGCTTTCAGTTAAGGGACCCCTATGGGCTACCGCTGGCCTAAGTACCCGTATGCGGTCCTTGGTTTCCTTACTCACGAGGCCTGTACACAAATATGGCAGTGCAGAATTCCGTCAGAGCAGTGAGAAGACATAAGTTGCGATATGTTAACATTTCGATTGTTCTCTTCAGTCGCAAACACCATACAAGCGGGATCCATGAACAGTTATATACAGGGGGAAAAAGTTGGCACACCAATCAAAATGTAAAAATCAAGACCACGGTAACCTAATTGAATGTCTCAATAGTTTCTGTGCACACAACACAGGTTGATAAGCCCTAATTAGCAAAGCCTCGCTAATTGCCAAGATAATCGGATTGTTGTTGCGCAATAACACCTTGAACGCAGTAGCCGGGTTCACCTGATGTCGGGTTGCAAAGAGATGCTTGGTGATAGATGATGCGGGACTCCTGTTCCTCCTCGGATTCACTCCGTCTTGTTGCGTCATCAGTTGCTCCAACCACCTCGGTACATGTTCAGCTACCCTCTGAGCTAACTGACGGTCAGTCCTGCCTATGTAAATGTCACCGCACTCCTGGCCACGTATTGCCTAAAGGATTCCTTTGAATTAGTGGAGACAGTGGAACAGATGTCGCTGGGTGCGGAGCACATGTACTCAATAGACGTCGACTCCCTATTCACAAACGTGCCTCTGCGTGAGACAGTTGACAATTTGTGTGATTTCATTGCGAGTCAAAACATGTATGTTGGCCTGCCGTTGGAGTATTTGAGGGATATGATTCTACTATGCACAGAAAATATACGGTTCGAGTTTGAGGGCACTGCTTATAAACAGGTCGACGGCGTCGCCATGGGTAGCCCTCTTGGACTAGTATTAGCAGATATTTTTCTCGGCCTGATAGAAAGACAAGTTACTGCCAGCATTGGTGAAGCTACGTTGTACAAGCGGTATGTGGACGACATCCTAGTCTTCACCAGCAACGAACATTTTGCGCGGCTATTGACAGTTCTGAATTCAATTCATCCGAATCTATCGGTGTCCCATGAGTTGGAGCAACAAAATAGTCTGCCATTTTTGGACGTACTCATTAAGAGACGGACCGATGGTACACTACAGCGCACGGTTCATCGCAAGGCCACTTGGAGCGGGCAGTACCTCCACTTTTCCAGCTTTGCCCCGGTCGCATACAAACGTGGCCTAGTGAAAACGCTTTTCTACAGAGCAAGACGGATATGCAGCCCCGAAATGTTGCAAGCTGAAGAAGACTTTTTGTTCAAAATCTTGGTGTCAAATGGGTATCCTGAGAAGTTCATTCAGATCCACAGCAGGCCTCCCAATGAGAAAATACCGGTGTTAACCGCGGAGAAAAAGAATGTTTACTTGTTCTTGCCGTTCAAAGGAGACCATGTATCGAATGATATCGGACATAAACTCCGGTCCGCCCTTACGCGCACCTACGCGACCGCTCAGTTGCGACTCATACATACAACACGAAGCCTTGTTCTTCATGGCCGTCAGAGCAACTCATCAGTCAGTTCGGCCTCTCACGTCGTTTACCAGTTCACTTGCGGTTGCGGTGACATTTACATAGGCAGGACTGACCGTCAGTTAGCTCAGAGGGTAGCTGAACATGTACCGAGGTGGTTGGAGCAACTGATGACGCAACAAGACGGAGTGAATCCGAGGAGGAACAGGAGTCCCGCATCATCTATCACCAAGCATCTCTTTGCAACCCGACATCAGGTGAACCCGGCTACTGCGTTCAAGGTGTTATTGCGCAACAACAATCCGATTATCTTGGCAATTAGCGAGGCTTTGCTAATTAGGGCTTATCAACCTGTGTTGTGTGCACAGAAACTATTGAGACATTCAATTAGGTTACCGTGGTCTTGATTTTTACATTTTGATTGGTGTGCCAACTTTTCCCCCTGTATATAACTGTTCATGGATCCCGCTTGTATGGTGTTTGCGACTGAAGAGAACAATCGAAATGTTAACATATCGCAACTTATGTCTTCTCACTGCTCTGACGAAATGGCTGAAGGGGACCCACTGTTTTACCTTTCTGAAAAGTGCAGAATTCGTCTGAAATTCTGTACAAGCAGGATTAACAATAGTGTAAATGATGATGAGCATATTTCGACTGATGAGATGAGTAAGTAATTAAATTTAGTGGAGTGTTCCCCAAGCGTCTTTCCGATCTTTCAAGCAGTCAACTTCGTCAGGCAAGTGTCTGCCGACAGAGTGGTCAGCCGAATGAAATGATGTGGGAGGGGGGTTCGAAGTAAGATGGTTACGCGTCCTCCGGGGTACCAATAAGAAAGCCCCAAGGGACGGTGTCGTACGTGAATGCGCCGATATGGCTTCCGGCGCTAAATAAAGAGTACAGATTAAGATGAGCTGAAATAGTTGAAAGACTTTCATACATCATCATTCCTTTGAGGAATGATCTCAATCCCCAGCATAGCCTAATTTCACCACAACTGCTAGGACATCAGCACTTTCCCAAGAATTTCGTCACAACCAAAATAGCATAACATGCATTCATGCACTATGTTGCCTGAGAAGCACAGGCGCTGTATTATTGTCATCAGTTAACATAATGATTAATTAGTAGGAAAAATCTTCTTTTCTCTTTACTGCACTGTATATTTTTGCCGCTTGCGTCGTCTTACACAACTGCGTTGAAATCAGTGTAGGTCAACGAAACCTGAACCATTCAACTACGGTATAGTACCGAATATAAGCCCCTCCATAGAAATTCCACAGCATAAATTTACAGCATCAAAGTCGTCCAAAGTCGTAAACCCCCATATTAGCCAACCATCAAAAAATTATCAAAAAGAGAAACTTAAGTGATTTTTCGATTTTGACGTCAGCACTACCTGCTCTCATCCGAGTGTGTTCAAGCGAAGCAAGCACTACTCTTGGTCAGTTGTGGTGACCATAGTGTTATAATCGCGGTTAATGGGGCTAAAGTCGTCTGAACAAGCTTTCACCGCGCATGAAGCAGGAAAAACAAACGAACCACAGTAGACCATTGGGAGTGAGCGAAGTTCACAGTCAGGGAGGTGGAGACAACATCGTATCTGATCGCCTGGCGTAACACAATGTATAGCGCACTTGCTAGTCTACCGAAAATAGCGCTAACGCGACATCACGTGATTCGGCTGAGATGGAATGTGCTTACACTTCCTGTGACCACGCAAAGCCATGGCAAGTTGTAAAAATGTCTCAACAGAAAGGATGTGCATAGGTTGCATAGGTTTGACTTGAATTACCACGTTTGCCGGGCAACCTAATACTTGTATGGCTGCACGCCATTTTAACTTGAATGAAAAGCAAGTAAGAGAATGGCGAAAGGAAATGTTAACATAGTCATTAATGTCTGTGGCATGAAAGCAGCGCGCGGTAGGAAAACCATGTTTGCTGCGTTCGATGAAGAGTTAGCGCAGAGGATTAGGGAGTCAAGGAACAGTGGGAGAATTGTTACGGAATGAATATTCGCATCACGGCGCTTACAAATAAAACCAGTGAATATTGTCTCTAATTTGAGATGGCGCACTCGTTCCATGGACCTGTTAGAGGAGCAATCAAATGCAGGTATGATTCTGTAACGGTTCATAGATGTTGACTTACGTTTGCACTGGTGGTTCACAGAGGTTTGTTGCAACGTATCATGCCGCTATATATATAGAATAATCAGAGACGTCATATTTGCCTTCTGAAAGCAAAATTACTCTAATACTAAAAAAATAACATCCCGTTCTTAATGAGAAAATGATTGGTAACTAATTTTTCACTTTTGTGCGCTTTACTTATTTGAATGCTTCCCGTATTCTGCTTGCCTATCACGCTTGTGCTTCAACAATATAAAGAAAAGATTCTAAAGTAAAAGAAAACTAGGACTCGGATTAAAAACCAGAATCAATGGCCGCTCCTGTTCTCAAAAAAGATAGCAGTCAAAAGAAATTAAAGAGACCGACACAAAAGGACCGACAAGACATGCACCAAGGAACCTTCACAAAACGATACCATTTAACAACCATGTTGCGCATTGTACCAAGCTTTCAGCGAGGCAAATTTTGAAATCACGTGCTGTGCATTCAAATTCGCGAGACTAAGAACGCTGTTTTAGCGTCCTTGACACCCTCATTGCTCATGAGACGTTAGCCAATGGGATAACGATTGGAAACATCGGACAGAAGCGGCAGACAGTCCAATGAAAGTGGTCGAGCACCACCTTCTGTGCTGCCCTGATGTGCGTCTGAAGGAAACCCTGATGAGTTCTCTCCAAACTGAAACCATCCAATGGGCAACTTGTGATGCCTGTCTAAGGAGGAGATTCTAGTTACCACATTACCCGAAGCTTACGTCGTAACCAGTGCGGACGGACATGCAAACCACCACATAAAGCGGTGTATACTTATTGATCGCTAGCCGCTACCTGGCGGTGGCCTATATCAGTAGTCCAACCATGGCTAAGATGGTGGCGTGGATAGGCATTTTTCTAACTGGTATTCCGCAGTTTCTTAGGTCTGAGGGAGTCAGCCAGGCCTACATTTGCGGTTGGTCAGGCATGCGCCGTGGCTAGGACAATGCACACCCTAAGCTGAATCATCAATGGCTGTTAGGCGGTTGGACTATTTTCTGCCATTGTTATTGCGACTACTATGAGGGACATTGTTACCACTGAAGTGGGTACACCAACCTGAAGTTTAACAAGGAATGTTCTATGGATTCTTACTTCTATCACAGTTGATGACTAAACACAAGCATTGTTCCAATTAGGAGGATTCCAGTTGTGGCGATGACACGACATTAGTGAGTGTTCGTTTGTCTCCACACCCATGGGCGACTTTGTTAATCAGGTATTACTCCAGTGTCAACAGGTATGGCCATATTAAAAAGTCATAGGAAGAATGCGGAACCTATGTATTCATAATACAAATAAGGCTTTACTTTCATATGGTCGGCCATAGGTGTGGAGACGCTTTGACAAGTGGCTCTCCAAATGGTACAATTACAGGCATAGTAAATGCAGACGGAACCTCCCTATTACTTCCATGGACTGGGATGCTATCCTCATGGAATCGGCATTACTCAACAACAACCAAAACAGCTAAGTGGGCTACCAAGACTATCGTATTTATAAACGCTACATTGTCCTGTAAGGAAAAACGCAAAGGCCGCTACTTAGTGTCGGCGCAAGCATTTCACTGGTAATTCAGGTGAATAGTTGGAACAAGCAAACACTGTTGTCTCACCCACGGACGTCCCTACAGCATGTTTGCAATCATTTATAACGGCAACGGCGCCCCTAATCCTGATATGGACCTCTATTTCAGCCACTCTTAGAAGCAGTCATGTGTGCACGCCGTGACATACGTTGTTATCGATATGGCAACTACACGGAAACATTTTGTCATTTGAAGGTAGGTAGTTCCGGAAGCATTGTTGAAGGAGAAAAATTGCTCCAAACCTTATGCTTACATTGCGCATGCAGTGCTTGTTGGTGGGTCATATCAGGACAATAGGGTAATCTGGTATTTCAAGCTTATCAATCACATGGAAGTGAAGCGTAAATATCCTGTCGAAACGGAGGCTTGACATGCATTTTACGGCAGATCCATGGGTACTGAAACGGTAGCTGATTACCGAATTGGCCCGTACGGCAACCGAAATGCCGAAGAAGAATTCTCGAATATAAAGAAATACATAAATTATCCTAAGTCAGTTTAATAAAGTGCCTACCGAAACAACGTTGTTCAGATTTTGTACACCACGCGAGCAGAATACTCACTCGAATACGAAACGTAGCCGGCTAATCTAACGTAACTGAGAGGTGTGCGCGGGCTGAGACAGCAGACGAAAATAGTGTAACGTAATTCCGTTGAAGTGAGACCCAACGAGAATTCTTTCTTGGCACTTAAGTTGTCTTGAGTAATTTCCTGGGAAAAACTCTGTTAGCATCAGAATGGCTTTGTGCGGTAACTGCCTCAGTGTTCTGATGACGGTGTCGCGAGTGAAGCTCCTTTGCTTCACTGCGGATAGGCGACCAAGTCCTGAGGACTTACCGGCTGTTAGTTGCGCAATCCAAGTCCTCCTATGGTGACTATGTTTGAGGTGAGCGCAGCGAAATCTGCGCAAGTTTGGCGGGGCTCTACCAGTTGCGCAAATAAAAGTTTGCCGGGTCTGGATTCACTCTTTCGTAAACAGTAACCTGTGCGCGCGTAATCCATTTCCCTGAACGGTAGTGACAAAGGAAGATTAGTGCGCGGAAAGAAACTCCTAAAATGTTTTGGATGCACTTTGTTACCCGTGTTATGGCAACCCACTTTACATACCATGGCTCCATGTGGCCCCGCTATAAACCCTTTTCCTCCAATGGCCCCCTGGAATTCTCTACGGTTGGGTTGGCCAACCGCAGAGCAGGCATTGATAAATCAGCCTAGCGAGTGCCCTTTCTTGTCTAGACTGAGTGCGCGCCGTCTATCCTATGGCGTGCGTGATAGGCCAAGCGCGCTTGCACGCGTTGCAAATTTCGCCACAGCTCATGCGCTGTGCAATGCGAGCTGCCACAATGGCTCAGTACCAGACCATCGTACGCATCACCAGGCTGTTGAACGATAGCGCGACAAGGAAACTTCTGGTGAACCAGTACTATCGATCACTTCAGTCGGTAGTTTGCCTGTTCATCCGCACTTGTAGCCGAGTAAACTTATCGTGTGCTTTGGATCATGTAGACCGCTGCGTATCTTGCGATGCACTTTGGGGTCGTCTGCAACCACACCAAACGGAAAAGTAACAAGTGTGACGCTGTGCGCGTGTGTAGTCCAATGGACGCTTGCGGTCATGTCGATTGGACGGTTTGCCTTCAGAGAGAAGGCGTCGAGTTTCCTTCAGACGCGCATTGATGCAGCACGGAATGTGCCGGTGGTTTTAAACAAGACCACATTTGGGAAATTGGAATGTTGTTTAAAACCACCTGGGGACTGGCAGCAGGCTTACGGGTTCCCTGTACGATTGACCCGGTTGGTTGGTCGCCTATCTGTTGAGCGCAATCGGTGTACCAGCACACTTCTATGGTGTCGAGGGTGACCAGCCAATCGGAGACATACTACGTGATTGGTCATGTTGCCAGTCCGGCGTAAGCAGGTTTCACTGTCACTCGAGTGTGATAACATCTGAGTGATAATCAGAAGCGGATTGGTTGTTTGTGTTGAGGCTGCGACGCTTACAGGCTGTAGGAAGAGAATTGCTGAAGGCTTTTGTGTGGACTGTAGGGTTGCCTTGCTTGCTTGGTTATCTAGCTGACCACACGTGGTACGGTATGCGTAGTGTAATCGTGCAACTGCGAACAATCTGGATCAACGATACGTGTGCGACTTCGCTTAGGAAATGCATGTCATCGTTAAGGCAGTGGAAGGTAATCAGAAACAATACAGTATTTCGTATGAAGTAGGTTAAGCTAGGACTTGTTCGCAACTCGAAATTTTAAAGCCTTTTCAAATACAAAGTTCCCATGTAGTGTTGTTTCATTGGGCCGTACACACATGTGAATATTGTAGCTACGTACCACTGATGTAGTCGGCGAATTGTATACTAAGGGCAATTTTGCTGGGTTGGCAAGAACACAATTAGATCTGTAGCCTTTGTTCAAATTAGGAGGATGTATAGTGTGGTGGCGACGGGATATTATTGAGTGTTCCTTCGTCACCACACCAATGGGCCAATTCGGTAATCAGCTACCGTTTCAGTACCCATGGATCTGCCGTAAAATGCATGTCAAGCCTCCGTTTCGACAGGATATTTACGCTTCACTTCCATGTGATTGATAAGCTTGAAATACCAGATTACCCTATTGTCCTGATATGACCCACCAACAAGCACTGCATGCGCAATGTAAGCATAAGGTTTGGAGCAATTTTTCTCCTTCAACAATGCTTCCGGAACTACCTACCTTCAAATGACAAAATGTTTCCGTGTAGTTGCCATGTCGATAACAACGTATGTCACGGCGTGCACACATGACTGCTTCTAAGAGTGGCTGAAATAGAGGTCCATATCAGGATTAGGGGCGCCGTTGCCGTTGTAAATGATTGCAAGCATGCTGTAGGGGCGTCCGTGGGTGAGACAACAGTGTTTGATTGTTCCAACTATTCACCTGAATTACCAGTGAAATGCGTGCGCCGACACTAAGTAGCGGCCTTTGAGTTTCCCTTTCAGGACAATGTAGCGTTTATAAATACGATAGTCTTTGTAGCCCATTTAGCTCTTTTTTGTTGTTGAGTAATGCCGATTCCATGAGGATAGCATCCCAGTCCATAAAAAGTAATAGGGAGGTTCCGTCTGCATTTACTATGCTTGTGATGCTGCCATTTGGAGAGCCACTTGTCAAAGCGTCTCCACACCTATGGGCGACCACATGAAAGTAAAGCCTTATTTCTATTATGGATACATAGGTTCCGCATTCTTCCTATGACTTATACATAGGGCCATACCTGTTGACACTGGAGTAATAGCTGATTAACAAAGTCGCCCATGGGTGTGGAGACAAGCGAACACTCACTAATGTCGTGTCATCGCCACAACTGGAATCCTCCTAATTGGACCAATGCTTGTGTTTAGTCATCAACTGTGATATAAGTAAGAATCCATAGAACATTCCTTGTTAAACTTCAGGTTGGTCTACCTACTTCAATGGTAACAATGTCCCTCATGGTCGTCGCAATAACAATGGCACAAAATTGTCCAACTGCCTCGCAGCCATTGATGATTCAGCTTATGGTGTGCATTGTCCTAGCCACGGCGCATGCTTGACCAACCGCAAATGTAGGCCTGGCTGACTCCCTCAGACCTAAGGAACTGCGGAATACCAGTTGGAAAAATGCCTATCCACGCCACCATCGTAGCCATGGTTGGGCTACTGATATGGGCCACCGCCAGGTAGCGGCTAGCGATCACTAAGTATAGACCGCTTTATGTGGTGGTTTGCATGTCCGTCCGCACTGGTTACGGCGTAAGCTTCGGATAATGTGGTAGCTAGGATCTCCTCCTTAGACAGGCATCACAAGTTGCCCATTGGACGGTTTCAGTTTGGAGAGAAATCATCGGGGTTTCCTTCAGACGCACATCAGGGCAGCACAGAAGGTGGTGCTCGACCACTTTCATTGGACTGTCTGTCGCTTCTGTCCGATGTTTCCAATCGTTATCCCATTGGCTAACGTCTCATGAGCAATGAGGGTGTCAAGGACGCTAAAACAGCGTTCTTAGTCTCGCGAATTTGAATGCACAGCACGTGATTTCAAAATTTGCCTCGCTGAAAGCTTGGTACAATGCGCTTCCATGCATCTAAATTTTTACAGACCATGGACTTCCGCGTTAGATTACATTAAATTTATATCTTTTCATCTTTTTTGTTTATTTTAGAAGTTTGGCATTTTTTGATAATTACCGAATGAGAATTTTGTGGGTAACGCCCGTGTTCTTTGTTATGCCTTCATTCACAATTTGTGCGACAAAGCCCCAACATCTTTTGTAAATTCGACATGACACGCGACGTCACCGTTCACTGTTGGTTTGTTATCTATGGCATGTTGTTATCTTTTGTCACATTTCAGTAGTTTTCTTCTAAGTTAAGCTGCCTATATGAGCGCATTTTCCAAGCTGTATATTTGTGCAGGGTCACATGAAATGATGGATGGACGAGAGTGGCACTTTGGCAGGCTTAATCCAATTTGGGATAAAGGTATCGGTATACGTTTAAAGAAATCATCTAAGCTGGTTAGGATTTCCTTTAGGGCAAAACCCCCAACCTCTGGGCCGCGGACCAGTGGCGATCCTTGTATCGAATTTTATCGGGCCCCCAAGAAACAGTTAACTACTTTCGTTTTATCTACTGTGGTGTATTTCTCGCGGGATTGTACGACTCCATGGACCAGAGGTTAACCTGGAACTGAGCGGCTGCGATCGGCAGAAGCGTTGTAGCTTTGTTGGCTATAAGATGTCTATCGCTCTTCTCTCTGTTCACCGATACCTCCTCATGTTTAACATTGATTGGTATATGTGTATATCGCGTTTTATTTCTGCCCTACACTCCACATTTACTATCTGAGTTTAACTGTTTTATTTTTCAAGCTATATCATAGTCACTTGAGCGCTTGAATTTGTCCAACAAAGTTGCAAAAATGAGTATGGAATAGACGTTGTTAGAAAGTTTCCTTGGGAAACACAATAGTCCCAGTGCAGCGGCAGAAGAAAAGCCTTCGACATGAAAGAAACATAAAACTTTTACCAGGCAATACCATAAGTTCTACTTGAAATGTGCATTTATCGGGACATGTGATTCCCACACACCAAACACGTTCTGCATAATTTGTAGCGACCGACTGCATAATGAGGCAATGAAACCTTCAAAACTGCTTCGTCACTTGAACGCCAAGCACGCTGGATTAAAAGAGAAGCTCATGGAATATTTTAAGAGAAAATGTAGGGAACACGAAGAATAGAAGAAGTTTCTGAGAGCTACAGCATCAACAATGGAGAATGTATTGAGAGTATCAAATCTGGTAACTAACCGTATTCCTAAGGCTAAAACTCTATTCACTAGCGGAGAAAGATTGAGCTTGCCCTCCACTAAAGTCCTTCATCTTAAACATGTAGAGGCTGTTGTTAAAAGAATAGTACATGCGCCTTTGTCAGCTAACACTGTAACGAAGCTGATTGAGGAAATATCCGAAGACATTGAGACACAAATGTTGCAGCGGGTTAATATTTGACCCCCAGGGTGATAAATCTACTGATATCCACAACAAGGCAACACTACTCGTCTATGTGCGATATCTTTATCCGGAGGATGTGCATGAGAATTTGTTATGTTCACTGTCTTTGCCAACCAACACCACAGGAGTAGAACTGTTCAGGTCACTAGATGGTTATATATCAGGACAACTAAATTGTCCTTTTGTGTCGGCATATGCACAGACGGAGCTGCTGACATGACCGGACGACTGTCTGGTTTAACTGCTCGGATTAAGGAGGTTGCAACTGAAAATCTACGCATTGTATCATTAACAGTGAAATGCTAGCAAACCGAAAAATATAACCGGATGTTAACAGCATACTGATTGATGTGGCATAACACGCAAGTGGATCGTCACGAAGAATTTACTCTGGCAAAGATACAAGGAGTCATCGAGTGCCGAAACATGGGAAGCCTACACTATCCAAAGGAATCGCTGCGTAAACCTGGTACGCGAAGATAAAATACGGCACCAACAGAATCTAGCCGAGAAATTCCTTTCAAACCCCAAGCTCCTGTACAGACAAGCTAACAAGCTCTGCAAAGTGCAGCGAGGAATTCCTGCTTTACACACATTGTGTGGACTTGCACAAAACGCAACCGAGGCGGCCAACGCCATTTGTCAACAATTCACCCCGAACTTCCAGAGCACGACATCGCCGGATACACTGTTCCCGATCGCTGTACCACCAACAGGACTTAGCCACGTCACGTTTACGACTGCGGATATTATGAAAACGCTAATGGCCCTGCGCAAGCATACCTCTCGCGGTGTTGATAATATTCGTCCAAAAGCGTTGAAATTGGTTGCAATAAAACTGGCGGACCCCCTCTGCAAGTTCTTTCAACGATGCCTCGATGAGATGCGTGTGCCAACAATGTGGAAACAAGGCATCATCACTCCCATCCATAAGAGGGCAGTCGTACAGATCCGGCCAACTATCGCCCGATAACACTACTTCCGGTGCTCTCCAAAATCATGGAAGCGATTGTTGCCGAAGCGTTGATGAACTTGTTGGAAGAACGCAATATCACAGCACGAGAACAACATGGGTTTCGCAAGAACCGATCTTGCACTTCAAACTTGCTGCTTGCCAGATCCAGTTGGACTGAGACCGTTGACAGCGGCGTAGATTTTGACGCAGTTGATCTGGACATCTCAAAGGCTTTCGACCGTCTAAACCACCGTATCCTCCTTCACAAGCTGCAGTGATGTGGAATTGGTGACTCAATCCTCGGTTGGATAGCTAACTTCTTGCTTCAACCACATCTGAACGCAAGAGTTCGCGGCGTCATCTCTGACCAATCGACGTTAAGTGGGAAGTGCCCCAGGGCTCAGCACTTGGTCCACGACTATTCCTGATTTACATAAACAATCTCGCGACAGTAATCAACTCCAACTCCTTACTCTTCGCTGATGATCTCAAGATATGGCGAGCCATTAAAACAACCAGCGACAATGCAGCACTTCAGAATGATCTGGACAGGGTCTACGAATGATCGATTCAGAACCAGCTTCAGTTCAAGGTTACAAAGTGCAAGGTGTTGAGCATACGCCATAAAGCCACTTGCGGATACAAAATGGGGATCAAATATTCCAACGAACTACAACGGAATGCGATCTAGGACTGGTAGTGCAGGAAGATCTGGGCTGTTCGCGTCAGGCCGAGAAATCCTCCAGAAAAGCTAACCAACACCTTGGCCTTTTGCGGAGGGCATTCTGGCGCTTCGATCCTCCCATCTTTTCTCAGATACTCAACGCCTACATTCGGCCTCATTCTGAGTACGCCATCCACGCCTGGCAGCTATGGCAAAAGCAAGACCTTACCGCTCTTGAACTGCCACAACGAAGGGTGACCAAGAACGTAAAGGGTCTGTTTCATCTCCCTTATCGATTGAGGTTAAAAACCATCGGGGTCTACAATGGAAAATATCGACGCCTGCGTGGCGACTTGATAATGAATTTTATGATCCTGAGGAATCCAAACCATTGTCGTCGTCACCTACTAAAGCTGAATAGCAATACAACACTCAGAGGACACCAGCTAAAGCTGGCCACACAATACAGCCGGTTGGAATGCCGTCGGAATTTCTTTTCCCTTCGTGTGTGCAAACACTGGAACGCACTTCCCACATACGTTGTTTCTTCCCCCATACTAGCGGTATTCAAAAGACGTCTGGATGATTCGCTTATTCACCTACATTACGCTATATAATCAGAGATGTCCAGGTTGAACAAACGCGGAAAAAACAGTGCTCATTCTCAGCTTTTGTGCTTCACTACTTACGCGCTGCTGTCGTGGAATATAGTTTCGGATATGTTACAACTGCATTCATTAATTACCTCAGCCAAGAAAGCGGCGCACGAGTAAGCGTTGGTCGTTTCTTTTGTTCTTAAGACATGCCTTCCCCGTATTACTTCTCATATTACTCTACAGTAACAATTCAGTACACATTCTACAACGTTTCTATGAATAAGGGGCACTTGAATTCACTAGACGCTTAAACTGACGATTTACACTTACGTTTACTTTCACTTCAACCATTCTACAGGACTTGTAAAGCAATCGCTTTTTTACCTGTAATATATCATTGTTCATTGTTGTTCAGTTGAATTTAGTAACCGCGTCAAAGCACACGTCCTTAACTCGCGCCTGTTTGAGAAGCTTTAGGAGGAGATGGACGTAGAGCACAGATGTCTTCTCTTGTACACAGAAGTAAGAAGCTTATCCAGAGGAGAACCTCTAAGCAGAGTACATGAATTACGAGAGCTATTGCAATGTTTTCTCTCAGAAAAGAAGTCATCGCTGGCAGCATATTTCAGTGAAAATGTATGGGTCGCCAAACTGGTTTAGCTATATGACATATTTAGCCTGCTCAATGAACCCAATCTACCCGTTCAGGTGAAAAGACAAGTGTGGAGTTTAATCGTGACTTCTGCCTTCTACGAACAGACAAGTGTTTTCTATTTGGTAGACAAAGTAGCTACATTTAAAGTCAAACTGTAGTTCGGTGGATGACGCATGAACAGAGGCATTTTGGACATTCTTCAAACAATGGCAGGGGTTTTAGGCGAGACTGACCCTGAGCATTCATTCTTCCAGTTGGTCACGATCACCTGTTTTTAAGGATTCGAGCCCTACTTCCCAAACACAAAAGATCCAGGAACTTGTAAGGACTGGATCCGCCACCTATTTGTGGACAAACCAGGCGCATCTAGCATGTCTGTGCAAGAGGAGGATAAACTGCTGGAGATTGCGAATAACGGCAGCCTTAAAACTACTTTCGAAACAAATCTCTACCGGTGTTCTGGATTAAAGGCATGGCGGATTACCCTCAGATTGCCGCCACAGCACGCGAATCCTTAATACCATTTCGAAATCCCATCTGTGCGAAGCACAATTTTCTGCAGTGACAGCAACCAAAAGAAAACAACGGAATAAACTGAACATAAGCAACCCTCCTCGGGGGTCATGGTCACCTAGTACCACCAGATGTAACAGTCTCGTTGCAGCGAAACACGCTCAGGGTTCTCATGGTTTAACGTTCTAGTGAGTTAAGAGGTTAAATCACTTTATATTCATTTTTTGCTTTAACTTTATTTTATTTTTAAGCAATGTTTCAATATGATTAAACTAGATTTATGAAGCCAATACAATCTAAAATATAAACAGTCAACGTCCCCTCAGCGGGTCGCAATAAAAGTAGCAAATGTTGACCAGTCCGCGGCGATAAAAAGGTTGGGGGCCGCTGCTTTAGAACACACCGAACAGCGAACATGGAGAAACAATGACGTGAACTAAAGTCGGTTGCGAGTCAATCTCATCAGGACATACAGAATACTGTATCTCTGAGGTCCCTATGTTGAGGCCGTTGCTTAGCCGCTACGTAGCACGCGCGGACACCAGTATGAACTTGTAATGGGGATATAAAATGATAAGCCCAACATCTGGGCTTTTGAACGGAGAGTAGCAAATGTTTGGAACAATCTGCCAGAACGAGCCGCGGAGGCCAACTTTGTGCACCAGTGCAAAACTTTGCTAGATTTACATTCCATCACCGTTTCATTCAACGAACGACTGCACACTAGCAATGGCATGTTGCATTTGTGAACCCAGTGCGATTGTAAGTTAGACATTTTAGTGTTCCACATAAGAACTTGAAGAAAGATTAGATTAGCAAGCGTAGTAAATACTTTTTATAGCATTTTGTATTTTATTGCGACTGAATTTTACAGGTTTAAATTCCTGCTTGCGCCCGCCGTACAATAATCTGTATCGTGAAACTTACTAGCCGAATCCACTGTAAATTGTCACGCATATCATTTATCATTTATCAGGGTGGTTCGTCAGTGCTAGGCCAAATCAGATAGCAAAGTGAAAGCTATAAAATAACTAACTATTTCTTACTATTGTAGAATTCACAACCAGTGCTTAAACTAGCTGGATGTTTGGGAGCTTGGAATCGCGACCCTTCAACTTGGAGCGAGAGGTTAAGATCATTGCGCTACGGAACGCCGCGTACCCGCAGGCGCAGGGGTCGTGTGATTTACTGTGATGCAGCTTTGCGCGTTCTCCTCTATCACCGGCTTTCCAAAGTACAGGGGATAGAGTTAAGCTTTTTACCGTGACTTAAGTGATACCCATTCCCACGACCGGTTTCTTGCTTAATTACACTCGTTGGTGGAGATTTCTTCAGACACGATCAATTTGACCAAACTGACCAATGCTCAGTCTGAAGATTATCCTGGTCACGTTTGACAGTAGGCAGTGCAAGTCGTTCGCAAAATAAATGCTTCATAATGATGCGTTCAGTGCTATGCATGGTATACAATTGACTGTTTGGACATAGCTACCATTCAAGTACAATCCCGTTAAGTTACAGAGTTTAATGACAGCGTAGTAGATTAAACAACGATATATCATAGCATGCGGTTGCCAGCACACACACATGAGTCGCGTTAAATGAAAGCGAACTGGTTCATTTCTGTATGCTTTTCCAACAAGGTTGATAAAATGGTTGTAGGTGTAACTGTTATTGATAAGATACAACAATCCAACTATTTCCATTTCATCAATAAAGAGCACGATCACGAGCAGGCATTTCAAGTGGAATTATTTCCGAGTCACATCTCATCGAACTTACGCGTTCGTACAGGGAAGCTTAATTGTAGCAGGTATCCATTTGGGCTGAGTCTCCTTTATATCGATATCCACATTAAGAACTTAAGCATGTGTGGGTGATTGCTTACTAAAAAATCAAAAGGGCAAAATTACATGGAGCCCATGAAACCTGGGTAAAATCAATCAAAAAACGAAAGCAACCTTTGTCCACTTTAGCAATAAGCACGTTTTACAGACCCAATTCAAGCATAAATTGGCAGAATGCTATGTAAATTCAAATGGTTTTCAAATCCTCAGAAAAAATTTTCAAACTAGGCTCAAACAAATATAAAAAATATTAGGAGGGTTGTGTGATTTCCCGGAATTTTTACAGCGCAGCTTGAAACCAGTTGTCACACTAGCACTATCTGCGTTGCAGATGAGTCGTACAAAACATGCGCCCGAAAACCAACTGAACTCAATGATCGGCCACATGTTAATCTATGTTTACCGTTGTAAAGTAGTTCCGTTTTATTACGCCATAATTGAATGTATCCGCGAAGTGGTCGGCCTCAACAGCCCGAAAGCACAGTTAACTCAATGACTGAAATTTACCGTGCAAACGAACTAAC
>OX104066.1:53119327-53148279 GCA_944474145.2 Dicrocoelium dendriticum | reverse complement strand
GCTTCCGTGCATCTAAATTTTTACAGACCATGGACTTTCGCGTTAGATTACATTAAATTTATATCCTTTCATTTTTTTGTTTATTTTAGAAGCTTGACATTTTTTGATGATTTGCGAATGAGTATTTTGTGGGTAACGCCCGTGTTCTTTGTTATGCCTTCATTCACAATTTGTGTGACAAAGCCCCAACATCTTTTGTAAATTCGACATGACACGCGACGTCACCGTTCACTGTTGGTTTGTTATCTATGGCACGTGGTTATCTTGTGTCACCTTTCATTAATTTCCTTCTATGTAAATCTGCCTATTTGAGCGCATTTTCCAAGCTGTATATTTGTGCAGGGTCACAAGAAATGATGGATGGACGAGAGTAGCGGTTTTGACAGGCTTAATCCAATTTGGGATAAACGTATCGGTATACGTTTACTGAAATCATCTAAGCTGGTTAGGATTTCCTTTAAGGCAAAACCCCTTACCTCTGGGCCGCGGACCAGTAGCGATCCTTGTATCGAATTTTATCGGGCCCCCAAGAAACATTTAACTACTTTCATTTTATCTACTGTGGTGTATTTCTCGCGGGATTGTGCGACTCCATGGACCAGAGGTTAACCTGGAACTGAGCGGCTGCGATCGGCAGAAGCGTTGTAGCTTTGTTGGCTAGAAGATGTCTATCGCTCTTCTCTCTGTTCACCGATACCTCCTCATGTTTAACATTGATTGGTATATGTGTATATCGCGTTTTATTTTTGCCCTACACTCCACATTTACTATCTGAGTTTAACTGTTTTATTTTTCAAGCTATATCATAGTCACTTGAGCGCTCGAATTTGTCCAACAAAGTTGCAAAAATGAGTATGGAATAGACGTTGTTAGAAAGTTTCCTTGGGAAAAACAATAGTCCCAGTGCAGCGGCAGAAGAAAAGCCTTCGACATGAAAGAAACATAAAACTTTTACCAGGCAATACCATAAGTTCTACTTGAAATGTGCATTTATCGGGACATGTGATTCCCACACACCAAACACCTTCTGCATAGTTTGTAGCGACCGACTGCATAATGAGGCAATGAAACCTTCAAAACTGCTTCGTCACTTGAACGCCAAGCACGCTGGATTAAAAGAGAAGCTCATGGAATATTTTAAGAGAAAATGTAGGGAACACGAAGAATAGAAGAAGTTTCTGAGAGCTACAGCATCAACAATGGAGAATGTATTGAGAGTATCATATCTGGTAACTAACCGTATTCCTAAGGCTAAAACTCTATTCACTAGCGGAGAAAGATTGAGCTTGCCCTCCACTAAAGTCCTTTATCTTAAACATGTAGAGGCTGTTGTTAAAAGGATAGTACATGTGCCTTTGTCAGCTAACACTGTAACGAAGCTGATTGAGGAAATAGCCGAAGACATTGAGACACAATTGTTGCAGAGGGTTAATATATGACCGTGGGACGCACCCCAGGGTGATAAATCTACTGATATCGACAACAAGGCAACACTACTTGTCTATGTGCGATATCTTTATCTGGAGGATGTGCATGAGAATTTGTTATGTTCACTGTCTTTGCCAACCAACACCACAGGAGTAGAACTGTTCAGGTCACTAGATGGTTATATATCAGGACAACTAAATTGTTCTTTTGTGTCGGCATATGCACAGACGGAGCTGCTGACATGACCGGACGACTGTCTGGTTTAACTGCTCGGATTAAGGAGGTTGCAACTGAAAATCTACGCATTGTATCATTAACAGTGAAATGCTAGCAAACCGAAAAATATAACCGGAAGTTAACAACATACTGATTGATGTGGCATAACACGCAAGTGGATCGTAACGAAGAATTTACTCTGGCGAAGATACAAGGAGTCATCGAGTGCCGAAACATGGGAAGCCTACACTATCCAAAGGAAGCACTGCGTAAACCTGGTACGCGAAGATAAAATACGGCACCAACAGAATCTCGCCGAGAAATTCCTTTCAAACCCCAAGCTCCTGTACAGACAAGCTAACAAGCTCCGCAACGTGCAGCGAGGAATTCCTGCTTTACACACAGTGTGTGGACTCCCACAAAACGCAACCGAGGCGGCCAACGCCCTATGTCAACAATTCACCCCGAACTTCCAGAGCACGACATCGCCGGATACACTGTTCCCGATCGTTGTACCACCACCAGGACTTAGCCACGTCACGTTTACGACTGCGGATATTATGAAAACGCTAATTGCCCTGCGCGAGCATACCTCTCCCGGTGTTGATAATATTCGTCCAAAAGCGTTGAAATTGGTTGCAATAAAACTGGCGGACCCCCTCTGCAAGTTCTTCCAACGATGCCTCGATGAGATGCGTGTGCCAACAATGTGGAAACAAGGCATCATCACTCCCATCCATAAGGGGGCAGTCGTACAGATCCGGCCAACTATCGCCCGATAACACTACTTCCGGTGCTCTCCAAAATCATGGAAGCGATTGTTGCCGAAGCGCTGATGAACTTGTTGGAAGAACGCAATATCACAGCACGCGAACAACATGGGTTTCGCAAGAACCGATCTTGCACTTCAAACTTGCTGCTTGCCAGATCCAGTTGGACTGAGACCGTTGACAGCGGCGTAGATTTTGACGCAGTTGATCTGGACATCTCAAAGGCTTTCGACCGTCTGAACCACCGTATCTTCCTTCACAAGCTGCAGTTTTGTGGAATTGGTGACCAAATCCTCGGTTGGATAGCTAACTTCTTGCTTCAACGACATCTGAATGTATGAGTTCACGGTGTCATCTCTGACCCAATCGACGTTAAGTGCGGAGTGCCCCAGGGCTCAGTACTTGGTCCACGACTATTCCTGATTTACATAAACGATCTCGTGACAGTAATCACCTCCAACTCCTTACTCTTCGCTGATGATCTCAAGATATAGCGAGCCATTAAAACGACCAGGGACAATGCAGCACTTCAGGATGATCTGGACAGGGTCTACGAATGGTCGACTCAGAACCTGCTTCAGTTCAAGGTTACAAAGTGCAAGGTGTTGAGCATATGCCATAAAGCCACTTGCGGATACAAAATGGGGGATCAAATATTGCAACGCACTACAACGGAATGCGATCTAGGAGTGGTAGTGCAGGAAGCTCTGGGCTGTTTGCGTCAGGCCGAGAAAGCCTCCAAAAAAAGTAACCAACACCTTGGCCTTTTGCAGAGGGCATTCGGGCGCTTCGATCCTTCCATCTTTTCTCAGATGCTCAACGCCTACATTCGGCCTCATTCTGAGTACGCCAATTACGCCTGGCAGCTATGGCAAAAGCAAGACCTTACCACTCTTGAACTGCCACAACGAAGGGCGACCAAGAACGTAAAGGGCCTGTTTCATCTCCCTTACCGATTGAGGTTGAAAACCATCGGGGTCTACAATGGACAATATCGACGCCTGCGTGGCGACTTGATAATGACTTATATGATCCTGAGGAATCCAAACCATTGTCGTCGTCACCTACTAAAGCTGAATAGCAATACAACACTCAGAGGACACCAGCTAAAGCTGGCCACACAATACAGCCGGTTGGAATGCCGCCGGAATTTCTTTTCCCTTCGTGTGTGCAAACACTGGAACGCACTTCCCACATACGTTGTTTCTTCCCCCACGCTAACGGTATTCAAAAGACGTCTGGATGATTCGCTTATCCACCTACATTACGCTATATAATCAGAGATGTCCACGTCAAACAAACGCGGAAAAAACGGTGCTCATTCTCAGCTTTTGTGCTTCACTACTTACACACTGCTGTTGTGGAATATAGTTTCGGATATATTACAACTGCATTCATTAATTTGCCTCAGTCCAAGAAAGCGGTGCACGAGTAAGCGTTGGTCGTTTCTCTTGTTCTTAAGACATGCCTTACCCATATTACTCTACGGTAACAATTCAGTACACATTCTACAACGTTTCTATGCATAAGGGGCACTTGAATTCACTAGACGCTTGAACTAACGACTTACGCTTATGTTTACTTTCACTTCAACCATTCTACGGGACTTGTAAAGCAATCGCTTTTTTACCTGTAATATATCATTGTTCATTGTTGTTCAGTTGAATTTAGTAACCGTCTCAAATCCCACGTCCTTAACTCGCGCGTATTTGAGCAGCTTTATGAGGAGATGGACGTAGAGGACAGATGTCTTCTCTTGTACACAGAAGTAAGAATCTTATCCAGAGGAGAACCACTAAGCAGAGTACATGAATTACGAGAGCCATTGCAATGCTTTTTCGCAGAAAAGAAGTCATCGCTGGCAGCATATTTCAGTGAAAAGGTATGAGTCGCAAAACCGGTTTAGCTATATGACATATTTAGCCTGCTCAATGAACCCAATCTACCCGTTCATGTGAAAAGACAAGTGTGGAGTTTTCGTGACTTCTGCTTTACGAACAGACAAGTGTTTTCTATTTGGTAAACAAATTAGCTGCAATTAAAGTCAAACTGTAGTTCGGTGGATGGCGCATGAACAGAGGCATTTTGGACATTCTTCAAACATTGACGGGGGTTTTAGGCAAGACTGACCCTGAGCACTCATTCTTCCAGTTGGTCACGATCACCTGTTGTTAAGAATTCGAGCCCTACTTCCCAAACACAAAAGATCCAGGAACTTGTAAGGACTGGATCCGCCACCTATTTGTCGACAAACCAGGCGCATCTAGCATGTCTGTGCAAGAGGGGGATCAACTGCTGGAGATTGCGAATAACGGCGGCCTTAAAACTACTTTCGAAACAAATCTCTACCATTGTTCTGGATTAAAGTCATGGCGGATTACCCTCAGATTGCCGCCACAGCACACGAATCCTTAATACCATTTTCGAAATTCTATCTGTGCGAAACACGATTTTCTGCAGTGACAGCAACCAAAAGAAAACGACGGAATAAACTGAACATAAGCAACCCTCTTCGGGGGGTCATGGTCACCTAGTACCACCAGATGTAACAGTCTCGTTGCAGAGAAACACACTCAGGGTTCTCATTGATTTAACGTTCTAGTGAGTTAAGAGGTTAAATCACTTTATATTCATTTTTTGCTTTAACTTTATTTTATTTTTAAGCAATGTTTCAATATGATTAAACTAGATTTATGAAGCCAATACAATCTAAAATATAAACAGTCAACGTCCGCTCAGCGGGTCGCAATAAAATTAGCAAATGTTGATCGGTCCGCAGCGAGAAAATGGTTGGGGGCCGCTGCTTTAGAACACACCGAACAGAGAACATGGAGAAACGATGACATGAGCTAAAGTCGGTTGCTAGTCAATCTCATCATGACATACAGAATACTGTATCTCTGAGGTCCCTATGTTGAGGCCGCTGCTTAGACGCTACGTAGCACGCGCGGACACCAGTACGAACTTGTAATGGGGATATAAAATGATTAGCCCAACATCTGGGCTTCGAACGGAGAGTAGCAAATGTTTGGAACAATCTGCCAGAACGAGCCGCGGAGGCCAATCTTGTGCACCATTGCAAAATTTTGCTAGATTTACATTCCATCACCATTTGATTCAACGAACGACTGCAAATTAGCAATGACATGTTGCATTTGTGAACCCAGTGAGATTGTAAGTTAGACATTTTAGTGTTCCACATAAGAAACTGAAGAAAGGTTAGATTACCAAGCGTAGTAAAAACTTTTTATAGCATTTTGGATTTTATTGCGACTGAATTTTACTGGTTTAAATTCCTGCTTGCGCCCACAGTACAGTAATCTGTATCGTGAAACTTACTAGCCGAATCCACTGTAAATTGTCACGCATATAAGTTATCATTTATCAGCGTGGTTCGTCAATGCTAGGCCAAATCAGATAGCAAAGTGAAAGCTATAAAATAACTAACTGTTTCTTACTGTAGTAGAACTCACAACCAGTGCTTAAAGTAGCTGGATGTTTGGGAGCTTGGAATCGCGACCCTTCAACTTGGAGCCAGACGTTACGATCATTGCGCTACGGAACGCCGAGTACCCGCAGGCGCAGGGATCGTGTAATTTACTGTGATACAATTTTGCGCGTTCTCCTCTATCACCGGCTTTCCAAAGTACAGGGGATAGAGTTAAGCTTTTTAACCGTGACTTAAGTGATACCCAATCCCACGACCGGTTTCTTGCTTAATTACACTCGTTGGTGGAGATTTCTTCAGACACGATCAATTTGACCAAACTGACCAATGCTCAGTCTGAAGATTATCGTGGTCACGTTTGACAGTAGGCAGTGCAAGTCGTTCGCAAAATAAGTGCTTCATAATGATGCTTTCAGTGCTATGCATGGTATACAATTGACTGTTTGGACCTAGCTACCATTCAAGTACAATCCCGCTAAGTTACAGAGTTTAATGACAGCGTAGTAGATTAAACAACGATATATCATAGCATGCGGTTGCCAGCACACACACATGAGTCGCGTTAAATGAAAGCGAACTGGTTCATTTCTGTATGCGTTTCCAACAAGGTTGATAAAATGGTTGTAGGTGTAACTGTTATTGATAAGATACAACAATCCAACTATTTCCATTTCATCAATAAAGAGCACGATCACGAGCAGGCATTTCAAGTGGAATTATTTCCGAGTCACCTCTCATCGAACTTACGCGTTCGTACAGGGAAGCTTAATTGTAGCAGGTATCCATTTGGGCTGAGTCTCCTTTATATCGATATCCACATTAAGAACTTAAGCATGTGTGGGTGGTTGCTTACTAAAAAATCAAAAGGGCAAAATTACATGGAGCCCATGAAACCTGGGTAAAATCAATCAAAAAAACGAAAGCAACCTTTGTCCACTTTAGCAATAAGCACGTTTTACAGACCCAATTCAAGCATAAATTGGCAGAGTGCTATGTAAATTCAAATGGTTTTCAAAGCCTCAGAAAAAATTTTCAAACTAGGCTCAAACAAATATAAAAAATATTAGGAGGGTTGTGTGATTTCCCGGAATTTTTACAGCGCAGCTTGAAACCAGTTGTCACACTAGCACTATCTGCGTTGCAGATGAGTCGTACAAAACATGCGCCCGAAAACCAACTGAACTCAATGATCGGCCACATGTTAATCTATGTTTACCGTTGTAAAGTAGTTCCGTTTTATTACGCCAAAATTGAATGTATCCGCGAAGTGGCCGGCCTCAACAGCCCGAAAGCACAGTTAACTCAATTACTGAAATTTACCGTGCAAACGAACTAACTGTCCAGTGTGATGCAATGTTTAGGTATAGATGGAGTAGTTCAGCAAAATCATAAGTAGGCACTAGAGGGTGAAATCGGTGATCTGGATGACAATCAAGACTTATTCAACCGGTTTGGAGACTCTTCCGTCAAAACTCGCATCAAGATCCGTCAAACCACACCGCACGTACTCTGCATCAAATTTTATACACCTTTCACAAACCTACATGTTACCTTTTTTTGCCATTTGAACATGTTTTCTTTTTCCGGATGTAACTCCATGAATTTCGCCCCCCGTTCATTAAGTATCCGGATTTTGACATAGGGGTCCATTAGGGAGTGCAAAGCTTTATCATTACTATTGGTGTCACTTACGGTTTGATAGTGCGAGAGTGGTGAGCAGCCTAACTGTATGCCAATCACTCTACACTGTTGTCGAAGCTAAGCAAAGAGAGGAAGCGTATCAACCGATTGGCAGTCTGATTGGACTATATATTTTAGATGAAATTGTCTCGTCAGTCTATACTAATCGAGTTAGGCACACTAAGTAGTGCATACTAGACATTTTTGCATAACCACACTTAAAACCGACAATTATAAGTGTGATGTGTTTGCATCTGTAGCAACATTTAACATTAACATTTATGGAGTACCCATTACTTCAGTTGCCTTTTAAAGGGATTGAGAATCAGTAACACCAATAACAAGTTAAGTGCGTGACTATAATGAATGGACTAGTCAAACTGGGACGGTTTTTTCATTGAGCCGGATGTGGTCCGAGAAGCTGACAAACTTCAAATGACCAAGTTTGCAGTGTTCCATGTTATGTGTGACAGTTTCGACATTTTCATCTATCCCAATTGTGGTTTAAATATTTACAGATACTTGCTTAAGGCAATTCCAGAGAAACGCATTTGGTCCTGTTATCGGAACTTCAGTTTGTTCACGGTATCAGTGATCTAATGTCTAAGGCTAAGTCCTTACCCATTAACTACAGATTTACTCTGCCAGCTCCGGTGTGCTCTGCTTGATGAGTCCAAATGAGGATAAAACCGGTAGGGGGTGGTGTACGGAGTGAACAGAATCAAACCTCTTCAGGTTGGCATCGATATCCGTAAGTGCTTGGTACTCTGTCCACTTCAGTTTCGCTGCAAAAGCAAAGCAACGCGACGTAACCCAAACCTCAAGGTGGGGGTGTGTCCTGTTAAGCAAACTCATCGTGCTGTAGAAGACTATAATTTGTATCCACGTGTGTCATCAATCTCTATAATTTCAGTTCCTAACGACTTACTGGGGCACGAGCTGAAATTGAGCTGTGCTGCCGGGATTGTCTCCACAATCATTCCTCGGTTCAGCTGG
Source organism: Dicrocoelium dendriticum (assembly GCA_944474145.2). Lineage (NCBI taxonomy): Eukaryota > Metazoa > Platyhelminthes > Trematoda > Plagiorchiida > Dicrocoeliidae > Dicrocoelium > Dicrocoelium dendriticum. Next base: position 53,139,741 of record OX104066.1, on the reverse strand, counting down.
TTTCGAGTGCAGTAAAGCTTGGTGGAAATGGTCTTTTGACTGTCTGTTGATTAACGATCGATAACTATGCAAACCGGGAACTCCATTACCAATTCTTATCTTTCTAGAAACGGACGAAAAATTTGCCACACTACACGAAAACTCTCGTAAGACATTTCGCTTCATAGAGTGCGTGAAATGATATGCAAACTTACTAGATTAATGAGACGGATTGGTTTAGGTGAAAACATAGGCATGACACTGATTTTATTTTACTTATTTACCAAGCCAGTCTGTTGATTGATATTCCCTCGATTTGCTGGTCTATTTGATATTGGTAAAAGCTTGACAAAATGGATTTCCTAGCAGATAACTAACAGTTAAGGATTGCGAAACCATGATATGCTTGAGCAACGCTACACCTCATGTTGTGGTCGAAAATATGGGGTACTGCTCACAGTACAAAAATGCCAGCCGATATTGTTGTCCAGAACGCTTTTACTGCGATACAGATGTGAATTTGCACTACCGGTGTCGTACATCAGCCTGTCCGATAGGCACTTCTCATTAATACAAAGACGTTGTGGTCCGCATAGAACTCTCTTTACTCTTGGTTGCCATCCACACTTGAAGATTTTCCTCCAGGTAGAACTAGCTTACGTTACCTTTGCTTGCGAGTAGCCTATATAGTCTTTTACCATGTAGACGGCTTTCGGGTAAATTCACACTTTCCTCAGCAGTGCATGCATCTAAATCTCATGCACGTGTCGTTTGGATAAAAAGAAAACCTTGGGTTTTTACCACTTTGTCATAATTATTAGAAGTTTGCTTAGCAATAACCAATCTCTTGTTGAGCGTGCAAAAGGCTGTCCAGCTTCAACGGTAATACCATCTAAATAACGTCGCAGTGACAAATGGAAAGAAGACCATTCTTTTCGCTGAGCAGAAGGCCTACAAATGTGTACATAATCAGCGACTAGGTGTTTTCTCTCCAGCTACGTAACAAGCGCCAGTTGAGGACGAAAGCTTTTGTTTATTAAACTGTCTGGGTTGAAAGTCCCAGATTGAGTTTCGATTCCCAAATTGCTGGCTACCTTCCCCTTGCTACTACTTCTTAATAACTATCGATTTTACCGAATTACACACAACTTCCACCACTGCACTGACAAACATAATTTTTTCATGCCTCGGAAGGCATTGCTTTTTGTCGATTAATTTATAAGCCAGCCATTATCTCATGACCCTATACCTAGCGAAGATGGTCAATCGTCTACATTGCTGCCCAACGCACTGATGGTATTTGCTTGGTTGTTTTGACAAGGATGCCGGTTGTGAGACAAGGATGCCCGTTGTCAGCTTTCCTCCTCATCCGTGACAGCGCCCAGACTTGCCAAGCTGCATTGAACAGATTAGCGCTGGCTGTCAGCTGCTTCGGACTTCGCTTTGCGCCCTCGAAGCTCAAATCTTTCTTCCAAGGTTGGTAGGGATGACCTCCTGCGCTGACGCTTGATGGGGATCAGCTGGTAGTCGTTCAGAAATTCAAATACCCGGAAAGTTGTATTAGCGCCCTTGGGATCGAAGACGAGATCACGAACCGCATATCAAAATCTCGAAGTGTTTTGCTAGTCTTTGCCACCTACGGTGGCAGTGCGACATCACTCTCGCCCTGAAGGGTAGAGTGTACAATGCAACGGTACGTTCGACCTTACTGTACGGTTTCGAAACCTGGCCCCTTAGATCAACGGACATAAGGAGGCTAGTTACGTTCGACCATCGGTGCCTTCGCAGTTTGGCTCACATCTGGCGGGAACACCGCGTGAGCAACGAGCGTGTTCGACGCCTTGTTTACGGCACAGGAAAAGGAACTGAACCGCTCAGCACCGTTATTTCACGCACCAGACTCCAATGGCTAGGTACCATGTTGCGCATACCAGCTCAGCGACTCCCGCGACTTGCCTTGTTTGCGCGCCGGGGGTGTGGATGGAAGAAGAGGAGGGGTGGCCAAGAGATGACTTGGTCAAGAGGAATGAAGGCCCTCACTTCGGAGCTGACTTCGGTTGGAGCTTCACGGCTGCTTGCTTGGGGCCCAAAAGAAGGTGAACATGTTTGCCTAGACGCACTTGCTGATATGGCTAGGGGCCGACCACAGTGACTTCCCTGCTGTGAGTTTCTTTCTCACTCTCCATACTTTCAGCCTGCTCTCCAACTACGATCTCATTCCGTAGCACAATACAATTTTACATCATAATTTTTCTTGTTGCCTAGTAGCCGGCTGCTAGCTTTCTTGAACGATGCCCATCTGTTGCTGGTAGTTCAGCTGCCATGTAAGTGTTGTATTTGTTTTCTTTTTTATATATTGAAGCACAGTAGCTGAGGTGTTTTTAAACCTATAGCTAACGTGTATAAAGATGATGATGATGGTTGTTTTGGCTCATCCATCTAGTTAGCAGGAGTTTTCGACTCCATGGTTGGTAGTAGGGAGATCAAATTTGGTGTCCACTTGATCGACGAATTAGGTGATGTAGCTTTAGACGTTCCGCCACTAAGTTAGGTGGCATCATCAGCAGATACTGGTGAACAGCTTGGTAGGAGCAACTAATCTTCAGGAAAACCAGAGCTTATGTGCACCACTTTTTAATGCTCTAAAACAGCGCTATTATTTGAGAACCATCACCCAGTATCATTCAAAGAAGGGGACGCGTCGGCAAAACTCCATTCAGCTATCGTGCCATAACTGTTCACATTAACAACACTTAATCATTTTACGCATTTGCATTGTGATTCAGCCTGGAGGACACTGTACACGCCCCGACACTTGCCACCTTACGCTGGCAGTCAGCGTCCTGTGACCCGGAGTTAATTTATCGGCAGAAATATTTTAAAAAATGAAGTGAAAGTGCAATTCAAAAGTGACGACCCCTGAGAAGAGGGGTTAGTGATCCGACCTAGCGTCTGCTTCTCACGGCGAAACATTTTTGTAGGCGAAATTCAAAGTCGCCGCTATTGCTCTTGCTCGGCTGATCAAGCCATACAATGGAATTTCTCATTTATATCAAGAATAAACGTTCATTTATTTATAATCAGCTCACAACTTGGTGTCATCGAATAAGCCCAGTCTACAAATACTTTATCGGATGTGCTGCCATTTCTTACTGAGTGTTCAGTGCAACATAGCCACCAGACATTTTCTGATCTACATTAATTTCAATAATGTCCACTAAGGTGGCACACAGCCTCCGAGTCGAGATACCCATTGTTGTGATTTTATTGGTCATAGCTGCATTCCTTCAGGGTTGGTAGCAGCAATCAGTTGCGGTCAGATCTTTCGGCCAGGTAGTAAGTTATTCGTGCACTTGTCTGAGCACGCGTTTCGAAATTCCATACATGAACTGCGGAGGCAAAAATGACTCCGAAGAACCATAATCCCATAAGATGTACTCCATCGCGGCATTTATTTTAAAAGCTAAGAACACTATGTCCCGCGAGTTTTTCCAATGCAAATGGTATAGGAGACTATGGAGGTGCCAAGCTTTCGTTACCGCACGTTGGTACATTCCCCCTCTTTATGGCCCCATAAACATGCGACAGTTTCAACAAAGTTTCTCCAGCAATTTGTTATACCTTACAGCTAAACCCATGTTTGCGTGTTTTCTGCCTTACATGACAAAATGAATGGAATTCATACAACTCATCACCAACCGTGGCTGTACCCACGGACGCCACGGAGTTTTGAATCACCGTGTGCTGCATAGTACTTTTGCTTTGGCTTGTGTTTTTCTGTCTGAATTGTGCACCAGTGGTTTTTTAGTATATTTTTAGCGGTGCAAATTCGGTGGATATTCTGGTTAATTCCGCAAATCTCATTGCTTGGCCCAACTGCTGTCTGTGTCAGTCATCTTGAATTTGCTCTACCTTGTGATGCCGTCTCAAGCTACTTGTAGTAGGTGTTCGAAAGTTGTTGGACATAAGGCTCATACAATTCGGTGCTTTGGCTGCGATGTTTGTTACATAGTTCGTGCATTGGCCTATCTGTTGACGTGCTTCGAGTATCTCTCGACATCCGACATCGGTTTTTCCAAGTTCTATGTTATAAATGTCGCTGTGCAAGACATCAGAACACACAGGGACTGCCAACGACTACATGAAAACCACTCTTTCAGGCAAAAATCCCGTTCAGCACGTGGGGTAAAACGCCGTCGTGAAGGTATCTCTGTCACCTCGCCTTCTCTTGTCACTCCGCGATCTGCACCATCACCATCGTCTTCGACCCCGGCCGAGCCTCAGGTTCAATGTTCCCCACCGATTGAAGACTTAGACTCGGAATCTCCGAAATACCGCTTCACTGATCGGTTCATGAATTTCTCAGAACCTGTCTGTGTACCTCAGAACACCGAGAAATAATGGACCATTCAAAAGTTCAAGGGGCTACGGAATCGAGTTCAGACGTCCCTTGCTAATAAGCAAAAATCCGAACAACTAAGCGCCTCTAGTCCTGCTCCCACAGGTTCATCATCATTTCTCTGAGGCGTCACTATCTCATGGTCTTCCACATAGCAGTGCTAAAGGATGAAAATCCTCAGATACGCCATGATCACGATGTTGAGTTCCTCCAAAGGCTCATCGATAGATCTTGGATGCGAGTGAAGAGAGTGTGACGATTAAACAAGTAGTACGACTTGGCCAGAAAACTAAATTCCGAGATTCACCTTTTCGAATCACAAGATGCCGCAGCTCATACCGTCAAATCTGTCAAGGCTGAAAGGCATAAATTGCACATCCGCCGAGACTTGGAACCCAAGACAGGGATCGTTTGAAGACTGCGGTCATTGAGCTCAAACGTCGTACAGAAGAAGGTGAGACAGATTTATAAACTGTAAATTTATAAGAGTAATCAAGAAGGTTGTACGAAACCGTCTCAACCGGTTGCCCAACCACCAGGCGCGTCCCGCGGTACCTCCCAGGACCTCTGTGTGGCATTCGCCAACATGTGCAGCCTAAAGAACAAACGTGACGAACTGTGCCGCTTCGCTGTTTCGGAACGGCCGCACTTTTAACGACTTGCAGAGACTTGGCTAAACTCCACGTCGTACCTCAAGTAGTTACCTCGTCAGGATACTCTTGTTTCCGATGCTACCGAAAACCTAAGGCTCAGGGTGGTGTTCTGTTGTATATCAAATCTTCACTATCTGGCAATCTTATCTTAGCAATCTTATCTTAGCAAGCTTAGCAATCTTATCGGAGCGAGGATAACTTATGCGAGAAACGGTAATACACAATCCTCCTCAGACACACAGAACTAATATTCTATGTTATCTTCCGTAGCCCATTAAACCGTTGTTCCGATTGGCTACCACATATACAGAAGCATATAAGCCACCCTCAGTTTTACTGATGGGGGATCTTGTAGAGCCCAAAAAGATAACTACTATCTTTCATGTACAATTTTACTTGCTGACCAATTGTGCATTATTCTTTCTTGTTTTAATCTTCCTTACAACCGGCTCGTTAGTTGACTGCGCTGTAAGTTGTCACCCTGACGTTTCGCTCCTAGTCTCGCTTCATCCGTCCACATCTTTTGTAGCCCTTCAAACGTGGTCCACTGTGTTCGACTTCAATTGCCTTCTGATATCCGCGCTTCAGTACACGCAATGTCTTGGACTAGTATTTACTAGTCCTACAAATTGGAGACCCTGATTCGCATGCATAACTTTAAACGTTTTTCGTCCTTTGTATTTTTTGTAATTTCGTTCCTTTTTCTCAATTATGTACGTGTATTTACTACTTTCTTGTCTACTTTTAGTAGTTGTATCGTGTTTTCAGTTATCCTTCATCTTATCGTCTCACAATTCGCAAGTGGAAGCTTAATGGTTTCACAGCGTAGACATGCTTACTTTAGCTGTTCCAAGATTCATGCAACACAGCCCAGAGGTTTGGTTTGCGCTATTCGAGATCGAACTCGAAAATAAGGGCTCGAGGCACAATCAGCTCGTTCCACGCGTTCCTTCGTCGGTTGTGACGCTGGTTCAGAACATTCTACTCTGTCCATTGAATGAGTCAAACTAAAAAACGATGAAGCAAGCGATTTTAAAGGAGTTACAGTCTAGCACACGGGCTCGATTTGTACAGCTCAATGATCTCGAGCTGAGAGGTCGCAAACCTTCTATCTTGCTCCGCGAAACTAAATGCATCGCTGGTCACGTATGCTTGCACAAAGAGGGATAAAGGAGCTGTGGCTTGCACGTCTCCTAGAGACATTGCCCGTAATGCTGTCCATGTTTCTTTGGACGCTCCTGAAAGAACTAACTACTAAAGCAGACACTGCATTCGAACGTTTTTCGTAGCAGACGACCGGTAGCTTCGGTCAAGTATTCTCACCGATGAAAACTGAGTCTTTTACTTGTTCCAATCATCAAGCCGATCTGACCTTAAAGACGAAGAAGTTGAACTATTTGGCAGCAGCATAGCAGCAATGAAGACTTCTAAGCAGTGCGTGCAACGGTCTGACACCGACCACGTTTTGGCCACCGTTCTTTGCGCTACATCGGTGCCTGCACCGAGTACGTCTCATTCGATACAAAAGCGCAACATTCTCTCTCTCAGATAATATCAAAACCTTTGAAGAATTAGGTTGGTCTCAACGCCAATATGATGGGACAGCTAGACGTTGTCGGGCTCCCTGCATTAGGCACGACTCAGCCGCTTCAGGGAAAGGGATTAGCCCACACACTAGCACGACTAACGCATCCACCAACAATCAAACGAATCGCCTGTTTTATTTTAAGGAGCGCCGTTCTTACATCACTTTCCTCGTCGACACGGGGGCGAAAGTCAGCGTTATCTCTGCAAAGCAGAACGACAAACACTCTAAGCCCACGTACAACCTGCACGCAGCCAACGATTCGCTGAAAGCTTCATTCAGTTAGCGCATGATGAACCTGAACCTAAATCTCTGCCGAGATTTTCAGTGCGTTTTCATGGTTGCGTCTTTACCCTTCGCAATTATCCATATCGAATTTCTCTGACATTTTTTGTTGCTTGTTGATGCTGGCTACCACTGACTTTTAGACGACCGTATTGAACAAGGGGTTGAAGGTGATATTTCTAATGCCCCGATTATCAGTCCCTTGTTTCAAATCGCTATTGTACCTTCAGATTATGCGAACCTACTGGCTGCATACCCGCGACTGCTTGGACCAGCTGCAGAGCTTCCGCCAGTCGCGACAGATGTCGGTCGTCACCTTGTCACGCGTCGTCCGCCGACGAATGTCCGACCAAGAAGACTCGTCTCCGACAAGTTACGTGCCGCAGAAGCAGAATTCGATCACATGCTTCAGCCCCGCAACATCAGCCCATCCAAAGCCTATGGGCGTCAACTCTCCGCATGGTTCCGAGGAACACCATGGGGAACTGGAATTCTTGTGGCGATTATCAATCCCTAAACAACCACGCCTGACCACTATCTGATCCCACATATTGTGGATCTCTCCGCCAGTTTGGCATGTAAAAATATTTTCAGCAAAACCGACTTAATACGCACTTACAATCAAAGTCCGGTAGCCGAAGCTTACATTACTAAAACTGCCGTGGCAACTCCATTTGGTTTGTTTGAATTTCTGCGCATGCCGTTTGGTCTGAGAAACGCCGCACAAACACTTCAAGGTTTCATCGATCAAGTTCGTCTTGGTGTAGAGTTCTGTTACGCAAATCTCGACGACATACTAATCGCGAGCTCCTCAAGCAAGGGGCACTTGTACAACGTACGAACCCACTTCGACCGTTTATCCCAACACGTGTAGCGATCAACACAGAGAACTGTTCGTTTGGTGTCGATTCCGTCAGTTTTCTCGGACATCATATCTCCTCTGCAGGCGTCGTGCCACTACAGGATAAAATTAAAGACATCATCGACTATCCCGAGCCTTATTCTTTCAAACAGCTAAGACTCTTTGATGGGCTCGTTAACTTTATCGTCTTTTTATACAACAATGTGCGTCGCTGGTGCAATCCCTCACAGACCTTCTCCAAGAAAAGATTAAAAATTCGATCTTCCGGAATCAGCACGCCCTGCGTTCAAAGCTTTGAAACAAGATATCGCCAACGTAACTTCTACAGCACATCACGACCCGGTAGCCCCGCTGTCTCTCAGCACCGACGCTTCTGACGTGGCACATGGAGCGATATTACAGCAAACGATAGGTGATGATTAGCAGTCGCTGACTTTCTTCTCCAAGCGCTTGCAACCTGCCGAATCTCGTTGCAGTACGTACGGCAGAGAATTATTAACAATCTGCTTAGAGATAGATCGCTTTTGACACGTATTGGAAGGCCGCACGTTTGCCGTCTTTACTGGCAATAAGTTGCTAACTTACATGTTCGGCTCGACATCCGCCATCTAGACTATATCGCTCAATTTACGACCGATGTACGACATGTCTCAGGTGTGCACAACGCAGTCGCCGATGCAATTTCCAGAATCCAAGCGATCTGCTATGACGCCAGCACCGCTATCGACTTGGCAGCCATAGCTGCAACGCAAGTTGATGATCCTGAGGTTGATAAACTACGCAGGTCTCTCTTACTGGACGTACGACCCATTCTGCTGACACCAAGAAACGGAAATGTAGTTTGCGACTTATCTCTGATCACGCCGCGCCCAGTCGTCTTACGCGCGTCCCCATGAACCGTGTTCGACACGTTGCAGGGCTTATCTCACCCAACTGTTGGTACATCGGTTAAACTCGTAACCGCACGATACCTCTGGCGCAATGTCAATCGTGACATTCGTACTTGAGCAGCTGCTTGCCTCCTTTGTCAACGCGCGAAGGTGCACAAGCACACGAAAAATCCATTGGGCACATTTCCGATGCCTGACGCACGTTTCCACTCCGTGCACATCGACCTTGTAAGTCCTCTGCCGCCTTCGAAAAGCTCGGTGTTCCTACTAACTTGCATCGACCTGCTTAGCAGGTGGCCAGAGGCTGTTACAAATCCGAACTGCTCTTTGGAAACAGTAGCAACGGCATTTTTGGAGCGCTGGGTAGCTCAGTACGGCTATCCCACCATCGTGACCACTGCTCGAGGGTCACATTTCTCGTTCACTTTTGCCACGTTACTTAAAGATTTAAGCTCTCAACACGTTCAGATGGCGACGCATCATCCGGCCACTAAGGACATGGTGGAGTGCTTACTCCGCCAGTTAAATGCAGAGCTACGTGTGCACGCAGATCTTTCATGATCTGAAACACTTTCTCTCGCCCATCCTAGTTTTAAGAAACACAGTTAAAACCTATTTTGGCGTAACACCAGCGCCGTTAGTCTGCGGGTGAACGCTGCGGTTGCCCGGACCGTTGTACAACCAATGGAAGCCGACATACAACTAATGGAAGACGGACTTCAACGGGCTCATCCAAGCCGCACGTCACACTGATTGGACACTACCACAGGAGGCGTCGCTTGAGGCCTGTTGGTCATTAATGAAGGGAAGCCTAACTCGCTGTGTACTCGGTTCGTTCCCCTGAAGTATTTAAAATGTGGGTCTATCAAACCGCATTGGTATGATAAAGAATATAAACAGTGAGCGAGACGGTATCGCAAAGTTTGGTATCAATAGATCTGCTCGGTTTGGGATAAAGACTACACAGTGTAAAAGAAACAACGTGACATATGTAACACTGTAAAGATCAAGAAACGCCGACAGTTCGAAGAGGAGCTAGCAGCCTCAGCCACAACAATCATCATCATTATACACGTTAGCTGCAGTTGGAAAACACCTCAGCTATTGTGCCGCAATACAAAAGACAAGCAAAGGAAAATATCAGTGGTACGCCGGCTGAGTCCCCACTAACGAATGGATATCATTCCGGAGAGCTAACAGCTGGATATCGTGCCGTGAAAAGAGAGTTATATTATGCCTAACAAGTGAGATCGTGATTAGTGGGGATGCTAAGCAGGAGGGGGAGGAACAAAAAATCTCACAACACAAACGCCATTGGGGCCGGCTCCAAGCCAAATCAGCAAGTGTGTCCAACCAAACGTGTTCACCCTCCTTAGGACCCCAGCCAGGAAGTCGGGATGCACCAACCGACACCAACTTCGAAATGAGAGTTTTCCTCTCTCTCGACCAAGTCATCGCTTGGCCTCCACTCCTCCTCTTCCAACCGCACCCACAACGCGCAAACAATGCACGTCGCGGAAGTCGGTGTGCTGCAATGCGCAATACGTGGCCCAGCCATCGGAGCCTGGTGCGTGATATAATGGTGCTGAGCGGTTCACTCGCTCTTCCTGCACCAAATACGCGACGCCGAACACGCTCATTGCTCACGCGGTGCTCCCACCAGACGTGAGCTAAGCTGTGAAGGTAGCGATGATCCAATATGACGAGGCTCTTTATGTCGTCGCCCTGATGGGCCAGGTTTCACAACCATATAGGAGAGTTGAACGGACGGCTGCGTTATAAACTCTGCCCTTCAGGGCGAGAGTAATGTCGCGTTTGCGCCACAGGTGGTGGAGTTTGGTAACAGCACCTCCAGCTTTTGCTATACGGTTCGTAACCTCATCTTCAATCCAACGGGTGCTAATATAGCTGCCCAGGTACTTGAATTCTTGAAGGAGTTGAACGGACAAACGCTTAAAATGATAAGCGTTTGTCCGTCTAATCTCTCTAAGACAGGTAAGTCGCCAGGAGGTTTCAGTTGACGTTTCAAGTAGGCAAATATTCAGCCACAACCGCGCACCAGAGAATATATGCCTACTTGAAACGTCACCTGAAACATGCGGGCGACTTACCGGTCTTAAGGAGATTAGACGGATAAACGCGTGATTCAAGCGCGGTGCACGCGGAAGCCTTTGGTCTGCACTTCCTCACGGTATTTTTCAGTAAACCGACGGTTGTTCCAGTACCCGCACAGGTTGCGGCAGTCTTGCTCGATAGCCTACAATTTGATGCAGTTGAGTTGTATCAGCTACTCGTAAACCTCGATGTCGCAAAGTCCTCCGGACCAGACGGACTTCACCCACTAATACGTAAGTCCCTATATAATGTCATTACACCAGTCGTGACAAATCTATTCGATAAATCACTCACAGAAGAATCTGTCCCCAAAGACTGGAAACGCTCGACAGTGAGACCGCTTCCCAAAGGTTGTGATCCGAGTAAAATAGAAATCCACGGACCGCTATGTTTGACTTCGATCTTATCCAAACTGCTCTAGAAGGTTGTGAAAAGGTGTCGTTCTTCGAATTGATGGACGTATTGACGCCAGCACACCACGGTTTCACGAAGGGGCGATCCTGCACCACCAACTTGATGTACGCAAACCACCAGTGGGTACGAGCTCTCAATGAACAGAATGATGTTGACGTCGCGTATATCGAATTTACTAAGGTGTTTGACAGAGTGAACCACGAGGTACTCCTTCGTAAACTGACAACATACGGAATCGGTGGCACGCTACCTCAGTGGTTAAACGAATTTATTGTTGGACGAAAGTTTAGAGTGCAGATCAACGACTACCTGACAGACTGGTTCCCATCGACCATTGGCGTGCCTCAAGGAAGTGTACTTGGGCCAGTGTTATTTCTTGTTCATATCGACGATCTTCCGCTGCAGCTCCAGTCGCCATATGCCAGATTGCAGATGATTTGGAGGAGCACGGGAACCAGGACGACTACGCTCGCCTCCCGCATGACTTAGATCGACTGTCAGCGTGGTCGAATGAAATACAACTCCCTCTTAACGCAAGGAAGTCGGAAATCATCAGTATCACCAGATGTCCAGCCACTCGATCATACATCTTGGACGGCCAGTTGCTCCATCCCAACCCATCCGTCAGAGACTTAGGACTTCTCTCACGACATGATATGAGATCACTAGAAAATACATAGAAATTGTATCTTGCGGGACTCCGTATGCTCTGGACATTACGACGCAATTCTTCACATGGTCCGAACAAACCGCACCTCGCAACTAGAATTATTCAGTTTACGTAAGCTTTCGTTCGAAAAATATTATGACATGCTCGGACTCTACACACTATCCTACAGCTGAGTAAGAATTGAGCTTATTATGGCCCATAGAATATTACACTTGAATCACTTCCCCATAGTGCGGCCAATATTTCGCCTGCTGAAATCTTGTAACACCCGAGGACATCTTTGCAAACTCGTTGCATGTACAAGTTATCACATCAGCTTTGTATAGAACGAGGAATCGTAAACTTGTGGAATGCACTATCGGAAGGACCCATAGAGGCCGATTCTGTGAAGCGCTTCAAAGCATGTATCTACGATTCTTTCGGAAACCTGCGCTTTTGTGAAACGCTGCACATACCATGTAAAAAAATACATCCTATACACGGAAACAATGACACCAATAAGAATTTCTAGCTGAACATGGATAAACGATTAAGTGACAAAACACTACCACTGAAGATTCACAATTAAGCATTTTGATTTTTCATGTTACGATGGAGATGCTCTTAAATACAGTCCCGATCTCAATCATTACAAGTCTGTTTGAGGTCATCAGGCAGGAGTGTGTCAGTTTGCGATGCGATGAACATTTAAGCAGTTGTCAAAAATCTCTTAGCGATTCATACAAGTTGTAGGAGAAACGGAACGATTAACCTCTCTTGGTAAGCTGCGTTTACGAAGTTTTCCCACTAATAGCTATTTAGAATGGTTACTTATTCAGAAAGTGTCCGATCAATCAGCGCTGAACATTTCACACAACTAACAAATCCATTTTCCTTTTTAGTAGCTTTTCAGGTCTTACCAATAGCTCTTTCAACGATTGTCATTTTGCAATCACAGAAGAGCGATTAGCGTGCCAACTTGAAGCATGAGCAATGATTAAACTGTCCCAAGTGTGACAGTGAAATTAGCTTTATCAAAACATGCAAATTCGCTGAAAACTGTATTCCAGATTTTCATATAAGCGGTGTGCTTTATTTCCTCGGAAGCAGAGATTTTCGCACACATTCTACCCTCTGGCTGGCACTTTAATTTTGTTACACACAAACATCGTGGTACGACGTATAAAAATGTAGTTTTCACCTCCGCATTTAACGGTGCAGCTTAGCGAGTTGTTAAAGTGAATGTTAAGAACTCGTTTATTCCTTCCAAATTGGTTTCTGGGACTGATCGATTGAGTTTTAATCTATTACATCTGTTACTATGGTTAGTTAAGTGCCTTCGAAAACACTGCATCTGCTTATGTAAGTTCTTCAGAGCCCCGGTTGTTACGCAACCGAGAAAAGGGTATAGGTTGGAAGGATTAAACAATGCGATGCCCACACCTGAAGCTCGATTACATGTTGACGAATTATTCTATCCTTGGTAGCATAGGTCAACGTTTGGATTTGGCTTTACTGTTCGATTTAAATAATTATGAATGAATTAAGGTAAATTGAGGTGAAAATTTATCCGCCGCAACTAAACAAAATGAGCTACATTAAGGGACCGGACCAGGATTACGACGGGTGATCTAACCAAAATATTGTCGGTTTGGGTTGGGTTTTCACTTGCTGCATTATTCGACCTGCTGGGCAATTTTCTTACAAACGTTTCGTCACCTATCGAGGAGACAACACCGGTAGGAGTAAGCGAGTTCATAGCATTAGCTGGCAAATCCATATCGGCATTTGCATTCCAACAGTTTCTGCTATGGTACCACTCACTCCTACGCACTAATGAGATCACCTCGACGAGTGACAAAACTCGTGCATGCAAATCGTCCAGCTTGGAAAACACTGCAGCAATCAAATTTACAAGGCCATCGTAAACTGAAGGATGGCTGTAGACAGTCGCTCCCTCTTTTCTGGACTAAAAGTTTTCAGTGAAATGGAGGCGGAATGAAGTAGTAGCCAGCATGTTAAGAGACAGGGACACCAGTTCATGCAGATTTGTAAGATTTAGTTCACCATTCAATTACGAAAATTACCATTATTAAGGACAATCAACATTTTGTGGTGTCCGCATTTTTAGATTATGACCGGGTGGAGTACGCTAGTCTATTCTCACGTGGCGTAATGATTGAGGACGCCTTCCTTCAGTTCTAAGTTATATGTAGAAGGAATTAGTTAAAAACCTGTTCTCTCTAATGTTATAGCCAGTATAGTAAGAGCTGGACTTGGTGTTCTAAACGACAGCGTACCTTCTATCGCTTAGGTGTTTGCAGATGAGCTGCTGTAGCCCACCAGGGCATATTAGGATTTTGTTTGGAAAACGAGATTAGTCATTGGGAGAAATACATGAAAAAGCGAACTGTAACACCTTATCTCCTGTACCGGACATTATGCTCTACGAGACCTAATTTACAGCTGGCCGTCATCACTTTTCCAGGATGCAGGTTGACAAGGTTGTGCGCTGCATATCAATTATGGCACGGTAGTGTTGATCGCCAGTTAAATCACTTTGAATGACCTGGTCATATTACCATTGTTTTCTGATTGGATTTCGACTCATGCGAAATTCTCTCACACGCTACTACTCGCGAGCCGTATGTTTACTCACCAGACCGGAGTTGGTGTGTAACATGTTCAGCTCCCCGGGTGCGGACGGCATTCGCCCGAAGGCGTTGAAAGTTGCAGCCATGAGTTTGGCAGGACCACTAGCAATTTGCTTTCAACGATGTATGAACGAGATGCACGTCCGCACGATGTGGAAGCACGGAATCATCACGCCTATCTACAAAAGTCGCAGCCGTGCTGAACCAGCAAATTATCACCCGATAACACTACTTCTTGTGATCTCCAAGGTCATGGAGTCCATTGTAGCTGAGGCTTTGATGGGGTACCTGGAGAACAACCAAATTCTCGTTCCGGAGCAGCATGGATTTCGCCAAAATCGCTCCTGTACCACTAATCTATTGATTGCTCGTGCAAGCTGGACGGAATCAGTGGACGCTGGTGTAGGAGTCGACGCGGCCTATTTGGATTTCTCAAAGGCATTCGACCGCATAGACCATCGCATTCTCTTCCACAAACTCCAGAAATATGGAATCGGCAACCCTGTTCTGGGCTGGATAGGAGACTTTCTCGTGCAACGTCACCTGAATGTGAGGGTTCGAAGCAACCTATCAGAATCCATCGAAGTTCAGTGCGGCGTACCTCAAGGCTCGGTACTTGGACCCCGCCTGTTCCTGGTCTTCATAAATGATCTCGCGAGTGTGCTGTCATCTAACTGCTTGCTATTTGCTGATGACCTAAAGGTATGATGCACTATAGCTGCAGTGGAGGATCACACAGTCTTACAGGAGGACTTGGACAAAGCGTACACATGGTCCATCGAGAACATGCTGCATTTCAACGTTACCAAGTGCAAAGTTCTCAGTATAGGGCACAAGAGTACGCACAACTACCGTCTAGGACCACAAATTCTACAGCAGGCTTCTCACGAGTGCGATCTCGGCGTGATAGTTCCAGATGACCTCGGTTGTTCGAGGCAGACTGAAAAGGCAGCTAAGAAAGCGAACCAGTACCTCCGCCTTCTTCGCAGAGCTATCGGGAAGTTTGACCCTTCGGTCTTTCCAAAAATGCTTAGTGCGTACGTGAGGCCGTACGCGGAATACGCTATCCAAGCGTGGCAACCCTGGATCAAGCATCATCTCACCGCGTTTAATACTGCAAAACGTAGGGCAACGAAGAGCGTCAGAGGTTTGACCAGCCTCCCCTACACACTCAGGCTGAAGACCCTCAAAATATACAGTGGACGTTATCGGCGTCTAAGGGGCGATCACATAATGGTGTACCAGATCCTGAGAAACCCCAACCACCCATGCTATTCCCTTCTAATACTCAGTCGAAACACCTCGCTGATGGGTCACCAGTTTTAGTTAGTCACACAGTACAGCCGCCTGGAATGTCAGCGAAACTATTTCTCCCTTCGAGTTACACAGCCTTGGAACGCCCCCCCCCGGAACATGTAATTAATGCACACACCCTATCCCTTTTCAAAAAACGCCTTGACGAAACTCAGTCACATTTACACTACGTGCTATAGCTCATGACCACCAGATGCTGGCACTAATGCACGACAGACAGGGGATAGTGCCATAACCCTACTCGAGAATTAGTCACCCTAAATGTCTTGCACATAATTTGTTAAACGCTACTACTATAGAAACTGGATTTCTGTATCCTGTGGACCCAAGACAGCTGCACACGAGTAAGCGTTGTCCTTGCTATCTTTTTATTTTTCTCGCCTATGATGTGGACAATAACCACTCCCCGTTGCTTTGTGTGCGTACATTCTCATTTCATACTCCCTTTATACGACAGTGCAGTTACATCTGTAATCGCCCGAACTGACGACTCCATTATCCCTTTGATATCATTTTTTTGTCACGCTCTCCACCCTACGGGACATGTCAAGCCCCTGCTTTTTACCCGTTATAAATTATTGTTCATTGTTCATGTTACAAAACTAGAGATGTTTTTAAGTGTGTTGTGGCCAGTTTGCACTTGAAGACGAGCGTACTTTAGAAGGATCAGCCTGAATGATGAAAAAGATGAGATTTAGCTAATACACAATGCACTGAACTCCAAACCCCGGTTCTGTCGTCATCGATTTAGTTACTAACCTAGCATTTTATTATTTGTTCGAGTTCCGCCCAGCCGTTAGCAAATTTGTCCTCCACTCATGGAGCCCGTTGCAGACCGGAAAGCAAAATGAGAACATCTCTGCCAACTTAGGTTGAATGTTCCAGGTAGTGCGAATCGTCTTAATAAGCGGCTGTGTATATGAATGTTAGAAATAGGAAACCTTTCAGCTTCGGCAAGTGAGTCCAGTCACTTCACAAAGTGACGAGATATAAGAACTCCGATACATACATGCCAGAGCTGAGGAGAGAATACATGTGCCAGCGCCGAAGACTCGGTTAGCAACAAAGTGGGGAGAGTTTCTGTGGGTCAGGAGACTTTCATACACAGGTTGAACAGCGGGAAAGGAGTGTTTGGCTGTTGTTTGAAATCCCCGGTGTGGATGCGCTTGATGTGCATGTTGACAAGGTGCCTACCTGTCTATTACCCACTACCTCGTCAATACTGGCTCCAGGAGACAGTTAGTCGTTGCTGGAGGGGACAGGGTGCACGGTCCTTGTGGCCGTGTTAGGATCAAAGAGTGGTTCCATGCACTCAGTATGGAGCAGACTACGGTCCAGCCACCGCCTTGTGTGCGCTTGATTCCCCAAATACAGTGTGCTTGTGTTTGCCTGTGAAGGAGTGTGGGCCGGCTCCGTTGATGAAACGTGGTTCCCATCCGCATGCCTCCCGGTCTTATTCCTTCGGGTTTACACTGGATATGGGGTGTGTGGATGGAGCTGTGGATGGTGCAGCGCAAGCCATCCATGGTCCCTCTGTAGGCGCAGGCGTCCTGTGGCTGGCCACAGTGACAGGCAAATCCGAAACCGGATGCCGCCAACCATATCTCGTCACTTTGTCGTACCCTTCCACATTCCGTGTTCACGCAGCGATCTTGAAAATCATGTTAGGAGATATTGTGTATCGCGCAACACTGTTAGACCAGGAGATCCATTCCCGCAACACATGCATTGGTGTATGGTATCTCCAATCAGGATGGAGCGTTGTTGTAGATCGAGCAACCGCAAGCCGTAGGCCGTAAGGAGAACTGTAAAGGTATTGCCAGAAGTATAGTCCTTTCTTACTCTGTTACTTGGGGACCAAGAGTCAAGCCTTCGGGTGATAAGAGGGTGCAGCCCATTGCCAACTGTCCAATGGTAGATGTTGGTCCATCCCAAAATGTCTCTCACCCGGTCGCATGTGTGTGAACGACCGGAGTCATGGCCGTAGGCAAGCATTGCACTTTCTTATCACCAGAAGGCGTGACTCATGGTCTCCGAGTAACAGAGTAACCGGTGATTAGATTTCTGTGACTGATTTTTCATTGTTTGTCGCTTACATTATTATCGGCTTACGGCGTGCCCATTACTCGCTTTTTACCCGCTTGAGCGCTGTGCTAAGGCATGCTGTTTGTGGAATTTGGAACGCCATCACATGCTGTAGTTTTTCTCTATCATGTTGTTCATATTGGATCCGTATCTTATATTGATCAGTATTGTGTCGCTTTCTACGCATTAGATAGACAACCGCATGTTGCGGTTCAAAACACTTTTCTGGTAGACTTTCATCCCTACCTCAAGTTATTCGACAGTTTCTGTTGTCTACAGATTTTATCATCTAAATCAAAAACTGCAAGTACCGTCAAGATTTACTGTAGAAGTATTCTCAAATTCAGATCCCATTCATACAGTCGTCCCGCTCAATAGTCCTCTGCTCTGCTACTCGTTTTCTGTTAGAAAACCTTCTTTTTCTGCCATATCTCAAAGCTTGTGGGCTCCAAACCTCAAGCCTGATTCTGGGACACGACTATCAACTCTGTTCTCTATTCACATCTATGCTACCGACATACACTTGAAGAAGTTGTCACACTACCTTGAGTTTTAAACAACCACATTTTGATCCTGTTTTCACTTGATGTGAACTATGGTTCAACTGATTTCTTGCAATCTTTCTCTTACTTTCACATAAAAAGCTAAACCAATCGTGTTGCCGATTCATCTGGCCTGAAGTAGTTCTTACATCAAGAGGGAAAATTTGCCATAACAAAAACATACCAAAACCGATTTATATCCAAAACCTTTTGAAATCATGTGATCTAAGTCTTCTCCAAGCATATACCGAAATATTGATGCGAACAAGTTCACTCTTGGGATTTCGAGAATTACCAGTTTTATTGGTAATGCTCGGAACTGTTTAAAGTGTCTATGCCTTGAGCGAAGATCCTGCATTTTACCTCCTAGTATTAGTAGCCTAGCGCTTTTGGAACTTTGTGGTGTATCGATGTCATACCTGACAATCATTCCTTTCGCGTATTCATCGTGCCTTTGTTACATCCCATCCAAGAGTATCATCGAACATATACAATTCCGGACAAACACTGTGTGTGACACACAGACACGGTGCCTGCGACTGCATGTTGCTTTTTTTTAATTGGTCACGCACCATGTAAAAAAGCCGCGTATTATGAGCCCCATTGTTTGTACCTCATTGTTATTTGAACTCGTATGTGTTGGCTATTTGAAGTAAACTAGCGTGTTTTCTGGGTATCATCATCGGGCTAATACAAGCACAACAAAGCAGGCTCAAATAGGGACCAGAAGTTTAAGCGCGATGAGTCACTGAAACAAAGTATGGTTGGCGGCATCCAGTTTCGGATTTGCCTGTCACTGTGGCCAGCCACAGGACGCCTGCGCCTACAGAGGGACCATGGATGGCTTGCGCTGCACCATCCACAGCTCCATCCACACACCCCATATCCAGTGTAAACCCGAAGGAATAAGACCGGGAGGCATGCGGATGGGAACCACGTTTCATCAACGGAGCCGGCCCACACTCCTTCACAGGCAAACACAAGCACACTGTATTTGGGGAATCAAGCGCACACAAGGCGGTGGCTGGACCGTAGTCCGCTCCACACTGAGTGCATGGAACCACTCTTCGAGCCTAGCACGGCCACAAGGACCGTGCACCCTGTCCCCTCCAGCAACGACCAACCGTCTCCTGGAGCCAGATGGACGAGGTAGTGGGTAATAGACAGGTAGGCACCTTGTCAACATGCACATCAAGCACAGCCATATCTGGGATGTCAAACAACAGCCAATCATTCGAAATACCGATATCGAATGAAATAAACGCATATGACGACATAGATACTCGCTAAATGAGCAAACGGAAGAAATTGGTTAAATGTGAATACGCGATAAGTACAAAATGTCCGCAAGTGATTTGTAAAAATCCCACGCGATACAATTACGCAAGTTTGCCACAATTTGCTTGAGCGACGTGTGTAAGTTGGGAGAAGATTATCAAGTACGCAGAACAAGAGAAAAAAATAAAATGTACTGAATTTTATCCACAGTAA
This sequence comes from Dicrocoelium dendriticum, assembly GCA_944474145.2. Classification (NCBI taxonomy): domain Eukaryota; kingdom Metazoa; phylum Platyhelminthes; class Trematoda; order Plagiorchiida; family Dicrocoeliidae; genus Dicrocoelium; species Dicrocoelium dendriticum. Next base: position 53,119,824 of record OX104066.1, on the reverse strand, counting down.
AAGACCTAGTTTAAGTGTAAGTTTGTTTAGCCCAACTGCATCATAAATGCGACACTAGCCTCAGCATGGAGCCCAAAACCAAAGTATACAGTCGATCAAACTACGTGATTGGTCTGGTTGATGTGAGGTCGGGTGGAGTGACGTGACCTCCACTCTGAAATATTAGAATACACCAATCAGAATGCAACAGGAATTTCAAGACTGTATGGCCTGTCTAAGGTACATAAGAAGGGATTACACTAGAGCCGATAGTAAATATGTCTAACTTGCCTTACCATGCAGTCGTCAAGGGGAACATCAAACGGCTGGAAGCAGTCAGGAACGCCATAGCCAGATACAGTCTCAAGAAAACATTTAAATTTCTTGACCCAGTGAAGTAGCTTGAACTAGCCGGGCAGATGTTCTCATTAGTTATTGCGTCACTTTTCACCAATGCTCCATTGGAGGAGACTATAGTCTGCTTATGCGAGTACGTCCAGTTGTGCAACATCGGGGTC
>OX104066.1:52996904-53118881 GCA_944474145.2 Dicrocoelium dendriticum | reverse complement strand
AGCGACTTGGCAGCCATAGCTGCAACGCAAGTTGATGATCCCGAGGTTGATAAACTACGCAGGTCTCTCTTACTGGACGTACGACCCATTCTGCTGACACCAAGAAACGGAAATGTAGTTTGCGACTTATCTCTGATCACACCGCGTCCAGTCGTCTTACGCGCGTCCCCATGAACCGTGTTCGACACGTTGCAGGGCTTATCTCACCCAACTGTTGGTACATCGATTAAACTCGTAACCGCACGAAACCTCTGGCGCAATGTCAATCTTGACATTCGTACTTGAGCAGCTGCTTGCCTCCTTGGTCAACGCGCGAAGGTGCACAAGCAAACGAAAAATCCATTGGGCACATTTCCGATGCCTGACGCACGTTTCCACTCCGTGCACATCGACCTTGTAAGTCCTCTGCCGCCTTCGAAAAGCTCGGTGTTCCTACTAACTTGCATCGACCTGCTTAGCAGGTGGCCAGAGGCTATTACAAATCCGAACTGCTCTTTGGAAACAGTAGCAACGGCATTTTTGGAGCGCTGGGTAGCTCAGTACGGCTATCCCACCATCGTGACCACTGCTCGAGGGTCACATTTCTCGTTCACTTTTGCCACGTTACTTAAAGATTTAAGCTCTCAACACGTTCAGATGGCGACGCATCATCCGGCCACTAAGGACATGGTGGAGTGCTTACTCCGCCAGTTAAATGCAGAGCTACGTGTGCACGCAGATCTTTCATGATCTGAAACACTTTCTCTCGCCCATCCTAGTTTTACGAAACACAGTTAAAACCTATTTTGGCGTAACACCAGCGCCGTTAGTCTACGGGTGAACGCTGCGGTTGTCCGGCCCGTAGTACAACCAATGGAAGCCGACATAAAACTAATGGAAGACGGACTTCAACGGGCTCATCGAAGTCGCACGTCACACTGATTGGACATTACCACAGGAGGCGTCGCTTGAGGCCTGTTGGTCATTAATGAAGGGAAGCCTAACTCGCTGTGTACTCGGTTCGTTCCCCTGAAGTATTCAAAATTATGGTCTATCAAACCGCATTGGTTTGATAAGGAATATAAACAGTGAGCGCGACGGTGTCGCAAAGTTTGGTATCAATACATCTGCTCGGTTTGGGATGAAGACTACACGGTGTAAAAGAAACAGCATGACATATGTAACACTGCAAAGATCAAGAAACCCTGGCAGTTCGAAGAGGAGCTAGCAGCCTCAGCCACAACAATCATCATCATTATACACGTTAGCTGCAGTTGGAAAACACCTCAGCTATTGTGCCGCAATACAAAAGACAAGCAAAGGAAAATATCAGTGGTACGCCGGCTGAGTCCCCACTAACGAATGGACATCATTCCGGAGAGCTAACAGCTGGCTATCGTGCCGTAAAAATAGAGTTATATTATGCCTAACAAGTGAGATCGTGATTAGTGGGGATGCTAAGCAGGAGGGGGAGGAACAAAAAAACTCACAACACAAACGCCATTGGGGCCGGCTCCAAGCCATATCAGCAAGTGTGTCCAACCAAACGTGTTCACCCTCCTTAGGACCCCAGCCAGGCAGTCGGGATGCACCAACCGACACCAACTTCGAAATGAGAGTTTTCATCTCTCTCGACCAAGTCATCGCTTGGCCTCCCCTCCTCCTCTTCCAACCGCACCCACAACGCGCAAACAATGCACGTCGCGGAAGTCGGTGTGCTGCAATGCGCAATACGTGGCCCAGCCATGGGAGCCTGGTGCGTGATATAATGGTGCTGAGCGGTTCACTCGCTCTTCCTGCACCAAATACGCGACGCCGAACACGCTCATTGCTCACGCGGTGCTCCCACCAGACGTGAGGTAAGCTGTGAAGGTAGCGATGATCCAATATGACGAGGCTCTTTATGTCGTCGCCCTGATGGGCCAGGTTTCACAACCATATAGGAGAGTTGAACGGACGGCTGCGTTATAAACTCTGCCCTTCAGGGCAAAAGTAATGTCGCGTTTGCGCCACAGGTGGCGGAGTTTGGTAACAGCACCTCCAGCTTTTGCTATACGGTTCGTAACCTCATCTTCAATCCAACGGGTGCTAATATAGCTGCCCAGGTACTTGAATTCTTGAAGGAGTTGAACGGACAAACGCTTAAAATGATAAGCGTTTGTCCGTCTAATCTCTCTAAGACAGGTAAGTCGCCAGCAGGTTTCAGTTGACGTTTCAAGTAGGCAAATATTCAGCCACAACCGCGCACCAGAGAATATATGCCTACTTGAAACGTCACCTGAAACATGCGGGCGACTTACCGGTCTTAAGGAGATTAGACGGATAAACGCGTGATTCAAGCGCGGTGCACGCGGAAGCCTTTGGTCTGCACTTCCTCACTGTATTTTTCAGTAAACCGACGGTTGTTCCAGTACCCGCACAGGTTGCGGCAGTCTTGCTCGATAGCCTACAATCTGATGCAGTTGAGTTGTATCAGCTACTCGTAAACCTCGATGTCGCAAAGTCCTCCGGACCAGACGGACTTCACCCACTAATACGTAAGTCCCTATATAATGTCATTACACCAGTCGTGACAAATCTATTCGATAAATCACTCACAGAAGGATCTGTCCCCAAAGACTGGAAACGCTCGACAGTGAGACCGCTTCCCAAAGGTTGTGATCCGAGTAAAATAGAAATCCAAGGACCGCTATGTTTGACTTCGATCTTATCCAAATTGCTCTAGAAGGTTGTGAATAGGTGTCTGCTGTCGTTCTTCGAATTGATGGACGTATTGACGCCAGCACACCACGGTTTCACGAAGGGGCGATCCTGCATCACCAACTTGATGTACGCAAACCACCAGTGGGTACGAGCTCTCAATGAACAGAATGATGTTGACGTCGCGTATATCGAATTTACTAAGGTGTTTGACAGAGTGAACCACGAGGTACTCCTTGGTAAACTGACAACATACGGAATCGGTGGTACGCTACCTCAGTGGTTAAACGAATTTATTGTTGGACGAAAGTTTAGAGTGCAGATCAACGACTACCTGACAGACTGGTTCCCATCGACCATTGGCGTGCCTCAAGGAAGTGTACTTGGGCCAGTGTTATTTCTTGTTCATATCGACGATCTTCCGCTGCAGCTCCAGTCGCCATATGCCAGAATGCAGATGATTTGAAGGAGCACGGGAACCAGGACGACTACGCTCGCCTTCCGCATGACTTAGATCGACTGTCAGCGTGGTCGAATGAAATACAACTCCCTCTTAACGCAAGGAAGTCGGAAATCATCAGTATCACCAGATGTCCAGCCACTCGATCATACATCTTGGACGGCCAGTTGCTCCATCCCAACCCATCCGTCAGAGACTTAGGACTTCTCTCACGACATGATATGAGATCACTAGAAAATACATAGAAATTGTATCTTGTGGGACTCCGTATGCTCTGGACATTACGACGCAATTCTTCACATGGTCCGAACAAACCGCACCTCGCAACTAGAATTATTCAGTCTACGTAAGCTTTCGTACGAAAAATATTATGAGATGCTCGGACTCTACACACTATCCTACAGCTGAGTAAGAATTGAGCTTATTATGGCCCATAGAATATTACACTTGAATCACTTCCCCATACTGCGGCCAATATTTCACCTGCTGGAATCCTGTAACACCCGAGGACATCTTTGCAAACTCGTTGCATGTACAAGTTATCACATCAGCTTTGTATAGAACGAGGAATCGTAAACTTGTGGAATGCACTATCGGAAGGACCCATAGAGGCCGATTCTGTGAAGCGCTTCAAAGCATGTATCTACGATTCTTTCGGAAACCTGCGCTTTTGTGAAACGCTGCACATACCATGTAAAAAAATACATCCTATACACGGAAACAATGACACCAATAAGAATTTCTAGCTGAACATGGATAAACGATTAAGTGACAAAACACTACCACTGACGATTCACAATTAAGCATTTTGATTTTTCATGTTACAATGGAGATGCTCTTAAATACAGTCCCGATCTCAATCATTACAAGTCTGTTTGAGGTCATCAGGCTGGAGTGTGCCAGTTTGCGATGCGATGAACATTTAAGCAGTTGTCAAAAATCTCTTAGCGATTCATACAAGTTGTAGGAGAAACGGAACGATTAACCTCTCTTGGTAAGCTGCGTTTACGAAGTTTTCCCACTAATAGCTATTTAGAATGGTTACTTATTCAGAAAGTGTCCGATCAATCAGCGCTGAACATTTCACACAACTAACAAATCCATTTTCCTTTTTAGTAGCTTTTCAGGTCTTACCAATAGCTCTTTCAACGATTGTCATTTTGCAATCACAGAAGAGCGATTAGCGTGTCAACTTGAAGCATGAGCAATGATTAAACTGTCCCAAGTGTGACAGTGAAATTAGCTTTATCAAAACATGCAAATTCGCTGAAAACTGTATTCTAGATTTTCATATAAGCGGTGTGCTTTATTTCCTCGGAAGCAGAGATTTTCGCACACATTCTACCCTCTGGCTGGCACTTTAATTTTGTTACACACAAACATCGTGGTACGACGTATAAAAATGTAGTTTTCACCTCCGCATTTAACGGTGCAGCTTAGCGACTTGTTAAAGTGGATGTTAAGAACTCGTTTATTCCTTCTAAATTGGTTTCTGGGACTGATCGATTGAGTTTTAATCTATTAAATCGGTTACTATGGTTAGTTAAGTGCCTTCGAAAACACTGCATCTGCTTATGTAAGTTCTTCAGAGCCCCGGTTGTCACGCAACCGAGAAAAGGGTATAGGTTGGAAGGATTAAACAATGCGATGCCCACACCTGAAGATCGATTACATGTTGACGAATTATTCTATCCTTGGTAGCATAGGTCAACGTTTGGATTTGGCTTTACTGTTCGATTTAAATAATTATGAATGAATTAAGGTAAATTGAGGTGAAAATTTATCCGCCGCAACTAAACAAAATGAGCTACATTAAGGGACCGGACCAGGATTACGACGGGTGATCTAACCAAAATATTGTCGGTTTGGGTTGGGTTTTCACTTGCTGCATTATTCGACCTGCTGGGCAATTTTCTTACAAACGTTTCGTCACCTATCGAGGAGACAACACCGGTAGGAGTAAGCGAGTTCATAGCATTACCTGGCAAATCCATATCGGCATTTGCATTCCAACAGTTTCTGCTATGGTACCACTCAGTCCTACGCACTAATGAGATCACCTCGACGAGTGACAAAACTCGTGCATGCAAATCGTCCAGCTTGGAAAACACTGCAGCAATCAAATTTACAAGGCCATCGTAAACTGAAGGATGGCTGTAGACAGTCGCTCCCTCTTTTCTGGACTAAAAGTTTTCAGTGAAATGGAGGCGGAATGAAGTAGTAGCCAGCATGTTAAGAGACAGGGACACCAGTTCATGCAGATTTGTAAGATTTAGTTCACCATTCAATTACGAAAATTACCATTATTAAGGACAATCAACATTTTGTGGTGTCCGCATTTTTAGATTATGACCGGGTGGAGTACGCTAGTCTATTCTCACGTGGCGTAATGATTGATGACGCCTTCCTTCAGTTCTAAGTTATATGTAGAATGAATTAGTTAACAACCTGTTCTCTCTAATGTTATAGCCAGTATAGTAAGAGCTGGACTTGGTGTTCTAAACGACAGCGTACATTCTATCGCTTAGGTGTTTGCAGATGAGCTGCTGTAGCCCACCAGGGCATATTAGGATTTTGTTTGGAAAACGAGATTAGTCATTGGGAGAAATACATGAAAAAGCGAACTGTAACACCTTATCTCCTGTACCGGACATTATGCTCTACGAGACCTAATTTACAGCTGGCCGTCATCACTTTTCCAGGATGCAGGTTGACAAGGTTGTGCGCTGCATATCAATTATGGCACGGTAGTGTTGATCGCCAGTTAAATCACTTTGAATGACCTGGTCATATTACCATTGTTTTCTGATTGGATTTCGACTCATGCGAAATTCTCTCACACGCTACTACTCTCGAGCCGTATGTTTACTCACCAGACCGGAGTTGGTGTGTAACATGTTCAGCTCCCCGGGTGCGGACGGCATTCGCCCGAAGGCGTTGAAAGTTGCTGCCATGAGTTTGGCAGGACCACTAGCAATTTGCTTTCAACGATGTATGAACGAGATGCACGTCCGCACGATGTGGAAGCACGGAATCATCACGCCTATCTACAAAAGTCGCAGCCGTGCTGAACCAGCAAATTATCACCCGATAACACTACTTCTTGTGATCTCCAAGGTCATGGAGTCCATTGTAGCTGAGGCTTTAATGGGGTACCTGGAGAACAAACAAATTTTTGTTCCGGAGCAGCATGGATTTCGCCAAAATCGCTCCTGTACCACTAATCTATTGATTGCTCGTGCAAGCTGGACGGAATCAGTGGACGCTGGTGTAGGAGTCGACGCGGCCTATTTGGATTTCTCAAAGGCATTCGACCGCATAGACAATCGCATTCTCTTCCACAAACTCCAGAAATATGGAATCGGCAACCCTGTTATGGGCTGGATAGGAGACTTTCTCGTGCAACGTCACCTGAATGTGAGGGTTCGAAGCAACCTATCAGAATCCATCGAACTTCAGTGCGGCGTACCTCAAGGCTCGGTACTTGGACCCCGCCTGTTCCTGGTCTTTATAAATGATCTCGCGAGTGTGCTGTCATCTAACTGCTTGCTATTTGCTGATGACCTAAAGGTATGATGCACTATAGCTGCAGTGGAGGATCACACAGTCTTACAGGAGGACTTGGGCAAAGCGTACACATGGTCCATCAAGAACATGCTGCATTTCAACGTCACCAAGTGCAAAGTTCTCAGCATACAGGCACAAGAGTATGCACAACTACCGTCTAGGACCACAAATTCTACAGCAGGCTTCTCACGAGTGCGATCTCGGCGTGATAGTTCCAGATGACCTCGGTTGTTCGAGGCAGACTGAAAAGGCAGCTAAGAAAGCGAACCAGTACCTCGACCTTCTTCGCAGAGCCTTCGGGAAGTTTGACCCTTCGGTCTTTCCAAAAATGCTTAGTGCGTACGTGAGGCCGTACGCGGAATACGCTATCCAAGCGTGGCAACCCTGGATCAAGCATCATCTCACCGCGCTCGATACTGCAAAACGTAGGGCAACGAAGAGCGTCAGAGGTTTGACCAGCCTCCCCTACCCACTCAGGCTGAAGACCCTCAAAATATACAGTGGACGTTATCGGCGTCTAAGGGGCGATCACATAATGGTGTACCAGATCCTGAGAAACCCCAACCACCCATGCTATTCCCTTCTAATACTCAGTCGAAACACCTCGCTGATAGGTCACCAGTTTTAGTTAGTCGCACAGTACAGCCGCCTGGAATGTCAGCAAAACTATTTCTCCCTTCGAGTGACACAGCCTTGGAACGCCCTCCCGGAACATGTAATTAATGCACCCACCCTATCCCTTTTCAAAAAACGCCTTGACGATACCCTGTCACATTTACACTACGTGCTATAGCTCATGACCACCAGATGCTGGCACTAATGCACGACAGACAGGGGATAGTGCCATAACCCTACTCGAGAATTAGTCACCCTAAATGTCCTGCACATAATTTGTTAAACGCTACTACTATAGAAACTGGATTTCTGTATCCTGTGGACCCAAGATAGCTGCACACGAGTAAGCGTTGTCCTTGCTATCTTTTTATTTTTCTCGCCTATGATGTGGACAATAACCACTCCCCGTTGCTTTGTGTGCGTACATTCTCATTTCATACTCCCTTTATACGACAGTGCAGTTACATCTGTAATCGCCCGAACTGACGACTCCATTATCCCTTTGATATCATTTTTGTCACGCTCTCCACCCTACGGGACATGTCAAGCCCCTGCTTTTTACCCGTTATAAATCATTGTTCATTGTTCATGTTACAAAACTAGAGATGTTTTTAAGTGTGTTGTGGCCAGTTTGCACTTGAAGACGAGCGTACTTTAGAAGGATCAGCCTGAATGATGAAAAAGATGAGATTTAGCTAATACACAATGCACTGAACTTCAAACCCCGGTTCTGTCGTCATCGATTTAGTTACTAACCTGGCATTTTATTATCTGTTCGAGTTCCGCCCAGCCGTTAGCAAAGTTGTCCTCCACTCATGGAGCCCGTTGCAGACCGGAAAGCAAAATAAGAACATCTCTGCCAACTTAGGTTGAATGTTCCAGGTAGTGCGAATCGTCTTAATAAGCGGCTGTGTATATGAATGTTAGAAATAGGAAACCTTTCAGCTTCGGCAAGTGAGTCCAGTCACTTCACAAAGTGACGAGATATAAGAACTCCGATACATACATGCCAGAGCTGAGGAGAGAATACATGTGCCAGCGCCGAAGACTCGGTTAGCAACAAAGTGGGGAGAGTTTCTGTGGGTCAGGAGACTTTCATACACAGGTTGAACAGCGGGAAAGGAGTGTTTAGCTGTTGTTTGAAATCCCCGGTGTGGATGCGCTTGATGTGCATGTTGACAAGGTGCCTACCTGTCTATTACCCACTACCTCGTCAATACTGGCTCCAGGAGACAGTTAGTCGTTGCTGGAGGGGACAGGGTGCACGGTCCTTGTGGCCGTGTTAGGATCAAAGAGTGGTTCCATGCACTCAGTGTGGAGCAGACTACGGTCCAGCCACCGCCTTGTGTGCGCTTGATTCCCCAAATACAGTGTGCTTGTGTTTGCCTGTGAAGGAGTGTGGGCCGGCTCCGTTGATGAAACGTGGTTCCCATCCGCATGCCTCCCAGGTCTTATTCCTTCGGGTTTACACTGGATATGGGGTGTGTGGATGGAGCTGTGGATGGTGCAGCGCAAGCCATCCATGGTCCCTCTGTAGGCGCAGGCGTCCTGTGGCTGGCCACAGTGACAGGCAAATCCGAAACCGGATGCTGCCAACCATATCTCGTCACTTTGTCGTACCCTTCCACATTCCGTGTTCACGCAGCGATCTTGAAAATCATGTTAGGAGATATTGTGTATCGCGCAACACTGTTAGACCAGGAGATCCATTCCCGCAACACATGCATTGGTGTATGGTATCTCCAATCAGGATGGAGCGTTGTTGTAGATCGAGCAACCGCAAGCCGTAGGCCGTAAGGAGAACTGTAAAGGTATTGCCAGAAGTATAGTCCTTTGTTACTCTGTTACTTGGGGACCAAGAGTCAAGCCTTCGGGTGATAAGAGGGTGCAGCCCATTGCCAACTGTCCAATGGTAGATGTTGGTCTATCCCAAAATGTCTCTCACCCGGTCGCATGGGTGTGAACGACCGGAGTCATGGCCGTAGGCAAGTGCGCCTGGGCAATGTGCTGCACTTTCTTATCACCAGAAGGCGTGACTCATGGTCTCCGAGTAACAGAGTAACCAGTGATTAGATTTCTGTGACTGATTTTTCATTGTTTGTCGCTTACATTATTATCGGCTTACGGCGTGACCATTACTCGCTTTTTACCCGCTTGAGCGCTGTGCTAAGGCTGCTGTTTGTGGAATTTGGAACGCCATCACATGCTGTAGTTTTTCTCTATGATGTATCATATTGGATCCGTATGTTATATTGATCAGTATTGTGTCGCTTTCTACGCATTAGATAGACAACCGCATTTTGTGGTTCCAAAAACTTTTCTGGTAGACTTTCATTCCTACCTCAAGTTATTCGACAGTTTTTGTTGTCTACAGATTTTGTCATCTAAATCAACAACTGCAAGTACCGTCAAGATTAACTGTAGAAGAATTCTCAAAGTCCGATCCCGTCATACATTCGTCCCGCTCAATAGTCCTCTGCTCTGCTACTCGTTTTCTGTTAGAAAACCTTCTTTTTCTGCCATATCTCAAAGCTTGTGTGCTCCAAACCTCAAGCCTGATTCTGGGACACGACTATCAACTCTGTTCTCTATTCACATCTATGCTACCGACATACACTTGAAGAAGTTGTCACACTACCTTGAGTTTTAAACAACCACATTTTGATCCTGTTTCCACTTGATGTGAACTATGGTTCAACTGATTTCTTGCAATCTTTCTCTTACTTTCACATAAAAAGCTAAACCAATCGTGTACCGATTCATCTGGCCTGAAGTAGTTCTTACATCAAGAGGGAAAATTTGCCATAACAAAAACATACCAAAACCGATTTATATCCAAAACCTTTTGAAATCATGTGATCTAAGTCTTCTCCAAGCATATTCCGAAATATTGATGCGAACAAGTTCACTCTTGGGATATCGAGTACTACCAGTTTTATTGGTAATGCTCGTAACTGTTTAAATTGTCTATCCCCTGAGCGAAGATCCTGCATTTTACCTCGTAGTATTAGTAGCCTAGCGCTTTTGGAACTTTGTGGTGTATCGATGTCATACCTGACAATCATTCCTTTCGCGTATTCATCGTGCCTTTGTTACATCCCATCCAAGAGTACCATCGAACATATACAATTCCGGACAAACACTGTGTGTGACACACAGACACGGTGCCTGCGACTGCATGTTGCTTTTTTTAATTGGTCACGCACCATGTAAAAAAGCCGCGTATTATGAGCCCCATTGTTTGTACCTCATTGTTATTTGAACTCGTATGTGTTGGCTATTTGAAGTAAACTAGCGTGTTTTCTGGGTATCATCATCGGGCTAATACAAGCACAACAAAGCAGGCTCAAATAGGGACCAGAAGTTTAAGCGCGATGAGTCACTGAAACAAAGTATGGTTGGCGGCATCCAGTTTCGGATTTGCCTGTCACTGTGGCCAGCCACAGGACGCCTGCGCCTACAGAGGGACCATGGATGGCTTGCGCTGCACCATCCACAGCTCCATCCACACACCCCATATCCAGTGTAAACCCGAAGGAATAAGACCGGGAGGCATGCGGATGGGAGCCACGTTTCATCAACGGAGCCGGCCCACACTCCTTCACAGGCAAACACAAGCACACTGTATTTGGGGAATCAAGCGCACACAAGGCGGTGGCTGGACCGTAGTCCGCTCCACACTGAGTGCATGGAACCACTCTTCGAGCCTAGCACGGCCACAAGGACCGTGCACCCTGTCCCCTCCAGCAACGACCAACCGTCTCCTGGAGCCAGATGGACGAGGTAGTGGGTAATAGACAGGTAGGCACCTTGTCAACATGCACATCAAGCACAGCCACATCTGGGATGTCAAACAACAGCCAATCATTCGAAATACCGATATCGAATGAAATAAACGCATATGACGACATAGATACTCGCTAAATGAGCAAACGGAAGAAATTGGTTAAATGTGAATACGCGATAAGTACAAAATGTCGGCAAGTGATTTGTAAAAATACCACGCGATACAATTACGCAAGTTTGCCACAATTTGCTTGAGCGACGTGTGTAAGTTGGGAGAAGATTATCAAGTACGCAGAACAAGAGAAAAAATAAAATGTAATGAATTTTATCCACAGTAAAAGACCTAGTTTAAGTGTAAGTTTGTTTAGCCCAACTGCATCATAAATGCGACACCAGCCTCAGCATGGAGCCCAAAACCAAAGTATACAGTCGATCAAACTACGTGATTGGTCTGGTTGATGTGAGGTCGGGTGGAGTGACGTGACCTCCACTCTGAAATATTAGAATACACCAATCAGAATGCAACAGGAATTTCAAGACTGTATGGCCTGTCCAAGGTACATAAGAAGGGATTACACTAGAGCCGATAGTAAATATGTGTAACTTGCCTTACCATTCAGTCGTCAAGGGGAACGTCAAACGGCTGGAAGCAGTCAGGAACGCCATAGCCAGATACAGTCTCAAGAAAACATTTAAATTTCTTGACCCAGTGAAGTAGCTTGAACTAGCCGGGCAGAAGATGTTCTCATTAGTTATTGCGTCACTTTTCACCAATGCTCCATTGGAGGAGACTATAGTCTGCTTATGCGAGTACGTCCAGTTGTGCAACATCGGGGTCGGTTTCCCATCAGACTGACTGAAACAAATGTCGCTGATGCGTACCAGAAACTTTCAGTTTCAGAGTGACGGAAAGCTATATAGACAAATAGTGTGCGTGACCATGGTTTTACCACTAGGGCCGCTGCTCGCCGATGTCTTCATGAGCAAATTAGAGAACAGCCAGCTGAACGAACTCATCAATTACAATCGATACGTAGACGACCTATTTTTTATCGCAGGTAACAGAGTGTGCACCAAAGAAATATAAACCCAATGCAATTCTGCACATGGTAACAACTTTCACTAGAGAGCTAGATGTAACCACTCTTAGGCATTTTAGATGTCCAAATCAATAGGGAATCCAAACAGGTCAATGCGGAGGAGGGTGCACAGAAAAAAATTGGAAAGGATAGTATCCACTTCACCAACTTTGTTCCAATAAGTCAGAAAGGAAATGTCGTCCATTGTCCAACGAAGACAGTGAGGAGAACATGTGCAGAAGACACGCTTTCCGATGAGTTGAGCTCTATCTAATGCGGGTTCGAGCGAAATGGATATTCCGGAAAATTCATTCAGAAGCACATGGAACCGCGAGGGCCGAAGTTCAAACTCGTTTACCCGCAGAAGCTGATACTATACTTATCAGTACCGTTTAAAGGTGATGCGATAGCGACGCAGACAACCCGAGGGCTATCCAAAGCAACAGCGAGAGCGTATTTTGTTACCGATCTGCGTGTTTCACCCCAACGCCTATTATGCGTCAGCAACTCAAGGACAGGATACTTCGGTCGTAGCTTTCCATCTGTGTACAACCTCTCTTGCTCGTGTCCAGCAAGACATATTGGTTAAACGACCAGGACATTGTCCGTTAGAGCTCGACAGCATTGATCAGTTTTGCTCTACAGCGGAGTAAGGAAGAATGTAACGAATGTAGTGTTTTCGCACCTAGCAGACCAAAATGACGCATTCATATCAATGTACTGTGTACCTGAACGTTCCACACGAGCGGTCAGATGCCGCCTGCTGTCGACAACGGAGGACATCAAAATTCCGCGCCATGACCCGGACCACAGTGCATTGAAAAACTCATGTAAACTCTCTCATCGCCAGCATGAGAAATTGTGGCGATCACGCCGCTCCAGCTGACTTCACATCAACCAGACCAATCACGTAGTCTTATCGCTTAGAAATTTTGCTCCAATGACTCACCACAGTTAAAGTTCTACAAATTCTATCCATCCTGACGATAAAATTATGAAGTCAAGCTTGACCGCTACCTTTTGTTTCTAATGCTTTCTCTGGGAATTCTCTCAATGTCTAGTGCGATTCGAAGATTTCTGCTAAGGATTTGTGTTAGAAACGCAAATTTTTGTTGTTTGCACATTTGGCGTTGCAAATCGTATACAAATTATTCCGTTAACCAGTTCTGGCTTTTTTGATTTCGGTGGAAACACGTTGCTAGAGATTTTCAATCACTTTTCGCTTGTTCTATTCTGTGTGCTCACTCACGAAAGCGTCAGCGTTCGAAGAGTAACAGTTTAAGATCTACCATGTGGTAGCTGATCTAAAGCTGTTTACAATGGCGGATACTGGAGTTATTGGTCATAGCTTACAACCTACCATATCCACCACTTCTGTAAACTATGCAGTACTTAGTGCTCTTTTGGTCGAACCGCATTTTTATAAATTCCACTTAGTTCTTTGAACAACACATTACTAAAGCCGATTAGGCCGTTCATCTAAAATAAAGTGCGACGTTAATGGAGAAAAGTGGAAATCTACAATACTCAATCCGGGGTGAACTTGGGGTTTTTCCATGCAGCAGTGCGTGGTACAATTGTGGCTTGCATTTATGGGGGATTATCTAAATCGGTTCAGGTAAGTACGACAAAAATGATCCGGACACTGGATTGCAATAAACACAATAGCCATGGTCTGTTTCTGTATAATATAAACAACCAATAGACAAACCGATGAGAAACGCGTAGCGATGCACGTGTAAACAAAATGACAAAATTCGTCACGGAAATGTATTGGAGAAGTACCTCAGAATGGTAAGAGGAGTGGATAGGCGATAGAACGACGATTCACTCTGTTTGTGCACCAAACGGAATGATATCTAGCCCAGAAAAATTCCATCATACGAAACCGTATCCAGCGGCTTGGCGCGAGCGAGCCATGTACACACTTAACACACTTCAAAAAATCAGTAAAGTTACTTAGCTTTTCTTTTAATGCAATATTAAGTACGAAAATTTGATGGTAAGCGGTCCATCTTATTCCAGAAATCGATTTTCCAGGTAAAAACTTGCAACTATGCTACGGACACAGCTGAATTGGGACGGTTCCCTCAATTGTTGACGAAAGGTTTGTGGTCAAAATAAACAACTCAGCAAACGATTACTTGGAGTAATACTGAATACTGAGTATTGAGAGCGAAAATATAAAAATCTGTGTTGCTCATCGTTGGTGAACCGGGCACATGCGAGTTAATTACGTCGCTGGTTTTTGCGCGGTGGCAGCATATTGCAGCTGTAGTATATGTTATCCGGGTGCGACGCGCTCCCTATACTTGTAGACCGTAAAGTGGGCGTCAAGGAATTTCTTAAATTGGGACACCGATTTCGCCTCCACCATTATCTCAGGCAGATTGTTCTAATATTTTATCACTCGATGCTCGATTTTGCCGCGAATTGCTGCCTCCCCGCTAACACGCACCAAGGTGCAGCACTAATAACTGAAGTATAACGTATCTGTATAAGTTGAATATAATATTCACTGTTGTCTAAAGGCTCCGTTGTCAGATAAAGTTTGATAGCACACTGGTCCTCTCTGGAACTAAAGGCTACATGCTGCAACCGCTCTGCTAAGCAAACACCATCGGTCCGTCAGTGCACTTGCACCGGCCATGTCTCGGTGTCCGTTTGTCGTTAACATTTCAATGTAAGAATTTGCCCAAATTCTTGTTGTCACAGATATCTTGGGAATTCATAAGCTTGAGATGTCCGGAAAAACGACCGTAGCGTTACTCAAAGTCGTGCAAACTATTGTCGTCATAAGTGGTAAGTTCCAATACACCGCTTGCTATGTCAATATGCGGCTTCTCGCCCATTTTGGGTCTTTATGCTGGTTTAAAGCAGTTAGTTCAGTCTAGAAATTGGAACAGAACAGTGGAAGATGAAAGCTGGTATGTGCATGCAATTCGGCTTGTCTGCTCAGTAACCTTAACGGCAACCGATGTGCAGCTATTTAACCAAATTGGATGCAACCAAACAACTTCGATGTGCAAAATAAGTGACCTTTGTTCCCCCTCATGTCCATGGTAGCCTTAAGCTGACAAATAATTGCTTAGAACACCCAGGTCTGGCTTCAACCGGCTTATTGCGACAGCTTCCGTGAAACGAAGGAAAAGGGGATTAGATTGTGAATGCTGATCCGAGCCAGCGACTACAAAACTCATGCAAACGATGTGTTTCCAAAATTACAACCAGTTGATTTATGGATTTATACGTTTATCACGAGAACATCTCAGCTCTTCAGTGCATGTCTACGCTAGTCAACCAAAAACGCCTTTCACTTTATCATGAATTTTTATTTCCTCAGTAATTTCCATCCTACGACATTTGTTAAGCATTGGTTTTTTGACCCGTAATACACCTTTTTTCCGTCGTATCCGGTGACACGTGGCCAGTAGTGTCTACTGTTTGGGAAGCTGGCGGCCTACGCGAACATGAGGATACAGGGAGCAGAAATAGTGGTAAAGTTCACGTTGAAGCAACTTAGCCACGTGCCCCATTTTTCGGGAAGTAAATGACTTATCGGTTCTGTTTATGTAACTGAATCACTGAGGAACTCCCAAACAGTACTGGAACGTCCACCATCAAACCTGGCGAGCAGGATGAGGCACAAATTCCCCTCAGCTGCTCTCCGGTCCTCACTGAGCTGATGGGGCACCCAGCGTGCGCAAAGCTTTCTGAGGCCAAGGTTCTCATATAATATAGTGTGGATTGATTCCGATGAGATCCCGATGGCTTTCACCACCTGTACGACAGTCACCCGCGCGCCATTCTCAAACATCGCTTGCACAGCAGCAATGTTGTCCGCAGTGAGGGTCTCCACACGTCGACCACCCCGTGCCACATCATCCATGGACCACCTGCCACGCTTGAATTCTGCAAACCGCTAGAAGACGGTGGTTCTTGAAAGCGCATCCTCATCAAACGTGGCATGCAATCGCTCAACACTCTGGTGCTGCTTTAAACCACGTTTGTAGTCATAGAAATTCATCGCCGTCCAGTGACATCGACTGAGTTCCATACTTTCAATCGGAGTATAGCGACTCTTATGACTTGTGAGCTGTGCTGGACTGCTGATACAGGGTCCTGTGATTTGAAATCACTGAACATTGTTTAGAATGGATTATTGTTCACATTATTTTTGCCAGGTCATCTGCACCTAATCTGTGTATTGCGTATCTGGGAACTTATTGCTCGGCCCTTGTATTAGAGCGGAGAGTGGTGAAAGCTTGGAGCAGTTGGCCATCTTGTTGAACTCATAGAAAACGATCTTTCAAATCAGCAAAAGTTTACTAACGGTCAGACATTTGTGAGCAATTTGTTGCTACAAAGCATACCTGTCTGGAATAGCACATGAGATGATGGAGAATGATTAGCAAATCAGCAAGTAACTAATAGTGTTGTAACCTTTTCGGTAGGTTTGAATGGGGTTGTACAGCTTTAATATGCACTTTCACCACTGACACATTATTCAGTGTTAGATATTCACAGAAAACTGATATGTTCAACAGTTCCAGTCACCGGCTTTCGACTCAAGGATCTGGTACATTGGAATTCTACACATGGGTATTGCGAGTGTTTTTGCTACACACCACACAATACATTCAGTCTGAAATGGCGTTTAGATAGTTCATATGCGTTACCAAAGGGACCTCAATGCTGAGGCTTACTTTCAATTGATTATCAAAGTGCAGTGCTCAGTGATGGAACAGAGTGGTGATGAGAACGACTTTACTAAACGCAGTGGAACTTGAACAACTGTGGCAACAATTCTGGGAGGCTACACTTTTCAGGTCTTATTTTCTGACCGGGATGCCGGTCTGTGGGTCTTTGTTTATTTGCATAACCTTCGAAGAATGCAACTTAATAGTCCACTTGTGTACATCTGCGCATTTGTCAAGTCACCTGGTCGCCTCAGGCACCCTACTCGTGGGAGAAATATTGTGGCTCTGTTTAAATATCCCATACACAATCTGTTGGAGTTTTGTCATGCTTACCGCGTGAAACTTGACCATGGAGGGAGCCGTAAAGTTTTGAGGATGTTCCCAAAGCCTATGTTTATCATCTGTAACCGAGATTGGCAAATAAGGGTCCGACAGCGGAGCGTAAGTAAGTGTTGAGATTTGATGCTGGAGTCTACAATATATCAAAAGCTACTGGGTGCAGCGCCGTCTATTCTTAGAAGTTGTTTTACAAAGATAAATATACATATAAATCTTAAGGCCCTTCTCACTTCGTTCCTTGTTGCCAATCTAGCACCAAGGTTAAGCCACCACGGTTGTGCATAAGTAAGATATACAATAACTATGTCATTGAACGGGAGAGAAAAATTCAACGGGAAACAGCCATAAGTCCCTGGTACAACAGGGAAGTCTCTAGATTGCCTACTGACAGAAGCCGTATAACTTCCATTTCTTCCACTGCGTTGGCATCTACCATCTAACTTACTCGGTGACGCACACCTGTTCGAAGACTGTGATGTTGGCTAATATCATGGCTAATATCATGGAAGAAGATAACCAATATTCGGTGATCCCTACCCCTAAACTTGGGTTTTAAGGTGACAATGAGTTATTATGTCAAGTCGGCCGGTCCTAAATTGCACATGCAGGGGATGAACACAACCATTTCATTCGTCGCGTCATAAAAAACCTGGATAACTTTCTGGAAAAGTCAACGTCGAATATTCCGGGAGGAAACTGCCAACCAAACAGAGCAGTTCACGTAGGTTAAACTCTGCACAAGAATAAATTAAGTACTGACGAGCAATGTTAGCAACTGGAAACGCGGCAAAATCTAAATGCCAGTCACCGCTTCTAACCGCTTACTCCTTTCGATGTTACTTCGCCTCATTCTAAAAGTGCAATCCAAGTGTTCGTGCTTGTTTGTCCCTTTATTGCATGACTTTACGGGGAATTACGCGAGCGACTTCATCGGGTGCAACAAGGGTACTGCACTTTGAAACATGACATTGCAGCGATAATGGTGGTAAAACTAGTGCCAGCGGTACAGTTTTATCGGACGTGTAGTCAAGTAGGTGTGGGTAGGTCATCACTCGTGACTAATGCGCTGGGCAAACTGGAGTAGAAAAAAGCGGTTTACTTTTTTGCAGAAGAGTGATGTGGTAATGCACCACATTCTTCAATCGCTCAACATGTGTCGCACATGTATGTCGAAAAATATAACTTAAGTCGTAACTGTTACATTAATGTACAAAAATAAGGCATCGTAGTAAGTATCGATGAGTCGAACGACTCTTCTCATCCGTTAGAGTTTAGAGTGAATTCACAAGGCTAACAGTAAAGAAGAAGAAGAAAACCACTCGTTTACAGTTCCGCCTAAGAATCCGCACTGAGATGGTTGATGATGACATGCTAGCAGATGCAACTTTATGGTTCCTGATCTCAGTTCTGTTAACGTAAGGACATTTGGAACTTTGGAAAGACTTACCGATGACTGTACTTTTCAGCTCAGTATACGTGCTCCAGAGCTTTCTTTTTAGGAATAAGCAAAACATGCCTTTTCTAAAACCTCAGCGTCGGTGGGTTCGTCGATGACTTTCAGCGCTTTTTGGTAAGCGCATGCTTATAGGTTTCTTTGCACATAGTTGGTGGTATCCGGTTCCGGATTTGCCTGTCACTGTAGCCTCCATAGGACAGTCACAGAAGGCCTGCGCCTACAGAGGGACACCATGGGTGGCATGCGCTGCATCATCCACAGCTCCATTCATATACCCCAAATCCAGTGGAAACGCTGGGGATATCGAAAAACTAACATAGGATTTGAAGGAAATCAAACGCGCAAAAATGACACCGAATATGCAACAGAACAACAGAACTGAACAAATCAAATAGAGTGGAATAACTTTTATCCAGCTTAAGAAGCTCTTATTTAAGGGTTACTCGGTTTAACCCAACTGCGGTGAAGAGGCAACATAAATTCAAAATCAAGCTTAACATGAGGCACTTCATTCAGACACATTCATTCAGGTGCGTATCCGGTTCAAATGTCGGCTGATATTCGATTTCCATCTAGCGGTTTGACTGGGTCACCTGCCCCATCAATGTTAGTTGCGCAGTACTAAGCGGTTTTTATCCGAAAAACCGAAGCGATCAAAGATAACACAAGTTTTTGCTCTAGTTCTCGCTACTATTAATATTGGGATGTACAACCAGGGACACCTGTTTTCACGAACATGAAAAAGCAACAACATATCCTCCACTAATTGCACAACTGTTCCTACTGTGTTAACTTTTGCTCTTTGAACAGGCAAAACTGCGCGACACCGAATTTTTTCCTACTTTGATTGAAGTGAGTGCTGTATCCTACTACTAATTAAGGAACTATCATTTGACTGTCGTCCAGTTTTTGGATAGTTAATATGAGCTGTCTCTAACTAGCACTAATTATAAATTCCAAGAGAAAAGGAAGCTAACTGGGGAAATCAAGGTTTATTAAAGAAGTGAGTTACCCCACACAGGACGATCGCGCATGCAAGAAATATAGGTATTAGTTCTGTTAACTCTTGTACTATTTCAGCGATGCCGGATTGCACCGGTTTATCCGTCTCCGAATTAGGCAATACCATTGCAAATAAATTTTTTAGCCATGATTTTCTCATGTCACAGTATTTAACTGAAACTACTCTTCACAGTACTTTGAATTTAACATAACTGAAAATTAGTGCCACCCCTACGCACCATTAGTTTAAGGTGAAACCGCAGTGGATTGTGGAATTCGTCTCCAGCCCAGGTACTTACGGACATACTTGCTACATGTGAATATCATGCATCTAATGATAAAAGAACTGAATTTTCCGCGATTCCGCGAAACGCAGTAAAATCGTGGAATTTGATAGCTGCGGCGGAAAACGAAAAGTCACGCGGAATCGCGGAAAAAACAAAAGTTCATAAAGATAGCTAATATGATGTCGTTTTCGTTGTTATCAATATATTGGCATTCGGAAAAAATGCACAAGCAACCAGCTGGCTATTAGAACATTCATCTGGTTAATCATCAGCGCTATTTGTCCACCATTTGCTATCCAACTCCGCTTGTCCGCAGACCCAAGTGACCCATGCATCTATCCATTAAGCAACCATTTCCCGTCTGTCTGCCCACTATGTACACTCATTATATTGGTCATTATAAAATACCCTGCCCACATGTACATTAAATCTGTTCAACTTCTGTTCGATCACACTTTTGCGCACGCTTGGCCGACACACACCGCACCTCATTACGGTCACCCATGAACTTGATGCGCTGTCAGCACTTAGGTGTTGAACGGCGGTCATGTCGTTGCATAAGACTCAGCGGCGCAAAGTAAGCAACGGTGTTAACTTGTTGAAAGTCTGAACTCGTCGTCATCTGTTAGTATAGTGGCGATGATGTTGATGTGTACCCTCTTTGAGTACTTGGTGAAGATACGGTAGTGCTAGTATTGAGCAGTAAGTGTTGAGGTTTATCATTACTGCATTTGCGTCTTCCTTTGAATAGTACCGTAGTTCAGTCTCCGCTTCGTTTACCTTTGACCCATTACTCGAGGACGAAGCGAAGCTGTCGTATATAATAATCAGCAGGTTTTATCTTTTGCAGATGTCCTCTCAGAAAAGCAAACAGCGTGTAGGTGAAAATTACCTTGAACAGAGTGAAGGAATATCATGGAGAATACTCCGTTGATAACGCGGATAAAAGGTTACTGTTTTGCTTTTCGTGTGAAGTGATTGTGGATCCAACTCGAAAAGCAAACGTGGTTGACCACCTTCTCAGGCAGAATTATCTCCAGAAGAAAGGTTATGAGGAGGAACCAGCAGCTAAACTTTTGTCATGGGAGAACCAGCTCCGAAGCAAGCTCAACATGTATTCATCGTTTGTTTCATCAGCGTTGCGAATGCTGCCCAGGAAACCTGCGACAGAGTGGTAGCTGACTTGCTATTTGCTATGCAACGAATATTGCTCTAGAGAACGTCGACAACCCCAGTTGAGGAAATTTCTCCATCGACACGTACGAAATGGTGGAAGCATTGTTGGATCTGACGCTCTACGTCTGAAAATTCCCCAACCGTATGGAAAACATAATCAGATATTGTAAGAGATGTTCTGTGATATCTTTGTCAGCGTTATAACGAATGAAAGAACTGATGATTGTGGGAAGATGGAACTACCCATCCTGTCATGCTCCTTATTGAAGTCCAACAAGGGTAGTCTCCGTGCATACCTTCTCGACACGGTCAATATGGAGCGTCAGTTCTGCCACAGTTGGAGAAGCCATTCTGCGCAACTTAACAATGATGGGTATAGAGTTCAGTTGTGTGACGTTCTTCGTGTCCCATGGCGCTAGATATATGACAGCATGCTACCGAGATGTCCTTAAGTCTGTGAGGATTCAGTTCACATCACATGTGTTGCCTATTGCATCAACTTGACTAAAGCGTCCATTCGCGAATTCTCTCCGGAAGTCGACGAATTCGTTGCAAAAATGAAAAGTGCTTTTCGTCTTTCTGGAAGAAAGTGACGTATCTACATAGAATAGCAAACACATGAGGGTGTGGATAACCCAACGGGCCCATCTGCGACGGTCATCACCCACTGGAACTCCTGGCTGGAAGTCGTCGCACATCACAGCAAGTATTTCCATCATTACCCAGCCATGTTCCAAGCTGTTCAACATGAGTTTAGAGACTCAGCTGGTGTTTGTGAACTGATGGATATTCTAACCAACGAAACAACCCAGAAAGCTTTTAGATGGCAACTGTAATGCACTACTACTGTTACGAAGAACATTATCCGTCACCTGAAAACTGCCGAATTACAGTCTCCAGTAACCCGTAAGATTTGCAATGACATCTAAGATCTATCCGTGTCACTGAAGGCCGCCGCCGAAGAAAACTGGCTACAAAATTTGCAGACAGATGGACTAACCTTTATTGCATCCAGCAAAAGCCAAACTGACATGCAAATCTGTTTATCCCAAGCTGCCATAAAGGACCAGTAGCTGATGACATCGCAGCCTAGCTGGCCGTTTTCGAAAGCCATTGGAGTGCTCGACCCCAACCAGGTCACCACCTTGTCCAAGGATCCATGCAACTATGCCGGTGTTCTAGGCCTGCTTAACTCCCCTGCTCTGATGGCCAAGTGGTTACTCTATCAAAAATGGTGGACGAACTTCAAGGAGAAAAATGTGAAGACACGCTGGCCTTCTGGTTGGGGATGTATGAAAGAACGCCACAACTGGCAGACATCGCTTCTCGTTATCTATGCATTCCCGTGATTTCGGTAGAAGCTGATAGGAGCTTTAGTGCCTGCAAAAATGTTAAGTCTAACAAGTGTTATAAACTTTCAGACCGTAGCACGGAATACGTTGTTGGGCTTTATTTTAATTCCTCGGGGTTGGATCTTGATTCACATGTATATGGATGAAGGTGGATGAAACTGCCTTGGTTTCTGTTTCTTTTCGTTCTCACCGTGAAATCACAGAAGTTACTGTTTGTGCCGCAGACATTTCGTGATATTTTGGATTTCCATTGCGGAAAACAAGTTTCACCATCGCGAAAAATTCGGGTGTTTACTAATAATCACATTTTGAAATCTCCCGTCTAAAACAGACCTAAGGTTTAGCTACTTTTATCTGCTATGGGGCAATAAATTGAACACTACAGAGTTCCTCACGAAGGCAAAAACAAAGGGATGATGCACATGTAATGAACGGAGCTCTACTCATTATCTCCCGCAAGAACTTCCTCCTTTTAGTAAAACGGACGGAAAGTCGTCTACTAATCAGCTGCGTGAAAGTTATGCATCCGTCGCCTACGTTGGTCAGATGTGGAAAGATTTGGCTACGATGACAATGTACAACCGTAGATTTTACGCACTATATGTTGCTATTTCAGTACATTCAGCTTCGCATCTCACTGTCGAATAAGTAAAGGAATAGGCTGTGACTGAGCACAGAGAGATAGCTTTTCGAACAATAAATATTCCCGGGCAAACAAGGATCTCATAATTCTGTCGAAATCAGTGTTTACATTATAGGTAAACCGGATTACTCCGTTGATTCGCACCTGATAACCGACTGTCAATAAACAAACAAACCGACGAAAGATCCATCTTTGTCCATGGTGTCCCCGAAATCCAGTCATCCGACGAGTCGGAGGTCTAAGCTCATGACTTGGAAGAATGAGGCTATATCGGTGAAGCCCACTCTCTCCCCGATGTGATTGCCAACTCAACCTTAAGGTTGCCCATGTCATCAAATTAAAAAGGAACTGGTCCAAGTGTGATGGAAGTCCTGCTTTATTCCAAAAAAATGGTTGTAATGGTGCTCGGAAGTTGGCAGAAGTTCCGCACAAATTGCCATCAGAAATACGTCTGAAGGCAGTCAAAGTCAGGCCACTATTGGCTGAAGGAAAAAAAAACCAGCGAGAAGTTGTCGCTGGCCCCGCTGTCTGCATTTCCGAACTGGAGCTTAGTGTAACTCCCTAGTCGTTCACAGAGGAAGGAACAAAAAATCCGCCGCAATTCGCATCCGAAGGATTAGGTAGTGGGTGCTCTATGCAACAGATCGAAACGGCCCTTGGGAGTAGGCAGGAATACATCCAAAAAACGATTCTCAACCGGGCGCACGAAGGTCGTCATAAATTCACGGTAAACGTTTGTGTATTCACGTACGCTTCTGGCATCCGTTGACACAAATTGCTTTTATACAAACGCACAAACCTTTCTCGGTAAACGTGCCAAGCTTCGATCTCGGCGAAACTCAGTGTGCTGGGACCTCATCATGGGAACCGAGATACTGCTAAACGCCCTGACTACCTAAGCCGAGATCGCACTACCTTGTATGTCACTCCTGCCCAGCGACAACCCACAAAGGCAGTCGGTGTAATTCTTTACTACCGACCGCGTAAATGACCCTGTGAGTGAAATCGTGAATCTCTTATGATGTTGCTTACACCTAAGGCAGGGCTATAGATGCTTAGTGGTCATTGTATACCACCCACCAACGTCCACTTCAGAAATGGACCTGGCCATAGCCACTGCCAGGAAAATCTACCTGCAGGATTTTCAGGCCACCTTTTCGGGGTAGGGGACCTCAATTTGCATAGCCTAGAAACCCCGGTCACTCTCGGTGAGCAATTCAAAGCGATAAAGCAAGACCTAATCGCTGGTTCACCGCTGTACAACCATGTCACTTGCTCAACGCTTTTCAAGACAAGAAATAAACCGGCCACCTTGGATATTGTTTTCACCAAGGAGAAACTAATGATCGACGTAATAACAACGTGCACTCCTTTGAGCGACACTAGTGTTTCAGTACATGTGCTACGCGAAATGTCCTAAACAGCATGCTGAGGAATGTCACGTCATAACCAACTATGATAACATGTCCGAACTCATTGGTGCAACAAGCTGGTCTTTCCTAGCCGAATGGAAGCCTGAGATGACCTGCCGAGAATTCATCAAGAGATTCAACAAGCTCCTGGGAAACACATCTGAAACCAAAATCCCCGGATCTAAAAGGCTGAAGTCTTTCTTAAGGAGCGGGACACGTAAATGTATGGCACTGTGGGACTTGGCATGGCTCACCCACAAAACCTCTCCGAGTGAAGACATCTGGGATGTCTACAGAACACAAAGGAACCACTGTGTTAGATCCGTCCGGGAGGATAAAGTGAAGAACCAACAAGACCTAGCGGATAATTGTTGCTCTAGTCCCAAGCTGCTATACAGACACGTAAACAAACTGCGTTTGGTTAAGTGCGAAATTCCTGCTCTGCACACAGCGTGTGGGGTAAGAAAAAATGGCACGAGAGGCGGCCAACGTTCTTGGACAACAAGTTGGCCGTACCTACCAAAGCTTTCAATCATCTTACATCCCGAGTATGCAGAACATATCACCATCAGGACTTAATCACATGTCGCTTACCTCCATAGACTTACTGAAGTGGCTGATGTCCTTGCGTGAATTCAGTTCCCTAGGGTGCGGACAGCATTCGTGCGAAGGTATTGAAAGTTGCCGCCATGAGTTTAGCAGAACCGTTAACGATTCTCTGTCAGCGAGGTCTTAACGAGATACACGTCCCCCGATGTGAAAATACGGGACCATCACTCCAATCTACAAAAGTGGTAGCCGTGCTGAACCAGAAAATGATGGCCCGATAACACTACTTCCGGTGATCTCCAGGGTTATGGAGTCCATGGTAGCTGAGGCATTAATGGGTTATCTGGAGAGAAACAGCATTCTCGTTCCGGAGCAGCATGGATTTCGCCAAAATCGGTCCTGTGTTACTTATGTGTTGGTAGCTTGTGAAAGCTGGACCGAATCTGTGGGTGCAGTTGTAGGAGTCGACACGGCCTACCTGGATTTCTCAAAGGCATCGATCGTCTCGTCTCTAGACTATCGCATTCTACTGCACAAAACCCAGAAAAATAGAATCGGCGATCCCGTACTGGGTTGGATAAGAGACTTCCTCGGGCAACCTCAGCTGAATGTAAGGGTTTACAGCACCCTATTGGAACCAATTGAAGTACCGTGTTGCGTGCCTCAGGGTATAAATGATCTCGCAAGCGTGCTACCACCAGAAAGTCTCCTATTTGCCGGTGGTCTAAATATATGGCGTGTCATAGCTACCGTGGAGGACTACACAGCTCTACAGGATGAGCTGGACAAAGTGTGGACATTGTTCATCGAAAATATGCTGCATTTCAACCCCACCAATTGCAAACTTTTCAGCATACGTACTAGAGTATTCACAATTACCGCCTAGGGCCACAAATATTACAGCGGACTTCTCATGAGTGCGATCTCATTGTGCTTGTTTAAGATGACCTGGGTCATTTCTGGCAGACTGAAAAGGCATCATCGAAATCAAATCAGTACTATGGCCTTCTTCCTAGAGCGTTCGGGAAGTGTAACGCCTCAGCCTTTCCAAAAATGCTTGTTGCGTACCTGAGGCCGCACAAGGAATAGCTATTCAAGCTTGGCAACCCTGGCTAAATTATCATCTCACCACGCTCGATACTGCACAACTTGCGGCAACAAAGAACGTCAGAGCTTTGTCCCGACTTCCCTACGCACTCTGGCTAAAAACCCTCAAAACATACAGCGGACATTATCGTCCTCTAAGGGGCAATCTCCTAATGGCGTAGCAGATGCTGAGAAATCCCAACCACACACGCCGTGCTCTTTTGAAACCCATTCAAACCACGTATCTAAGCGGTCATCAGTTTAAGCTGGTTACGTAATACAGCTGACTGAACTGTCCACGAAGCTTTCTCTCCCTCTGAGTCTCACAGCGATGGAACGCCTTCCCGGAGCGTGTAATTAATGGCCCCACCTACTCTCTTTTCAAAAAACGTGTTGAGCATATGCTGATACACGCTACGTGATATAGCCCATGACCATCAGATACTGGCCGTAATGCACAACAAACAGTGGACAGTATCATAACCCTACTAGCACATGAGTTACTCCAAACCTTTTGGTGAGTCCTGTATTTCAAGCATACGTATACTGGCATTGTTTTTATTTTGTGATTATCACCCTAACTATTCTCCAGGGACATGTCGAGCATTCACTTTTATACCCGCCATAGACCACTACTCCATTGCTCCATTGGAAAAAGCATCACGTTAGTACATAAGGACGTTGCTGTAGATATATTGTGTAAAACTTATGCTAATAGCTGATAATAAAAAATAATCATAATCATAATAATCATAATCATAATAATCATAAGATTAATAATAGGGATACTTCTCACTGAGTGGGGAACTGTGGCCATATTTGGCACAGATCATATTTTACAGCATGTGTCATGCTCATGCATAAATTGTAAACAGTTATGTGATCTTCACTGCTTTGGCTGTTTCAACGGTTTGTATTAACTCAGTGTGTTTCGACACAATATGCGTTAGTTGAAATAGTGAATAGTAACAGCACTAGGGATATGTTATACAGTGTGAAAATCTTTTTCCTCATTAGATGTTGTCTGGCCCTTCTTGGTACAAATCATCAATTGATCTCTCCCAAGAGAACAGGGTCATAATCGTGTTCAAATCTAGGTAATTGGTGAGCTTAACGCGAAAGGCCGTTGCGCTCTCACACGATCTGATTGTGAATGGGAGCTTATTCCACAGGACAGCTTAGTATTTGCAAAAGTGAGGAATAGCTAACCTGCTTGAGTTCCTCGTTTTTAAGTTAACTGTAATGTTCGTAGCCAACTACCAGCGCTAACAGCACAATAAGAGGCCGCATCAAATACCATACCACCGAATTCCTTAAACACCGGGACAAAGT
The DNA here is from genome assembly GCA_944474145.2 of Dicrocoelium dendriticum. Lineage (NCBI taxonomy): Eukaryota > Metazoa > Platyhelminthes > Trematoda > Plagiorchiida > Dicrocoeliidae > Dicrocoelium > Dicrocoelium dendriticum. The sequence goes on along the minus strand of OX104066.1, from coordinate 53,091,361 downwards.
CCATATATGGGTGTGTCCCCGGTGTTAAACCGTCAGCATTTGGACAATAGTTCACCAGATGGGGTCGAATAAATCAACTAGATATGTGACAGTCCTTTTACAGCTAGGGACTTCGAGTTTCATTCGTAGTCTATTAGTTGTCACTACAAGAAAATGAAATTGTTGCCATGACCACCATCTGACTGATAGCGGCATCATTTCTCCACACCCTCGTCAAATATTCGAAGTGAATTGGGATGCAGATGGGACAATGGAAAAATGGCGTGTTCCGAGCAAAGAAGCAATGACTGGATGGAATTTACCGAGAAAATAAAAATTTATGATAAAATGAAATGTGGGATCCTTGGTCTGTTTCAAATGATAAAATATCCTGGGAGAAGACATTAGAACAAATGTTAGCGAACAAGCTCGTTTTCAGTGGTTCCTCATCAGGCTATTACACCACAAATGATACAAGAGGGAACAGGTTCAAAACTCAGATGGTCTGATTGACGAAGGTGAGTGATCAAAAGTGTGTTTATGTGTGTGTGTGTGTGTGTGTGAGTGGCGTTGTCCACACCATGTCTCCGTGTTACAGGGGACCAGGGTACAGTTAGTGCCTAGACAAATTTCTTGTGCGCACATAGGTCAGGGTCATTAAGCCTGATGGCCATTGCCTCGGTCGCTACCATTAGACGACATTTAATCGCTCTTGTGAGTCATCTGGGTACACGGTAGTTGGGCTGGAACGCCTCTTGCGCTCTGAGTTGTTGGTTCGAATCAACCAGGTGTGCAGGCACTGCACTTGCCACTGACCTAGAAAGCAACATATGCTTCGCTGTGAACACCAGCTATGACACAACTAACAAGGTAAATGAACTGATTCACCATTTCCTGTGATGCCATTGCAGACCAGATTGGATCTTAGCGTCTTGCGATGATTTGCACCCTTCCTTACGTCTTATCAGTACCTGAAGCAAAATCCGTAAGTCAGGTATTTATTGCCGAACGCGCACTTGGACAACCTCAAACCGCTTAAACGGAACGAGCATGTGCTGCTCTCTAGGCCGGATAAAGGAACAAGGATCGTTCTTATGGATCAATCTGACTATATCGCTAAGAGGAATGCCATCCTCAACGATAATTCAAAATCCGGATAATGGAGACAGAGAAAGACAAGACGACTTCGAAAGAAAAGACGGTCACAAAGCTACTACACTGCCTGAAGCAAGAGAATGCGGTTGACTCCGTGGTTTTCGAGTACATGCGTCCCTCCAGGACAGTGATTCCACGTCTTTGTGGCTTACCGAAAGTGCACAAAGAAGGATTGCCATTGAGGCCAATATTAGACATGTGTGATTCTCCATATCACTCAACAGCTAAATGGCTCGTTATGCTTCTAGAACCGAGCAGAAAAGTCCTATCCTAACAGTCTCAGAGGTATATTAAGCTTAGTAGACTCCAAAAGTCGTATGCAGTTAACCGGAAGGAAAATGTTTTCTCTAGCTGTAGTGCTGCTCTACACCAATGTTCCACTGGAGGAGACGACAGACTACCTATGCGATGCTGTTCGATTGCATCATATGGATGTCGGCCTCTATAAAGAGCGACTTAAAAACTTGTTTCTGATGTGTACCAGGAACATCCAATTCCTGTTTGACGAGAATAACTAAAGACAGAAAGACGGACTTTAAATCGGCTCTCCGTAAGGATCACTGTTAGCAGACGTAGTTATGATTAAGTTAGAGAACAACTATCTGAACGGAGTTACCGACAAATTGGTCTACTACGGATGGTACGTGGACGACATATTCTGTGTTGTGTCGCCACTGACGCCTTCAATCTAGGACCGCAAGAAGAACTCCAAAGGCAAACCGAAAAGAGACTTGTATACCTGAAATCAGATTTTCTTATATAGTTTTGAAGGCAAAATGAAGGGAAGCTACTAAAGTACGCTTGAGCAAACCAACGAAAGGAAAACCTCAAATGCAACGGGCGAATAAGCAACCGTGTAAGCAAGAGCGAATCGCATATGTCCTTAAAAGTAGCATCATGAGACCCTAAGCATAAAACGAACATCCATTAACAGTGATGGGCACTGGCGAATCAAAATAACGAAATGTAGAGTTTAAAAAAATGTCATGAAACAAATGATAATAAGAAAAAGTGCAGACCCAAAAATTAAAAACTAGTACAATAATTGTGTGACAACTAACTATTCCTTTAACATAACTAAGTAGAACAGTGATGAGAAGAAAAACCAATGGAATGTGTTCTTGCGAATGGCACTGCTGAAGATGACACGGAGATGAGCGTCCATTAACAAGGAAGTGTGTGTACCAATGGGACTAACAAGGTGGAGCGTTTAAACAACCGACAAAAGTAGAAAATAATAAGAATGAAGGATGGTTATTAAGCTCGTTGACAAAAAATGAATGTCAAATAGTTATTCTTCTAACACCTCGCTCTCATAAAAGATGAGTTACCTGGAGGTCACGTAGCTCTTCCGATGCAAATCCAACTGGAGAGGCTGCACAAATCTTCTTGTTCGTTTTGGTTTGTACCGGGCTCCGTTTTCCAAGCATTCCATAGGATGAACTTCGACAGCTGCAGAGGTACCAGGCCTGCCATTGTCCAGCAGTTCATTGACATCTGATCCGTTGGCTTTCGGAGCGACCGCACCATGATTGGCGTGGCTTTCCCATACCTGTGTACCAACTTGAACATCGCAGGACTCGTCCTGGTATCCAAGCATTCCGTCGTCCTTGATTAGCAGCTTCAAACACAAAATCGCCCACTTTGAAAATCCTTTTTCATGCCCTATACCGCCTGTTGCATTGGCGCTCCATCGTTGCATTTCTTACTTTTATAGGCGGAAGCTTGACAGTCACTATATCTAGCCTGGTTTTCAGTCTTCGACCCATAAGGCTTTCAGCTGGTGATTTCTTATGTGGTGAATTAGGATTCGGAGTAACATGATGGTTCAACAGGAACTGTTCCAATCTTTCGTTCAGCGTTCCCTCCTCTTTTGACTTCCACAATACTCGTTTCAGAGTATCGACACATCTTTCTGATTGGCCGTTTGACTGCGAATGATACTGAGCGGTCCTCACATGCTCGATCCCATTATCTGCACAAATTGCAGCAAATTGTCAGGACGTAAACTGTGACCCGTTATCCGACACGATTGTTACTGTTAATCCGTGCTGACTGAAAACATGTCTCGTCACAAATATTATGATTTTTGCCGACATGTTTTGCATTGCGATTACCTCCGGCCACTTACTGTAGGCATCCAGAATAACAAGGAAATGCACTCCTTCGACTGGTCTTGCGGAAACCACGTGTATCCGCGACCAGGGCGATTCTGCGTTTGTCCAAGATTGTAATGTAACACGTACCGGTAACTTGGAGGCACTGATGCATCTAGAGCACGACCGGTTAATGCCTTCGATTTCGCTATTCATCATGGGCTACAAGACGGAGCTGCGCGCAAACGCCTTCATGCTAGCGATTCCTGGATGTCCCTTGTGAAGTTGCCGTAACACGCGTGATCTGAGTATTTTTGGAATGATATTGCGAGCTGCAAAAAACAGGCAGAAATCAACTTCAGACAAAGAGTTGCGTCGTGTGAAAACCTGAGTCAGAGCTTCTTTTATATACTTCTTTGGCCAGCCCCGTCTTGTATAGGTTACTTGTTCTTGCACCAATGCATCCTGCTCAGTGGCTTGCTTAACCATGGTGCCGTTCACCGGTCACTTACTGATGGCGTCATGCACCATGTAGCTGACATCTGTTGCGGCTGCAATGGAGGTAATGACTGCGTCTTCCGCCTCAAGCCTACCGGTATCGATTAATCTGGACGGGGAGTCCGCTTGCCCTATAGAATCAGAAGACAAGTATCGTATGCCGAAATCGTAACCCATGGGCAGAGTTGCCCATCGCTGAAGTCGACTGGCAGTATACGTCGAAATGCTCCTGTTGGATCCAAAAATTCTCAGAAGCGGTTGGTGATCAGTCACCAACGTGAACCGTCGACCATATATCGTCGTATGGAATTTCTGCAAAGCAAAGATGATAGCCAACGCTTCTTTCTCAATCTGCCTATGATTCTCCGGGGATGCGGTCAGTTCTCGTGCAACATGCACCGTAGACTTTTCGGATCCCACTGCAAACCGATGTATAATGAGAGCGCCAGTTCCATAGTTTGAAGCTTCCATGGAAACGATAATGTTCAGCTTTGGATAATAATGCGTAAGCAATAAGTCCAACTTCGAATAGCTTTTTGAACGGTGCGCATAGGATTACGCCTGTGATCTCGTTGTGACACTCATGACTGACTAAACCCAATTTGGTCACTACAAGGTATACTGCCCACCAATACAAGTACTGCTGCACTAAGGAACCTGGAGGAATATTAAATACCCCACCAACACCAACAACAACAAAAACAACCAGAAAAACAACGACGACCACAAAGTACATCATCCATTTGAACCTATGCTTCGCTGCCATACAATCATGATGACATCAGGGGGACTTACCTGAAAACGTTAATGTCATACGCAAATATTCGGGATCAAGGCGCCCGCACCTTGAGTTCATAACATACCGTCACCAACAGCTGCCTATCGTGCAAAGATAAAGCGTCAGTGGCGAGAGAGTTTTGTTGCGCCTTTCACTGCCTCGCGTCATAATCATCAATTACCCCGCAGATAACTCAGCACCAAACACAATTTAAACCAGCAATCCGATTAGGAGACGGCAACAGACGCGCCACTGGTGTCGGTTGCGAGCCATGTCCTGTAAATTCTCGAGTCAAGCACAAGGCGAGTCACGTGTACCCCTGCACGGAATGAGAGACTGACCAGCGGCACACAGCTTCGTCGTCGGTGACTTCATTTCACGCTGCCAAGTCAACTTCTGTCCACCTCGAGCATTCCGTCAACGTACACCTTGCACACTAAACAAGGCCCTTCTAGGTAATCAGTGACCAGGCATACGTAGCACGTGCCCAAGCCAACGCAACATCTTCAGTGCTATGCGTTGTTCTAAAGGGCCAACTTGATTATCACTACCTAGCACCCGTCTAGACAAATTGTCGTTGCGGACCCACTGGTGTCATGCGACAACAGCAATGCTTCCCAGGCAATAATGATCAAAGATTTGAAAGCGCCTCAGATCTTCAGACCAAACCAGCGAAGTCTCACTACCAAAGAAGAGCACGGCCGTCACGGTGGCCCTGTATACATGGCCTTACAGACGGAGGGAAACTTTCATATCGCCAAAGATGCCGCAGGTTTAAGAAGGCAGCTCTGGTCTTTGCAATGCGTCATCTGATGTCAGTTCCTACGTGCCCATCGTTGCTGATGCAGCTGCCAAGTTGAGTGAATTGATCACCCACCTCGAGTTCTTCGTTAGTAAATGTCAAGAAGTCATAAAGTGGCTGGTGGTCTTGCAGCAACACATTGCAGTTTGAAGGTGCGAAGTGTATGTCAACTAATGGGACCACACTAAACAGACTATTCAGATTTCATTGCGCAGTCCCAACATCGTCAAAATGCAAGACGACATCGTCCGCATAATTAAGATCAACCAACTTTTCAACAGGCAGTACCTCAAAACTTACATCGTGAAATTCTGCAAGGAAACACTCCAGGATAGAATCCACGAATAAATTGAGCAAAACTGGGGAAATCGGACAACCCTGACGAACGTCACATATGGTGAGAAAGCTATCCGATAAACCAACGTAAACCCTGACGCGGCATACGGTTTTCCGATTTGGAGCACATATTTCGTGGAACTACTTTCCGCACAAGTATTTCGAATGGAATCCATCAATCGACTGAACCGATTCCACCTTTTAAATCGAGGAACGCAGCTATTGTCGGTCTGCTGTATGCGTGGCGCAGCCCTAGCACCTGACGCAAAGTGAATATATTGTCTATACAGCACGTCCTGGTCGATAACCTCTCTACTCTTCCCTAATCCGAGATTCCCGTTCCACAGTGAGGCAACGAACGATGATCGAGGCCAGTAATTTTATTACAACTGGCGTTAGACTAATACTCCTGTGGTTAGAAAAGGCTGTGCGATTGCCCTTCGTCTACATTGCCAATAAAATCGCTTTGCTCCGTATATCCGGGACACTTTCTTCCTTTCATATACGCTCGAATGAGGATGTCAGTGCATTGCAGATGACCACACCTCCATCCCTAAATGGTGCAGGTGGGAGGGAATCTGGGCCAGCTGCACGAAAACGATTGAGGGTTGTGATGGAGTTTCGGAACTCGGCCTCCGACAGAGGCTCGTCCTGAAACGTCCGAGTAGGAAGACGTCCGGAGGTAGAGTGCCAGCTGAACTGATCTTGAAACTGCTCCGCTCCAACAGCCATATGACACTTCTTATTGGGTATCAGTGCACCCGCGCTGTCTCTGATGAGTATTGCAGATCAACTGGAAGAGCTTGCGGCAATTGCCTACTGCTCCTGCCTCCTCCATTTCTTTTATCAACTGCACAACATGGCCTCCTTGTCAGCACGCAGACTCCGCTTTATTTCGCGTCTACTAGTCCGTCTGATCATATTGTGCTCAGAGCCAGCCGAGAGGTTTCTACTGGTTTCCAACAGGTTGACCGAACTCTCGGATGTCCAGTGTCTGGTGCGGTGACCAGTGACAGTGCCAAAAGCAGATGCCCCTGCGTCGTGCATGACGGTCGAGGTTCGATCACACTGAAGCTCAGTGTCGTTAGGACAAGATAGTGAAAATGCGTCTTGATAGGCTTGATAGGCTGAGACAATTTCTCATTTGCTAATCAGAGGACACGTTAGGTGCGCCTCTCGGTACGGTTAATGGAGAAACGACACCGTACCAAGGCTTGATCAGATTCGACGTAGGTACTCCAGTGCGAGCTGCAATCCAAGATGGAACCACGCCACCTGGAATTTATAGCTATGTGGGCAATTTGGGCCCATCGCTGGCCAGCTACAGGAGGACGCCAAGTGGCACTTCGGCGCTCACTGTGTCTAGAAGCAGTACTGGTAAGAAAAAACTGGTGCTTCGCACACGGTTGCAGCAGACGCTCGACATTGTCAGTCCGTTCGGAGTTAAGCCCGTAATTACCACCCAGCTGAGCTTCTGAAGATCGCAGGCGCCCTACTTGTGCTTTCTTACATCTTGCAATTACTGTAGTATCTGAACTGGTAGCAGTGCGTGGTAGCGCGTTCAGTTCGTGTAGGAGTTTTCATTGACAGCATTGGAACTGCAGTCGGTGGGAGCATAAGCGGAAATCCCAAACAAACAGCGTTTTGTGTTGCTTCCTGAACCAATCTTAGTTGATGTCTTCAAGCGGGCTACACATAAACGGTTGCTCATGAGAATCCAATCGACCAATGATGGCTCAGCCTTGGAGCTTAGAATGATGTCTACCCCAGTTTGACCCGTGAGTGCTGCATCGACTTCTCCAGATGCGTGCACCCAATACCGAGAAGATAAGCTGGGTGCAGTTGATTCGACAACCCCATTACGGTCACTGATCCTAGTTTTTGGACACACAACACACGTCAATACCCAGTGTGTCCGTGGTACGTGCGAGTGCAGCCTGTTGACCTATTTGTCTAAAAGTGCGAACATTGAATGCCGCCAGGGAAACGGGACAGCGTGGCCTTATAGGACTTGCGCCGATAGGCGTTCGATGTGTTTTGTGGGAAGGTGGCTGCAGATGGTTGTACTCCAGTGGCACTCCGGTTGCTGTCAATTATGCTGGGAATTAGAGAATGGAAGTTATTGTTGGGCATCGGGATGGGAGTAAGAGAAACATGTGGAGAAGAAAGAAGGGAGGGGCCAGCAGTAGTATCTGTTCGCTTCTCCGCCCTGTTGTAGGCGACCTTGATAACCTGCGCGACGTCCGATGCAGGATGAAGTTTGTGTTTGAAGAAAAAGTCGTGGTTGCATGTGGGCCAAGATACTGTCGTGTCACCCAGATCTAGACAGGAGGGCGATTAGGGTCCTCAACCCGAACCTTTGGTTCAAACGCCTGTCTGCAAGGCAGTGGAGTGGTGTCAAGGATTTAGTTTTACAGAAATGGACGCCATCGCATTTCAAACCGCCAACCTGGTGAACCAGGAGACTGCGTTTGTCTGACCTCTAACGACTGACCAACCTGATAGGAGTAGCTCTCAATGGGCCGGGAAGCACCACCCGGTATAGCTCATTGGGTCACGGAGATAGGCGATCCGTAGCAGGTCCAGTCTCGTTGCGACGGGACGGATATTTCTATGTATATAAATGCGTGCCTAGACGAATCAAATCCTGTGAGGATATGAAACACTTATGTAAACGCTTGAAAATAAATACGGATAACTTATTCATACGCAAATTTACTCATTTACTAACCTCCCGACTGAAACATAGTTTTGATGACTCTACAGTCGCATCTTGACACACTTATTAGGAACTGATCATCACCAGTGGTGCCTGCGCAATAGGCTTACTTGAGAGAGCTCTCTTCTAGCTGAGCATTAAAGCGGAAAAATCTATGCCTTAGAGAGCAAGATGGAGCGTCCCACAAGTTAAAGTGCGTAGCATAAATAGGATTGATTTCCATAATCAACATTATCTGCAACGCTTAACTTCAAAGTACAAACAAATTGCGTTCGTTATGCATCTTACATTCGATTGACTCGAAAGCAGAGAAGTGAGGCTATACTTGCCATCATGGTTTTTTTAACTGAGTCAGTGGTCCATGAAAATTTCGAGTAAAAGTGCACAGAACATTTAGCTAAAATGTGGCAACCTTGTATGCCACACTCTTTCTGTTAGTGAGACCAACGCTGTCAGGTCCATTTGATTTCTACCTGTCATCTGTCAACCAAATCTATAAATGTGTCAAAAGGCTATGTGGATAACTACACGGTTTATGTAAATAGATTGAATAATAAGGCGGTGCGATCCACGGAAACCTCGCTAACTTTTACATAATTAATGCACATAGAATGCAGCATTACTTCACATTTTTGAATGTTCCCTCAGCCTCATTGGGTGCACGAGGTAAGCTACTTCAGAAGATTAATGTTAGCAAAATTTTGATGGTCATGTGTAGGTACGCGTCGAAGTATCTCCTTGATGAACAGTCGCCAAGGGGACAACAAAGTGATGACGGTGAGTTCAACCGAAACAGGCTGACAATTTCAACTGCATCAGAACGGACATCTACAAAACTTCGGCAGTTTTACCAAACAATTTAGTTATTTTGTTCGATGATGATGGTGACTGAAATCCCTCTGTGTGCGATGCGTCTGTCGTACAAATGTGTCAGTTTGGAATAAATTTGTCCCTTTCATTGAGGGAGTATGTACTGGGCTACGAATTGCAGTAATGGTTCTGGTTTCGAATCTGAAAAATCAGGAAGACGGCATTCACCATTCATTAATTAGAATAGTTTCTTTGGACTGCTTTACGTTTGAACCGAAGAAAAGACCAGCGTCGATGATTTCAAAAATAGGTTACAAATGGACTGCCCTGCGGCAACTTCGTGTTCGTCCTGAGAGTCGAAACTCAGTTATCTGAATACAGAAACGCTCCTAGATTGTAGTTAGTTTGACTCGGGGCGAAATGGATGCGAGCAATATGCAGATTTGCGTGCATTTTTAGCTGGTCGTGATTACATTCACTGCATCGGGACAGTAGAACCCATGTTAGTGGGCATTAAAGACCCAATGTTGATTATTGTCAATTCTCAATACTGAACTCATCGGTCGACCTTGGACTTGTTTGCTTCCTTCTGGTGGCAATATCAGAATGTCAAATGGAAGGCGGGGCATAGAGATAACTGGTTGAGGCCTATATGTCTAAGTCACTGGGTCGCTTCAAAATCAACTAAAACACAGGCGAATGATCCAAATGCCCCAATGATGGTTCTCGCTTAATTTTGCAAAGATGTGGTACGTTAGCTGCTGAAGAAATACAGGTATAAAAACAAATACCATACTGTTTAGCCTTGTTAATCACTAGACAGTGGAATGACATCCGCGTATCTCTATACCCTGACCAGTCGTAAACACCGAGAGGTGAAGTAGTTGCTGACTGCGCACCTGTTACTACATTTTACAAGCAATAATATCGGAAGGTAAGCATCGATACAAGCGCTCGGCTGCCAATAATGTAGTTTCTAGAAACAGTTAACGCGTGTTATTTACCAGGAAAGTATATAACCTGAGAGCCTTGAGACGCATTACACTATGTCCCCTTATTCTATTAACAAAAAACCCCATATTCTTCGACAATACTAGGCCCACTGCAACTAAATGATCTGATCAGATAAAGGTCAGTCAGCTTCATGCTGAAGCCACAAAGCAACAGGTGGCTGCAGCCATAACTTTCATGCTCCAGAGGTTCCGGCATCCTTTGGTGGGCAGTTCAAAGTCGAATCTTTTCATAGTCATACTACTATCCCACGAGATTTAGGACGGGAAGTAAACGGCAAAAGCTGGACATCATGTTTGCCACAAAGAAGTTTTGATAACAAACTGAATGGGAATAGCACCCATACAACACCGCATTTCCGCTACGTCTGCTAAGTAGAGCGCATCAACAGAGATATCGTGGGGGTTCAACCTCAGTAACGCCATGGATTTGTCGTTTCTGGCTAGACAATTCACCGATGTCCTTTGGGGAAAATTCACCAAGCAGTCTAGCATGGTGATAAAAAGACTCATCAGCCACTAAGCTCTTTAAATGAAAAGGCGGTCTTTCCTGGGGAAAAGGATGAGAAAAAGAATGATTTTAAAACCTTACTTTGGTAGGCACACAAAGCGAATCCAAACGCCAAAAGTTGGAATGCCCACATATTAAAGCAGAGCTATTGTTTCAGACTATGTCCGTGAGGAGCAATTACAACACTAATAGGATTTGGGGAATAACTTCTTCACCGAACGTAAGCTAGTTTACTTGAATGTTAACGAGAACCTCAAAGTACAGCTGGACATCCCTCATTTAAACCACGTCTGTGTGCAATTGCTAAGTGTCTTTATAGCAGCTAACACTCCTAGCAATCAATTTGCCTTGGCTTCCAAGAACATAGTGCTATCTCATACCTTTCTCACACAGATCAGCACACCACCAGGGCTCAGCCACTTTTGCTACATTGCAGCGGATCTATTAAAGCGTAATGTTACTAAGCGACTACATTTCACTTGGTCCGGATAGCATACGCCCCAAGTCATTGAAAGTAGCTCCCACGAGCTTGGCCTTAACCGTTATTTCGGTTTTCCCGACGATATCTCAAGTAGATACAGATTCCAACTATGTGGAGTGGAATAGTCAAGTCTGTTTACAAAGGAACAACCGTTCTGAGCCACCAAGGGCCGCAGATACAGTCCTTGTGATCGGAATGATCGAGGTCTACATAAATGTAAACCGGGTTCTCAACAGAGACTGTGTGTTGGAATCCAACTAATGCTGGGTACTTCCTTCCGGTTCTTGTTAAACTCATGGAATCAGTGGTTTCAGAAATATCACTGAATGTTTAGAAAGTCGTAGTATTATCATGAAACGTCAGCATGAGTTTCATCCATACTGCTCATTTACCACGCTCCAGTTGGACTGATTTCGTCGCTGCTGGGGAAGGAGTTCATATCGCCTAGTTTGATTGCTCGAAGGCATTTCATCGCCTAGATCCCCATATTGTTCTTTATAGGCTTCGGAGCTATAGGTTCCGTAACGTTATCCTGGGCTTGATGCACTTAGACCTATTTCAACAACGCTTAAGTAAGCAGGTTCGTAGCGTCCTGTCCTATTCGATAGTGGTATACCGTTGCGCTGCCCAATACTCAGTACTGGGACTACGGGTGTTCCTATTGTCCATTAACCACCTCGTGGAAGTGTTACGTCTAAATTTCTACTCCTTTCGAAATACCTCAAGATTTCGCGGGTAACAAACGAGTGGATGACCATCTGGCATTCCAAAGTTATCTCGACGAAGGTTACGTTTGTTCGGTGTAAACACGCATGAGTCAGACCCTGTCAAGTGCAAAATAATGAGTATAAGCCACCTGAGCACCTACGAATGTCGATGGGGTGAACATGGAAGCAGTCTTGGTATGCTCATCAGGTCGATCTTAGTTGTTCCGAACAGGCCGAATAAGCTGTGAACAAATGTATACAACAACACTTATGCCTACTCTGAAAGGCGTTCAGTCAGTTTGATCCTACCTTTTCTCGCAAACACTAAGCGATTACCTGAGATCCCATGTATAAAGTGCCATCCAAATGTGACACCCTTGGCAAATACATGAATTTACTGCTGTTAAAAATCCTCTACGTAGGGCGGAAAAATCTGGTAAGGGAATGCTCTACCTCTCTTACTCAGTTAGGCTAAAGACTAGGGGTATTCCGTAGACAAAATGTTCCTAGGTGTGGTGACCTCACATTGGAGTATCAGCTCTTAATGAATCCTTACCAATCATGCTTTACTTATTGAAAGTCAAACACTGAGAGCTCACCATTTGTAGTTGTCGGCTCAATATAGTCGGTTGGAACGCGGCCGCAACGTATTCTCCAATAGTGTATCCCAGACTTGGAGCTTACTACCGCAGTCTTTCATCTCCGCTCCTACTTTGGCTGAAATCAAAACTCGACTTGATGGATGCATTACACCATGTGAATCATGTAATCTATCCAAATTTGCTGAAACACGAAGCAACATAACCAAATTGTCTAGAGGTAATAGTTGTGGTGACTGCTGCAGAGTAGACAATGATTACAACATTGCTAAGGGCTAATCGTTTTTAGCACGCGATTTTTCTTCTGGTCCCACGATGTCTAACAGAGTGGTGGTTTTGGTAACCAATCAAAGACTGGATTTACTTGAATAGAATTTATTTCTTTTGGGATCCTCATTAAGTCTAATGTGACTAACTCCACTCTAATGCCCGCGGTTATGCGTGTTGGATCAGCTTCTGCATTCGCTACTGCGAAACCTCCGCTGATTGACGGGAACACGATTCTGACTGAAAAGAAAGTGGCTTCAAGCTGCCATAAATTACCCCTGAACATTCCGCGGAAGGTAAACCAACTAATTTTATTTCAAGGTGAACACATGCCTTGGAATTTCAATGCTGCTGCGACCTTTCCGAGCCCCACCACAGGAAATTAATTTAGCCAAACTCCAGACTCTATCCGGTAATCCATCTTTTCTGCCAGTACGTTGAGATATTTTATGCGCGATTCTTCGTATTGCAATCAATTCATCGATTTTGCCTGTAACTAACTAATCAAACTTTCAGGTGGCTCGCATGAAAAACGTGCACAACTTTTAGTTAGTCACTTAAAACGGCGGCAGAGTATGACGTGTGTGACCTTGCCTCGAAATATTCCGACAAATTTTCCGGTGGTGTAATTGTTACTAACCCTAAGTTGCCACCATAACACTGTACACACACAATTACCGCACCGAAATACAATAGTTGCGAGCAGCAGTATGGTTAAGCTGGCACCTGTAACCGATCTTTCCGTCAATGCTAATGAATGTCGGTGTGAGTAGAAACGGGAAAGAGATCTATTTCTTTCTGTAACACAAACGATTTTCTATTTCGGTTGGGAGCATATTCAATTAAAATAATAAACTACGGCCGGATTGGTGTTACATATCCCAAATGAGTACAAAAATAGCCAGCCAAAAGTTAGTGTGCTCCAAATATACTGAACGAGTGCCTGTGTTCAATGTCAAAGTTCTAAAAATACAACAATTCACCGTCGCAGCAAATGGAAACCTGCTCAAGCTAATTTGTCTGCCAAATCTGTTTGGAGACCTTTTGTCATTTTTTTCCGTCGCCAGTTATTTGAACTACACGTTGACGTTGTAGTGAAGCCATTTTTTGTTTCTCTAGACAGTATGAATACCATTGAGTAGAAGGCAAACAAAAAGAAATGTTCTACAACACCGAATAACAGGTACTGAATTTCCCACCTACAAGTGCAGTGATGTAACAAACACGCTTTCAACTACTTTAGCGAGTTATTCCCGTCAGACTGCTGTCAGTATCAGCTTTCGATCGGCCGACAGTGTCAATTTCCGCTGGTCAGTGACTGGCACCGCAGCCATATTGCTAGGTTATGATTCCGCCACTAAAGTTTCCTACGCAAGCAGTGCAATCGATAGTGCATTTTGCGAATCATGAAAAGTCGGTCTACCAAACATCTATATAGGGAAGTTAAGAAAGAGTGGATTGATTGGTAAGTCATTTTCACCTACTCGTTGTTTGGATGGATTGCGCCTCGCAATCTCCATGTAGACTGCGATTCACACTGAAGTGAACGTTGCTCGATACGATCACTGGTACCGTAACCGAAGCAGTTGGAAATTGGGTGTTGTCCGCCCGAAATCACTGAACATCACGCGGCTTTTCGAACGCACTTGCTCTCATCAGGTGAAGATAGCAGGCCTCTAACCCTGGACCATTAGATTGCGTAACCAGAAAATGAGGGTGTCAAAATGAACCTTGTGACTGTTGTTTGTTCACACGAAAGCTACCCGAATGGCGCCCAACCAGGGTTAGGTTAGACCCATGACCAACAGTTTATACACATGAAAATGGGGTTGTTGAGACGAATAGCAATCGTCTCCGTCCATACAAGAATTCGATATCCGATAACTTTGGAACGGTATGAGTAGAAGTTCATCACATCGAGACTCATTCTGACAGCCATCATAAGCTCTGGAAGGCACTTTACCGTTGTTTCACCCCTTCTGGAATGGTCAGTAGTGCGCATTCCATCTGGCTCTGGTAAGGCTCGAACCCGCAGTTTGACCATTGCCATGTTTGTTGTTAAGACTATTGAGTTCCGGGGGACCGTAACGCCGACGTCGCTACAATACTAAGTGTCATACAGCGCTACTCATGGTCCATTGACCTACACTTTACTGTCGTACAGAAGGTATGGTGGACATTACACCAAGCGACGAATCAAACCAAATTTGGAATGAACACACCGCACATGGCATATCGCTCGAAAGAATATAGAGATCACTACGGGATTGTTCATTTGGTCTAGGCATGAGAATATTATCTTGGTTCATATCTTGTTAAATTCTTCGATTAGTCGCAATGCGTGATGTTCGATTACACTTTCAGACAGATACCTCTTGGTACGACTCACATGACTTGTCTCACAGGAACAGGTATATTACTTCAGTCAGAGGGAGGTGGCATCCACGCACAGGTAATCTTTGAGCTGATGGTGTATTATAAGTGTAAAAGCGAAGACAACGGGTAAATGTGCGGATATTTTGGTGACCAAATAGCCAGTCCGCATCTTTCTGTCATTGAACGCCTCAGGATAGCCGTTATTAAGTAGCACTGATTATAGTGAGCTGTGCTTCACTTTTGTCCTCTGAGCATGTTCTAATCAATGCTCCGAAGAGACACCAGATTAGATCGTGTCTTCGTTGGATTGACACAAAGCTATCAAAGTGCATATAATGTGGTGTCCATGTCGTTTTTCTGGGGATTCTACGTTGCAGCGAGGCATTTGTCTGACGTGACGCTTGAATAGCAAAGAAGGCAAGTCCTTCCTTTGACCCATGTTGCATGCAAACTGAATGTACCCGATAGAATTTCCGTAATAATTAACCGCCGTCCATCTAGCCGCCAGTTATGTACATCAGTTCATAGACATAGCGTTTAGTGTGTATCAACCAGTAAATCCTACTACACAACAAACACTTATCTAGTTTGGCGGTAAATCCGATAGCGAACAAATAACCTAATGGTGACCCCATAGCTGGCCTGTATTTTTGTCTACATATCTATCCGGCAATGCGAAATCGGGACTTGTGGATACACTGATAAAACAGTGTCAATTAATTTATTTCTTCCAAAAAGTGATTGTTGTTTCTTTTGCCACAACTTCATTTAGTAATCTGTGCCTCGTACGTTTACCAAACGAAACACTTCGTGCCAACACCTTGACAAGATTATTCTTTCCAGTAAATAAAGCTGACAGTCCTCTGTTATGAAACATAATTAGGAACTCAATAAGCAGATGTAAACAGTCTAAAAGTAAGAAGTGACTAAGGAGGAAATAACAAACAGCACAGCCCACCAGCTTATAAAGGCTTTGTCAGGCAGACTACGCCGTCCAGAATATTCTTTTCACAATTGCGTACCGGTTTTATGGAAAGAATATAGTTATTATAAAACCATTATGGCATCATTGTTACAATTGGGACGTTCACACTGATTTTATAAAGCAGTTTTCATTCACAGGCAAAAGGAATGCCTTTCGTCCTTTGCAGACAGACTGTGCGAAACTACGGGGAGATACAGGCGGCTCCACGGTCTATGTTAACAGTATTTACGTAATATGACATAATGCAATAAAGTGCAATTTCTGAAGCCTTTAATTGAACTGCAATATAGCTCAACTCTAGAACTTCGCTACAAAGATTATACACCGAATATACCAAAAGGCTAGAACAAGCATGTGCTCAAAGTTTCTCCTGGCCAGGTATAGCTATCTGGAATAAATTGCCAGTGATATTCAGGTCATGTGAGAATGTAGCAAAGTTAGTAGCAAACTCTCAAGTTACCTTGACCTAAATACCAAAGTGAGTATATTCACATGAGAAAATCCATCGATGGACTATTCCAGGGGGGGGGGGGCAAAAACTGATAAACACTGTTTCCGAACCTAGACTTTCACCTCAGCCATCCACGAAAATGTTATTACATGAATCGTATGCCCCATTATTCCATAAATGCATATCCCCTATGCAAGAGGAAGGTTACTTTTGTACAAATTGATTTCTGCCGCTACAGACACAGTTTCTCGGATCAAGAGAAATATACGCATTATTATCATTAGTATCATTCTCGAACTTCGTAAAAATTGCAAGATTTTGGAGTGCTGCCAGCTACACAATATGACATCCTGCTTGAAATGCATATATCAACCCGAAAAATGTTACACCAGTAACTGCGTGAGGGACGGCAGTTCAAAAAGCACAAAATAAGCCCCCGACTTAGTATGTGGTCACTTATCAGACAACCAGATGGCGCGTACATTCGAGGATGGATCACGTGCTACAAAATCCCAGCCATAACTGTATGTTCAGTTATCGGTCCAGTTGAGAGCACAGGTATCTGGGACTAAAATACTTCCGGTGTAACACATCATTAAAAAACCGGGGAAACAGTAAGCTGCCTACGGCATACAAAATTTCAAACTTCTCTGCCTGATAATATAAAACTTACCGCAGTAGAGCAATCGGCAGGTCAATCCTCGTATTTTAACGTTTAATCTTAAGATGCCTACATAGTTAGCAACAGCAACAACAACAAACAACAACAGCCACAAAGTACATCAGCCATTTGAACCGATGCTTCGCTGCCATACAACCATGATGACATAAGGGGGACTTACCTGAAAACTTTAATGCCATAAGCAAACATTCGAGGTCAAGGCGCCCGCACCATGGGTTCATAACATACCGTCACAAACAGCTGGCTATCATGCAAAAATGAGACGTCAGCGGCGAGACAGCTTGGTTGCGCTTTTCACTGCCCCGCATCATAATCATCCATTACCCCGCAGATAACTCAGCACCAAACACACTTTAAACTGGCAATCCGAATAGGAGACGGCAGCAGACGCGCCACTGGTGTCGGTTGCGAGCCACGTCCTGTAAACTCTCGAGCCAAGCGCAAGGCGGTTCATGTGAACTCCAGCCAGGAAGGCGAGACAGACCAACGGCACACAGCTTGGTCGTGAGTGACTTCATTTGCCGCTGCCAAGTCAACTTCTGTCCACCTCCAGCTTTGCGTCACCGCACACCTTACAGACTAAACAAGGCCCTTCTAGGTAATCAGTGACCAGGCATACGTAACACGTGCCCAAACCAACGCAACTTCTTCAGTGATATCCGTTGTTCTAAAGAGACAACTTGATTATCACTACCTAGTACTCGTGTAGGCAAATTATCGTTGCGGACCCGCTGGTGTCATGCGACAACAGCAATGCTTCCCAGGCAATAATGATCAAAGATTTGAAGGCGCCTCAGATCTTCAGACCAAACCAGCGAAGTCTCAATACCAAAGAAGAGCACGGCCGTCACGGTGGCCTTGCTTACATGGCCTTACAGACGGAGGGAAACTTTTATATTGCTAAAGATGCCGCAGGTTTAAGAAGGCAGCTCTGGTCTTTGCAATGCGTCAGCTGATGTCAGTTCCTACGTGTCCATCGTTGCTGATGCAGCTGCCAAGTTGAGTGAATTGATCAACCACCTCGAGTTCTTCGTTAGTAAATGTCAAGAAGTCATAAAGTGGCTGGTGGTCCTGCAGCAACACATTGCAGTTTGAAGGTGCGAAGTGTATGCCAACTAATGTGACCACACTAGACAGGCTATTCAGGGTTGAATGCGCAGTCCCAACATCGTCAAAAAGCAAGACGACATCGTCCGCATAATTAAGATCAACTAACTTTTCACTAGGCAGCACCTCAACGCTCACATCGTGAGATTCCGCAAGGAAACACTCCAGGATAGAATCCACGACTAAATTGAGCAAAACTGGGGAAATCGGACAACCCTGATGAAAGGCACTTGTGGTATGAAAGCTATCCGATAAGCCACCGTAAAACCTGAAGCGGCCTGTGGTTTTCGGATATGGAGCACATATTTCGTGGAACTCCTTTCCGCACAAGTGTTTCGAACGGAATCCATCAATCGACTGAACCGATTCCACCTTTTAAATCGAGGAACGCAGCTATTGTCGGTCTGCGGTATGCATGGCGCTGCTCTAGCACCTGTCGCAAAGTGAATATATGGTCTATACAGCATGTCCTGGTCGATAACCTCTCTACTCTTCACTAATCCGAGATTCCCGTTCCACAGTCAGGCAACGAACGATAATCGAGGCCAGTAATTTTATTACAACTGGCGTTAGACTAATACTCCTTTGGTTAGAAAAGGCTGTGCGATTGCCCTTCATCTACATTGCCAATAAAATCGATTCTCTCCATATTTCCGGGACACTTTCTTCCTTCCAGATACGTTCGAATGAGGATGTCAGTGCATTGCAGATGTCCACACCTCCATCCCTAAATGGTGCAGGTGGGAGGGAATCTGGGCCAGCTCCACGAAAACGACTGAGGGTTGTGATGTAGTTTCGGAACTCGGCCTCCGACAGAGACCCGTCCTAAAACACCCAAGTTGCAAGACATCCGGAAGCAGAGTGCCAGCTGAACTGATCTTGAATCTGTTCTGTCCGAACATTCATACGACACTTCTTATTGGGTATCAATGCATCCGCGCTGTCTCTGATTGTCTTAATGACGCTCGGTTTCCTGGGACCAGTATTGCAGATCAGCTGGAAGAGCTTGCGGCATTGGTCTACTGCTCCTGCCTCCTCCATTTCTTTTGTCGACTGGACTACTTGACCTCCCTGTCAGCACGCAGACTCCGCTTTATTTCGCGTCAAATAGTCCGTCTGATCATATTGTGCCCAGAGCCAGCCGAGAGGTTTCTACTAGATCCCAACAGGTTGACCGAACTCTCGGATATCCAGTGTCTGGTGCGATGACCAGTGATAGTGCCAAAAGCAGATGCTCCTGCGTCGTGCATGGCGGTCGAGAATCGATCACACTGAAGCTCAGTGTCGTTAGGACAAGATAGTGAAAGTGCGTCTTGATAGGCTTGCGTGACCGAGGACTGAGACAATTTCTCACTTGCCAATCAGACGACACGTTAGGCGTGCCTCTCGGTACGGTTAATGGAGAAACGACACCGTACCAAGGCATGATCAGATTCGACGTAAGTACTCCAGTGCGAGCGGCAATCCAGGATGGAACCACGCCACCTGTAACTTATACCTATGTGGGCAATTTGGGTCCATCGCTGGCCAGCTACAGGAGGACGCCAAGTGGCACTTCGGCGCTCACTGTGTCTAAAAGCAGTGCTAGTAAGAAACAACTGGTGCTTCACACACGGTTGCAGCAGACGCTCGACATTCTCAGTCCGTTCGGAGTTAAGCCCGTAATTACCACCCAGCTGAGCTTCTGAAGAGCGCAGGCGCCCTACTTGTGCGTTCTTACCCCTTGCAATTACTGTGATATCTGAACTGGTAGCACTGCGTAGTAGCGCGTTCAGTTCGTGATAGAATGTGTCCATGACAGCATTGGGACTGCATTTGGTGGGAGCATTAGCGGAAATCACAAACAAACAGCGTTTTGTGTTGCTTCCTAAACCAATCTTAGTTGATGTCTTCAAGCGGGCTGCACATAAACGGTTGCTCATGCGAATCCAATCAACCAATGATGACTCAGCCTTGGAGCTTAGAATGATGTCTACCCCAGTTTGACCCGTGAGTGCTGCATCGGCTTCTCCGGATGCGTGCACCCAATACCGAGAAGATAAGCTGGGTGCAGTTAATTCGACAACCCCATTATGGTCACTGATCCTAGTTTTGGACACACAACACACGTCAATACCCAGTGTGTCCAAGGTACGTGCCAGTGCAGCGTGTCTAAAAGTGCGAAGATTGAATGCCGCCAGGGAAATGAACTTATCCAATACGTGGTTGAGAGTAGGGAAATTTTGGACCGATTGCTAACGCCTCAAGTTGCAAATTATTTAATTATAATTTAGACAGTTTGTGGACAAATATTTTATTTGTGCTGTAAACTTTATTTCTGGTGCCGTCTGCTGCATACATTTCAGCGGCTTAGTATACTTCCTATCAACCGCATTTGCGTATATTTTATTCGTGGATCGTTTGAAAGGCGCAGTGATTGTATCAATCTTATGCACAAAAGTCTGAAAAAGCGAAGAAAGTCACTTTTCCAGCCAAAGCCACCATAAATAAAGTTTCCAGCACAACGGCAAATATTTGTCCACAACCTGTCTAACGTAGAATTAAATCGTTTGCAACTTGAGGCGTTTGCATTCGGTCGGAAATTTCATGCTACTCTTAACCACCTCATTGACGACTTCATTTAGAGATGCAGTTTGAAAACCCAATGCACGAAATGTCCGGATTGACTCCCATTTCACCCCTTGTCAGTGACACCTTCAAAACCACATTGGTACACCTGTGCCACAAGTACATGAACCACGAAACGAAGCCCTCTAACCTACTCTCTAGAATGCACCGTGATGCTATCAAAGAAATGAGATCAAATCCCGAATTGTTCATTTCCAGGCCAGATAAAGGAGCAGGATGGATATTGATGGATAAATCGGACTATGTCTCAAAATTGCATGCAAGTTTTCAGAACACTAGCCACTTCGTGCGTGACCCAGTACAGAAAGATAGAACTCCACAAGTTGAGGCAAAAATCACGAGCTCATTGAAAGAACTGCGAAATTCTATTATCATAAGTGCCGCGCTATTTGATCTTGTAACTCCTATCAGATCACATCCACCTCGGCTCTATAGCTTCCCCAAAATGCACCAACCGTAGGCTCCTCTGCGCCCTGTTATCGATTTGTCTGCCACCGCCTTTCACTCGGTTGCGAAATGGATTGTGGAATTGTTAGAGCCGGTACGGAAAACTTTGTGTACTCATGCTTTAAAAGATTCTTTCGATTTTGTTACACGGGTGGAACAACTGAGCTTAGACGGGAAACTGATATTCTCGTTTGATGTTGAGTCAATTTTTACGAACGTTCCATTACTCGAGTCTGTCGATTTCATCTGTAATTACATGATAGAAAATCATATAGATATCGATGTCCCGATACTTAGATGGAAGGAACTGATCTTAAGATGTACCTTCGGTAGGCAATTTTATTTGAGAGCTGATATTATAGACAGATAGATGGGGTTGCAATGGGGTCACCGCTAGGTCGGTTGCTGGCTGCTATTTTCCTTGCCAAGCTTGAACGCGGGTCCCTAGGACCAATTATCGCGTCTCTTCATTCTTATTGGAGGTATTTGAATGATACCTTTATCGTCTGTGATTCAAATGCCGACGTTGCTCATTTACTAGACCAGTTTAATAGAGAGCACTCCAGTTTAAATTTTACGATTGGACTTGAAAACGAAGGAAAGATACTATTTCTGGACATATTGCTAAGCAGACGAGAGAATGGCACATACCAAAAAAGTGTCTACCGAAAGCCGACCTGGATAGGCCAGTCCACACATTTTCGTAGCTTCGCACCGTTAAAGTACAAACGAAATTTAGTGCGTTGCCTGTTTTATCGTACCAGCAGAATCTGTAGCCCCGAAACTTTGGAAACCGAAAAGGATTTTATCCTTAGGACACTACAAGATAAAGGTTACCCTGTTCCATTTAAACGGAGACATGCTATGATCTATGACCAAAGACAAATTATCGTGACTGTGCCAAAAAAGGATATTTATCTTACTGTTCCTTTTAAGGGAGATGTTCCCTTTGAGTTACTTAACCGAAGACTCCAAAATGCAGTGGCCAAGTCCTTCCCTGCTGCCTATCCGCATGTTATTACTGAAACTGCCCCGTTTCTAAGCCAGTATCTTAAGGATCGACTCAGGGTTCAGTCCGAATCTTTTATCCCATATCAATTTACTTGCACCTGTGGTGTAAGATACCTGGGACACAGAACCAGACGTTTGGCGAATCGGATAGCAGAACGTTGCCCAGCAGCGTTATAGAAGCACGCATTCAAAAGAGTCAACAGTGTTGTTTTGGAACATTTAGTCCAGAGCGGGCAATAAGTCGTGACGACAGAGGCTTTTAAAGTTGTATAAGTTGTGCCGAAACAATATCCAGAAGGTTAAAAGGCGCCAACTCTTGACGATCGAGGTTATTTAGATCCGACTGATGCAACCAGAAGCATGCAAGCAGAGGATGCTAGTTCAAAGGCCTATTTACCCTTGCCATAATTTTGCTGTGACTCGCCGTTCTCCTTAACCTCCGAAAGTGACCTTTTCACCCAGTCGGACAGCTGATTCGTGGTGCGTTGTATCGTGAATTTGTGAGTATACGTTTGAGCTTAGCTCTAATAATCGATTGCAAAAATTGAATACCAAAGCAGCCTGTTTGGACTTGACCAACCCTAGACTTGCCACTTTCGCCTATCACAATTGTAACCAATTTTATATATGTAATAGCCTGATGAGGAATACCGAAAAGAAATTAATTTGCTTTGCTGTGATCATTTGATTACCGTGTTACATGCTTGTTTTTTCTGTCTATAGGAACCACAGGCGTAAGAGCTAATGGTGTACTGTGACTGGTGGTGGCTACTTCCTGACAGACGTTCTACCTCTGCTGCTACTTTTGTCATGGGCTCATGTTCTGGACGCCTCCTCGTGGCGACCGCTGGATGGGAGTTGGGTTACTCCTTTCTCCCCACTAAGATCCAGGACACCAAGCAACATGAGTCCGTGAACTTACCAATTGCTTGACCCGCTGCTTTTCGAGTGTACATTTAGTTGAATGCTTTGGCTGAGTACCAGAGTCGTTCGTCTGTCAGGTGTCGGCGCTCTGTCAGTATCCTAGTCCAAACGCTATCCTCTTCGGAGATTAGGAAGTGGTCGATGGCCCTCTTTCCGTAAAACCTAGCCATGGGAGAAAACTGGTCTACAGTTTATAAGCTCACAGCTCGATTAGCTTAGAGCATGTGCGCCACGCATTTTCTCTGACGGTGGGAGGGCACCCCCGGGTGTTCAATGGTTTGCTACTGTCCGCCTCAAGAAAGACAGCCCCTGGTCAAATTGGTATAAACCCGCCAAAACCCACGGGCATCTGACCGTGGTCGCAGGTGCGTATCCTAGCACGGTCGCAAAACATATATGAATCGTTCCAGTACCTCAAACGCTGCGCGTGACGGACGTCAGGCTGATCTCAACCTGTCTCTGCAATCACATTCCTGAGCTGGATCTACTCCCCACTGCCCTGTGGGTCAGGCTGTCGAGCCAAAAGCTCCAGGTGAAGTTCCTCAAGCAAACCTCCGAAGCACAACGACCACCTCGCGTGCGATTGCCCAGCAATGCAATTGTATGCCTGCGCGCAAAGCACTGGATCGAAACCCGAGTGAGCGCCCGGAGCGACGCACTGCACTGGTCGCGATGGAACTGGCGCGCTACCACATCGATATTGCGGCGTTCACTGAGACTCGGCTCGCTGAGCAAGGTAAGTTGCATGAAGCAGGTGCTGGCTACACATTCTACTGGGTGGGCAACGCCACCTCAGCACCACGTGAACATGGGGACGCATTTGCAATATCCCATCGCCTCCATGGCCAGCTAGTGGGTGAATCAACAGGCATCAGCGCGCGACTGATGACTGTTCGCCTACGAATCGGAAGAGGTAACTTTGCCACTTTTATAAGCACGTACGATCCTACCATGTGTTAACCTGATGACATGCGTGATAAATTCTACCCTCAACTATCCTCCGTGATACGGTCCGTGTCGAGGACCGACCAATTATTTCTGCTGGGTGATTTCAACGCGCGCATTGAGCGTGATGCATCGGTGGGACAGACGTTATCGGTCCGCATGGCATTGGTTCAGCGAATGCGAACGGTGACTGGTTGTTCTCAATGTGTGCCATTCACGGCCTGACGATCACGAACACTCGGTTTGCACTGAGTGCGAGTGATATTACTACTTGGACGCACCCACGGAATGGTCACACTCACCTGCTCGACTATGTCGTCATACGTCAGCGTGAGATGCTTGAAGTGAGTTTGACACGTGTACTGCGTGGAGCTGAGTGCGGCACTGATCACAAATTGGTGCGGACCAAACTGTACATATGTTTTCGCAAACCGATGTATTTCACTCCCGCCGTGAATCGGCATAAATTTAATATTTTCTCCCTCGGTACTATGGCAAAGCGTACTGGGCTGGAGAAGACGATGGCTGCACGCCTGTGTGGTGATGTGGACTGTATAGCCACAGTGCGCGACCTGTGGCACCACATACGCGACCAGGTGACAGCTGCTGCCGAGGAGACCATCTGGCACGCAAACTCTAGGCGGCCTGATTGGTTTGAAGACAAGAATGCGACGATTGGCGCATTGGAGTCGGAGAAGAATGCAGCATTTGCTGCACCTGTTGCAGATCCCAGTGACTTGGGGAAGAAGAGTCAGTTTCGCAAACTTCGACGGTGACTGACCCGAGAGCTCCGTCGCATAAAAGAATG
Source organism: Dicrocoelium dendriticum (assembly GCA_944474145.2). NCBI lineage: Eukaryota > Metazoa > Platyhelminthes > Trematoda > Plagiorchiida > Dicrocoeliidae > Dicrocoelium > Dicrocoelium dendriticum. Next base: position 53,066,249 of record OX104066.1, on the reverse strand, counting down.
AATGTTGGACGGAGAAGGCGAAGCAGATGGAATGTTATGCCGGACGTCGCCAACACAAGGAATTGCTTGACTCCTTGATGGTGGTGTATAGACAGAGATTGGAGCCGCTGAGTACGCTGATCGATGGTAGTTCAGGCGCTACCTGCACACAGACTGCAGAAACAATCCAGGTCTGGCAAAAGCACTTTGACTATCTCTTGAACAACCGTTCAGAGATCAAGGGAACTATTTGGAACTGGCTGAAGCAGCACGATGTGAAGACGAGTCTGGCGGACACGCCGACACAGGATGAGACGCAGCGAGCACTTGCTCAGCTGCGAAACGGCAAGTGTGTCACGGCCGACGGGATCCCGCCTGAAGTATTAAAACCCGACGGAACCGCGATGATAATGACTGCGCTGCACCACTTGGTGCAACGCGTATGGATTGAGGAGGAGGTGCCTCCTGAGCTGAAGGATGCCCTTGTGCTACCACTGTACAAGGGCAAAGGTAGCAAGCACGAATTGCACGAATTATCGTGGCATCAACTTGCTGAGTTGTGTAGGCAAGGTGATTGCCCGAATCCTGCTTAACCGCCTCGTCAGTCAGGTTGTGGAACCTAACGTGGCGGAAGAGCAGTGTGGATTCCGTTCGGGTCGCAGCACTATAGATATGGTGTTTGCGACTCGTCAGTTGCAAGAGAAGTGCAGAGAACGACACCAGCCATTGTACTCGCTTTTTGTTGATTTCACCAAGGCATTTGATACGGTGAACCGCGAAGCATTTGGCTGGTGTTGGGTAAGTTTGGTTGCTCGCGTAAGTTTGTAAGTTTAATTGAATGTCTGTACAGTGGTATGCGAGCGAGGGTGCAGCTGAGTGGAGAGACCTCGGATGACTTTGCAGTTGTCTCTGGTGTGAAGCAAGGCTGCGTCTTAGCTCCTGTCTTTCTTAATATTTATCTTCATCTAATGATGTCTTATGCTTTTGATGCCGCTTTTGCTTACCGTGTTCGTGTGGAGCACCGTATTGATGATAGTTTGCTGAACATCCGTCGTTTCAGTGAGAGAATTCTAGTCTGTGTGAGAACTATCAGTATGTTGCTCTTCGCTGACGAATGTGCGTTGTTTGCACACAGCGCGGATGAGTTGTAGCACATGATTAGTGAGCTGACTTTGACAGCGGCCAAATACGGGCTCACGATCAACACAAGCAAAACTGTCTGACACTTTCAGCCTTTACCTGAGGTGCAATCTTCAATATTGCCGCGAATCAGCATTGGTGCTGAAGGATTGGAAACCACCTCCCGCTTCAGCTACCTAGGGAGTGTGATGTCGACTGATCAGCAGATACACAGTGAGCTTCGTATCTGCGTGTCGAAGGCAGCGGCGACATTTGGGAAGCTTGAGTACCGAGTGTGGAACAACCATTGGCACGAAGCTGATGGTGTACAAATCTATGGTGCTGTCCGTTCTTCTATACGGCAGTGAAACGTGGACGATGTACCGTCGGGATGTGCGATACCTCGAGCGGTTCCATCAGCAGTGTCTGCGACGGATTTTGCGCATCGTTTGGGGCGCCAGAGTTGCAGACACGGAAGTGTTGCACCGTAGTGGAATGTCTGCAGTGGACTGCATACTTTTACTGAGACACCTGAGGTGGATCGGTCTTGTGAGCCGTATGGATTCAAAGCAGATACCGAAGCTACTCTTATATGGTCAGCTGAGTACAGGGAAGCGGCACGTGGGTAAACCAAAGTTACGTTACCAGGACATGATCATAGTGAGCCTCTCAGGTTCTAATCTTGATTACAGTTCATGGGAATGAAAGACTTTTGATCGGCGTGCATGCAGCGATCTAATCATGAAGGCAGTTGCCGATTTGCAGCAGAAAGCCCTCATACATGTGGAGAAGAAGCGTCAAGCACCGATGGGTTGTGCTTCATCGACATCGAGTGCATGGTGCTGTAGCACATGCGGTCGCGAGTACCTGAGTTACGAAGGTCTAGTGAGCCATGAGCGAGGCCACTCGGGACCAATACCGAAGTGACGACGGATCCTGCTGAGAACGTAGGCAGAACCGGCGCAGCGTTTGTATTTACGCTGAATTCGATTTACTAACCGCGTGCTTGCATGCTGGGTCGCTTTATTTCAGGTGGTGAGTTTGTTGTATCGTTTCATTATTGCCCACGTGAAATATCTTCTATTAAGTTGCACACGTCGCCCCATTGTATCTAAGTTTGATAACATATTCGCGTTTGTGGCATTTTCTTAAAATATATTTTCTGACGTCTTGAACTTATGGCGGATATTTTGGCAACCATTTTATTTCATATGCTCATTTATTAAAGAGCTATGTCTGCATACCTGAATGAATTATTCGATTTATTTTATTTGATACTGTCGTTTCAAATGATTGGCTGTTGTTTATCATCCACGGTATGGCTGCGCTGGATGTGCATGTTGACATGTTGCCATGTTGTCATGTTGCCTATGTGTCTATGACCCACCACCTCGTTCATACTGGCTCCAGGAGACAGCTGGTCGTTGCTGGAGGAGACGGAGTGCACGGTCCTTGTGGCCGTGCTAGGCTCGAAGAGTGGTTCCATGCACTCAGTGTGGAGCGGACTACGGTCCAGCCACCGCGTTGTGTGCGGTTGATTCCCCAAATACATCGTGCTTGTGTTTGCCTGTGAAGGAGTGTGAGCCGGCTCCGTTGATGAAACGTAGCTCCCATCCACATGCCTTCCGGTCATATTCTTTCGGGTTAACACTGGATATGGGGTTTGTGGGTGGAGCTGTGGGTGGTGCAGCGCAAGCCATGCATGGTCCCTCTGTAGACGCCGGCCTCCTGTGGCGGGCTACAGTGATAGGCACATCCAAAACCGGATGCCACCAACCGTAGGAACCACAATCTGTTCAAAAACATGACCAGATTAAATGTCTGGTTTATTAGTTTGGTAAGCTTTTAGAGTCGGACAGTTTTCATGTTCCAGATTCTGACCAACTCTCACTCCAAAAGGATGTATATATTGGTCAATAGGATATCTAACCACTGGGTTCACAGTGTGCTATTTCCGTGCACAATTAATCAGTCCTCAAGTATGTGGTACCCAGCTCCATGATTTATGGCTTTTGTGCAATCAAAAATGTCGCCCAGAAAATCGCTACTCTTTGCAGTATTCTTTTGTTAGTATCGCACACTCACGTTTAAATCATCTGGTTAATGTAATAACTTGATGTCTCTAACCACAAACCAATTGTTTTTAGTTCAACTTTTGATTATATTAGTGAGTGAAATACAAACTGCAAAGTTGGCTACGCAGCAAACATTTTCATTTCCCTTGTCTGGCAATTGGTCTAGCCAAATATGTTATACATGCTCACTGATTCCGATTAAAAAGCCCCACAATCCCCTGCAACCAGTTGTGCCCCAGTACGCGGACAATACGTAAAATGGTATCGCATACGTTTATAGGTTAATACGCACTATTTTACTTCCCCTCACATCAGTATTTACAACCTACTAACTTAAGAACTAGTCTTATGTTTAGCCATTTCCCCGACTATCTTATCCTCCCTGTGATTTATTTATATGATAAAGGGCAGCAAGTTATAGCAGATGTTGTTAGAAGTGATACTAGGGCTCAACTTCACCAATTAACCCGAGTGCAATTGGCATGAGTACAATCTTTTTTAATGGCAAGGGGTATAAGTGATCAGCGTCGCTAGATATGTGAGAACAGCATCGAAAATATTGAACTATGTGATTATATGTTCCTAGTCTGTTTGCGACCCATTTGTTTAATTTTTACTCTACTAATGAATACCTCGAGGGGTTCACAATGTTTTGAACTGTTAATAAATTCAGAAAATGTCACTTACCTCATAAAAGAAAGAGTAGCCTTGAGCTTGCCATGCTGGAGATCATTTCGGAATGGAGTTAAATGTGGTACGGCATACTGTATCTATACCGTCATGTTTCATGTGATCCGGTCGATACCATAGACGCTGGATTTTATACCTCACTGTGGAGCGGAGAAGCTATTACTCGTCCACAATCGCCAAGCGTTTGTTTATTTGCGTGAGTGTTACAACAATCCCAGTGCTTGCTGATTGGTCTATTTCATGAGAAGGAAAATAATGCACGCTTGGACGAATTAGCCAAATGGTCCGCACAGGACGAATTCACCGACATTAGCGGAGTTTCTCTGCTGAAGTGTCCTAGTCGCCTTCCTTAATCGGGGATAAGTGTGAAATAATGCTGGCACGAGTTAGTCACGCAAGGCTGTATTAGCCGTCACCTATATGGATTGCAAGTTGTTTGCTTTTGTCGTACACTCTGCCGGTGTTGACGTAAACCACCAACAAAATAAGGCTGAATTTTTCAGCAAAAAATACACCTACAGCGGCTCAGTCTCCATCAACCTCATGCGTGCTTTCTCCCTTTTGCTGTTTTCTAGAGGATTACATGATGATGGCATGCTGCTGTACAGCCCATCAAGGAATTGGATTGCATCGAATTGTGTAGCTTCATATTTCCAGAGGAGAAAATTCTCATTCCTTGTTTGAGTGATCCCGCGGCTAATAAACATTTGCAAACGAATGATATGCGCATGTTATGCGCATGTAAACCGTTTTCACCATCAGCGGACCCTGCAATATTTTTGACATTTGCCTAAACTGAGAAGTTACTCCATTTGCCCTGCCTGACAATGTTTCTCAAATCAGTTATGGGAAAATTCTTGATATCCAGCTGTGATATAGCCACGTCTTTTTTAACTCAAGAGTCGATCACTACTACAGCTAATGAACAGAGACCGAAATCCCTTGCAACATTTGCAAAGTAGAAGAAAAAGAAATAAAGTTCATGAACTCTAAGGGGTTCTTTTTCACCAGTTACACCAACCCTGCGAACAAACTAGATGGCAATATCAATAATAATGTACTTAGTTGGGAGAAAAACGCAAAATATGCACAACTCTCATTCCAACAACCGCTTGCGAAGTAGGTTTATGAGTTTCATTAGATGAAAATAAAAACGTGATAGATAAGACAAAACTGTATAACGGTACGGTGACAAGCGATATAATAAAATTTTGTATTTCGAACGAGTCAAAAGAGGAAGGGAACGTTTTTGAAAGATCACTGTGAAGTGGTTGAAATCGGTCGGTGGCTAAGCATAAAAACATTGCAGGCACAAAGATGTCCAGAAATGAGGAAATCACCTAGAATCTCTAAATAAGTATTTTGTTACCTCGGCTTTACTTGCGGAGTTTAGGTTCTTGAGACGAGTAGTCATTTTAGACTTGCAAGCTCATTCTTTCCTCTTTCAAGGTCGTCTCAGCAGTGATGATGAAAACGTATCCAATACATTTCAAAGCAATAGTTGATATATTTTGTAATGGTCACGTTGAAACGACAGGTCCATATTGTTGAAGACCGAAAAGTCAGTTACAGTAAAGACACTCTGGAGCCTTTGATACTTTCCAAGGAGCAATTTCGCCGTTTGAAACTCTTGTGAAGGCGACTTGTCGCGTGAAAAATTGACTTATTTAATTAATTGGACATATTATTAAAACACCTTAATCTGAGTTACGCAAAAGAGCTGGCTTTGTATGGAAAATAATCATGGTTTGTTTGCGTATACAGAGTCTAATTGCGCATTTTGCTTTGCCGAATAGGTCACTAGATCTACCAGGCCAAGTGTATTCAGAATGTTGTATCCTTTCTATTAACCTCGTCAATAACAATATATACAGCGCAGTGAAGAAACTTACTCCTCAGAAAGCTTCAACTCTGACGCAGATGTGTCATGAATAATGTACAACAATGTAGACCTTCCCAGTGATGACCGATTGAAAGCCAAGCAAAAAGTTGTTTGTATCTACTTAAGCGGTAGCTGATAATAATGTCTGAGTGTGTGGAGATTACGGTTGCTGAATTGCGCCAACGTTGATTAACGTAAGTAATAACGCAACCACCACGAAACTGGGGCTTCCTCGGGCGGTCGGACCTTATGGGAAAACAACCAGTGTGTTGAATAACCTCATTTTCCACATCAATGCGAAATAAACGTGCTTGTAACAGGGTGATTCCTGTACTTACATACTCGTTTCGCTGCACAGTGGCAATGAGAACACGGATTTTACCAAGAAGCTTGTATACGTTGCTTGAAAGTAGCAGTGGGACGTGCGCTTTATCAACAAAACAACGAGTAAGTCCAGAATACTAGCAAACATGATGCTTGCGCTGATTTTCTAGACGATTCGGTTAAAGATTTTCCTGACTTTGTAAAATATTCGATGAAACAAGGGTTTAAGGCAGCAACCCGTAATGTTTACAGAAATTTGACGGAGTAAGACATGAATGGCATTAATACGATAAACAAGGAACAGTGACTTTATACCGGTTACGAAGCACTGCTTTACAAGTCTCATTGGGTGCTCAAGTGATTTAGCTTAAAACGTAAGTGAAAAATTGCACTTAGTACTTTGCTTGTCAGAAGAGTAGACTTACCGTGTTTTACCACAGTAGCCCTGCACTTACTGTAGTTGTACAACCCGTTATGCTACAGAAGTAGTGTCAAGTAACAACATGTAAGTGGTGGAGTGCTTCGCCCAACCAACGTTTACAAATGATTAATGTAAGTGCGGAAACGACAGTTTCTGGAAGAGCGTTCCATGCTTGGCACACACGAATAAAACAGAAATTTCTACCACACTCCAAGTGGTTGTACTTTTCTGTTACTCTCACAGATTGACCTCTCAGTTTGGTGTTGCTACTGAGTTGCAGCACAGAGCAGCACACCCGATTTAGATTGTGTAAAATCGAATATTCCATTAAAAAGCCGCCTCGTCGTTATCGACACCGCTGGCTAAATATTCCCAAAGTTTTCAGGCTCTGTGTGTACGGAAGGTGGTACATTCTATTTACATATTTGAAAGTGTGCCGTTGAGTTTGGTCCAGTGCAGTCTGGTCTTGCTTCATCCATGACCGCCAGACTTGAATTGTGTGTTCGATAAGAGGGCGAACATACGTCTTCAGCGTCTGACTGAAAATAGCGGTGTCTATCTGTCAGAACGCCCGTCCTATCAGATCTACATGTTAGTTAGCAGTTTTCGATGTCTTTTCAGATGGCCGGGAACTAGCACCTAACGTCTTTTAAAAGATTCAGGACAGGGAACAAACTAAATATCCTGGATTCCGCGTTCACCAACATGGAACTTATGATCGAAGCGATGTAGATAGGTAGTACCTTGAGCCGCAGCAATCATGCAATTATCTTGTTCAAATACATCTGCAATACAGAGAGTTCCCCAGAAGATGAGGACAGTTCTCATCACATTAGCAATTGCCGCTTTTTGGTTAAGCTCACTAAGGCTACCACGTGGTCTTTTCTACCTTAACTATACCCCTAATGTCGCCTGGTGGGATTTTGTTCATGAAGCTAATAAGTTAGTAACCAGTACTTGGAGAAACAGGCCGCCGCGCGCGATGAGTGTCAAGTTGTTCATCCGCAGCAGGACGCGCATATGTATACTCACACGGAATTGACTCTGGCGAATCTACAAGGAGTCCGTGGGTGTCAAAACATGCAAAATCAGCAGTACTCAGCATGAACCTGGTGCGCGAGCATCAGCAGCATTCAGCTAAGATAATGTCATCAAACCCCAGTCGCCCTTACAGATTTGTTAACAAACTCCGACATGTGCAGTGAAGGATTCCTGCCCAAAGCAGGCCATGTGAACTAGCAGAAACTGCCACAGAAGTGGCCAACGTCCGATGTCAGCAATTTACCCCAAGCTTCCAGAGCAGGAATTCGTTGCCCAAGCCAAGACTTATTCATAACTCTTTTATGGCTGCAGATGTTCTGCAGAAGTTAACTTCATTGCGCACGTATTTTTCTGCTGGTACTGATACTATCCGACCAAAAGCCCTGATGTTATCTGCAGTGAATCTAGCGGATCCACTAAATCAGTACTTCCAACAATGTCTCGTTGGGATGCGTGTTCCAACAATGTGGAAGCAGAGATTCGCCACCGCCATTCACAAGGGAGACGTCGTTCAGATCCGGCCATCACCCGATCGCATTTCTTCCGGTGGTGTCTAAACTTATGGACGACAGTATTGCCGAATTATTTGGAAGGATACATTATCATAGCAGTAGAAAAACCAAGATTCCGTCAGAACCGGTCTTGCAAAATAAACCTGTCATTTGCTCGCTTAATTTGGACGGAAACTGTTCTCAGTGTTGCGGGTGTTGGTGCAGTTTATCTGGCCTTTTCAGAGTCGTTTGACCTTCTTAACTATCTACCTTAACGACCTACATCTTCTTCTTCTCCTGATCCGTTTCTTACTTGGATAGGTAACTACTGCTCCAACGACATCTGAATGTGAGTGTTCGCGGCGACATCTCTGAACTAGTCGATGTTGAGCGCGGATTGCCTCAGAGCTCAGTACTTGGTTCATACTTTAACCCGATTTATATAAACCATCTCGCAAAAGTGATAGCCACCAAACCAACGCGTAACCGAGTGACACAACAGGATGGACTTGATAGCGCATATGAGTGGGTGACACAGAATCTGCTTAATTTCAACACCGGAAAATGTAAGCTATAGGGCATACCTCATCAATCCACTTGTTAGTCAAGGTTTGGGGATCAGAATTTGCAGCGTGCTACTACTGAATGCAATCTAGGTGTGATAGTACAAGATGATCTTGGCTGTTAACGTCAGGCAAAGAATGCATCAAAAAGGAATGCACTCATGCACTTAATGTTTCCATCTTCTCTTAGATGCTCAAGGCCGACAAGGGGTCCCATTCAGAATAGGGCATGTGCCACTGGCAGGGCTGCGGCAAGCACGAAATTGTAGCCTTTAGAAGTCAGAACGAAGGGTGACGAAGAACAAGAAGGGTTTGTTTCATCTCTCCTATTAAACGCGGCTGAAAACTCTCGGTTTCTACAGCGGACAAAATCGACGTCTTTGTGGCGAGTGGCTAAAATATATTTGAATATGAGGAATCCAAACCTTGCTTTCTGTTACCTTCTGAGGCTGAATCACATTGCCACTCTAGAGGTTACCAGATAAAGCTGGTCATAGAGTAGAGTCAGTTGGAATGCCGTTGGAATTCCTTTTCCCTCTTTGTGTATGGTATTGGTAAACCAAATGAATGTACAGTGTTTCTTCCTCCACACTAACAGTATTCATAAACGGTATATTCCTCGGCGAATCGAGGTGCAGTCCAAGTATGTGGTCTGATCAATGTGTACATCAGCAGCGGAAAAAATGAGCAGTCTGTTCACAGTTTTTACGATGGATCCTAAACGGGTATTAAAGTATTTAGCAGGATAGAGGTATTAAAGAAATTAAGAAACCAGGAACAATAACATATACACATTTAAACACATCTCCAGGTAAAGTAAGACGGCCACTCTTGGAACCGCCCCCGGGGGACCTGATTCCATGCAAGGTATTCCCACGGAAGGTTTCGCCCGTACTTCCATGCTATACCTGGCCGCGTGCCGGTGTGGCATAGTAGCATATGAGCCATCAGTTGTTTATCATATGTTGTGTTCTTTTTAGGGTTGCTGTTATACATGTATTATAAGCGACGAAGACCCAGCCCAGTCTATCATGCGGAGCATTCAATTATGGCACATTTTTATACGCCAGGCAGTTTGTGGCAATGTGCCTTGCCTAGGTAGTCTTATATAATCTGGAAGCTATACTCCGTCACCACAGGAGATCAGCCCAGTCGTGGTCAAAAAGGAAATAAGGAAGAAGGTAGAGGAAGAATTGTGCTAAAGAGGTATTATATCGTTAATGTAAAAATAATAAGCAGGTATGTTTTATTACATCAGCGTAAAAATGGATCGAGCCGATCATACGATCAAACTGCGTGGCGTGAAAGCCGGATACTGATAACTGTACGAGTTGTCCAGAGGCAATAAGTCAAATAGGGAATCCGTAATTGGCCTCACTGAATTCCAGTATATGTTTCTGGACTTTTAAATCCAAAAAGTAGGCGAAATGGTTAGCATTGCAGAACAAATGTAGCGAAGGGGATGGTAGAAGAATATTACGAATTAATCAATTTGTGGGGAGAATTAAGAAAATAGTTCCTGACCATAGACCAGTAAATAATTTTGTTCTCGGTTTTAAACAGAAGACAGTTGGTATGAATTAAGTTTGAAAAGGAGTAAAACCGCATAGGGGATGGCATTAAGAATAGCATAAGAATCGATTTGTAACAGCTCATCCTAGATGATCGTGTTTGCTCTGGCGCATTTCTTGTATATATTTCTGGTCAATGTTCTCCGGTATCCTACATGATCCGGCCCTTCTTCATACGGCTTTTCATGATGAAGTTGCATTTTTAAGACCCATTTCACTCTGTCCGTTGACAGATAAACCTTCATCACTTTCTTGCACATGCAAGAATGTTCAATACATATAATTGCTTTGGCTGCTTATTCCAATTGGAGCCATTCCTAAGAAGGTAGCAATTTCTCCTTAGACTGGTCTTGAATTTAGGTAAAGAACATACATTCATTATCTCACAGTGCATAAATAGTATTATCCCGAAAGTGCAATTGGTATGTTCCAACATATGCTTTCAGCCACGCGAGTTTGTGGAGGAAGCACAGATTTAATTGCATTCTTCGTAACCACAGGGGTTCAAGATTCAGCTCCTTGCACCTATCAATGTATGAAAGAGCGGTTGAATAACCAAATATGCGCTTCGTAAAGGCGCGTTGAAGGTTTTCAATGGCTCTCAAGTAACACTTTTGCAAGTTACTGAACTTAACACAGCAATATTCAAGCAAAGGCCTAATACCGATTTTGAAAGCAATTAGTCTGGTTTCTTTCAAGGTTAGTAATTGGCATTTGAGCCCGACCGACCGCTTAGTCTTTTCACGATATGATTTGTCTGTTCGCTAAAATTTAACGAACTAGAATATCTTAAATCTAAGTCACGAACAATTCTGCTGCTATCTCACATCCATATGCCAGAATACCACACTTCGATGTTGCAAACGTCATCTGCTACATATCAGCCCATCTCTCAATGGCTTTCCACCGCTTTGGATATTGTTAAGTTCGTCGGTAAGCTGAGAACCTTGGAACGTGTTAGCCACCTTTAGATCATCAGCAAACAAATAAGGCTTCCCAGCTTGTATAACGCAAACAAGGTCATTTTTTAACTGTGGTTGAGCGACATTTTGTCGCACACGTTTGGATCCATAAGTATTCGTCGTGCTTTTACGAGCTCTGCTTTGTGATACCAGTTACCCGAGTATATTCCAGTGGATCCAACATTTACCCTGAGTTCTAAACTCCGGGCAGTGTTTCGCCAATATCGAAGCGCCAAAAGTTGCCTAACTCTAACCATCGGAGACATTGTTTGATCTCACTCGATAGACCATTTCAACGGCTTTCAAACGAACTGTCACTCGTTCAAATCCAACATTGCTTTGTGCAGCTACAGGTCTCAAAGCAAATTCACCCGGCGCGATCCATAGGCTTAACCACGAAATTTTCAATCACACTGTGTATTGTGCCCCACGTTCAAGCTGACACATTCGACTGGCACGCCAGAGAGGACAGTCTGCAAGCACACAAGTGCAACGTGAACGCTGTGACCTTACCGACAACGTCAATAACAGAACGACTTTTTACCCTAGAGGGTGAGTCATTCAAATGGTTCGTAACATTTGCACAACAAGCGTGATGCCCAGTGTGCCACAGACTAAAGACCTATGTGGATCATGTTCCAAACTTGTTAAGGGGGCATTTTGTGCCCTAACTGTTGCAACTTTTTCCATGCGAGATGCCTCCGAGTTAAACCTAGTCAGGCCAAGTTATTAAACAAACCAGACTCTCTATGGTTCTGTGTGGAATGCACATCAATCCCACCGATAAAAAGCGTGCTCCTATTATCTCAGAATTATGACCAGCTCCTAGCCAAGTTTGAGGAAATGGGGAACAGTAAAATCACTACGGTTGGGGTAAGCATAGCGGTCTGTGCAACCCAATCCTCCCCTTCGTTGCTGCTCCTAACCCGCGAAGAACTGTTAATAACACCGTAAGCAACATGGCACCTAGAGTACAGAACATCAACAGCTGTCCCAATACCACACGCAGCTCACATTTGACTAAAGCGGTTCCCACTTCGATCGGAGTAACTACACCTAAGACTACTTCGAAACTCCCGACGGAGTGCGTAGAAAAAGAGCAAGCCCGTTTTAGCGAAAGTTGGGTCACGGTTGCCTCCAAGAAGAGCCGTCATTTAAAATTAACATCACCCCCAACTGGATCGGAAACTGAGGAGCGTAGCGGAGTTTTCCTAGTACAAGCACCACCGGTTTCCTACGGTACATCTCCGAGTACTTCAATCACTAATCGTGACACGTCGAAAGGTTTAAAGAAACAACTACCTGTACTGGGCGTACTGTGCTCCAATATTCCATAATCAAAGTCGACATCAATAAGAGGCAGGCAGTTGGATGACCTCAACCAGTGGGACATTATTAGTAACCCAATCGGAGTTATACTGAAAGCAGTACACATAGTGAATATTACACTACACCCCAAGTCTAAACATTTCGGTGGGCCAAAACTACTGTTTGTTGTGCTGAACTCCATCACTGAAGTAGAATCAGTACTACTGTCGACAGGTAGTCTCAGAAATGAACACTGCTCCATCCGTATCTTTCGAGACATCCCATGGAGCGAGTGTTATCGAGTTAACCGCACCTTAGAGGACTACCGGAAGAAAACTTCAAGCAGAACCATAATGAACCACGCTGAAGCTTGTGAGGAGCATGAAGTAACAACCCATGATAAAGAACATTGGTGTTATATTCGTGAAACACTCTGCTTGGGTGATGTGTTAGAGAAATCCGTGTCACGACTGCGTACTTCACCGAACTACAAAGGAAGTGGCCCGAGAGTGTTGAAGGTGGCCCTTCAATCAAAACATATGGTAGCACGGATGTTAAAAAGCTGGTACACGTTCCGTTGCAAGCTACCATCTGAGGTTCGGCTGAAGACAATCAGCGACGTGCCTCCTAGAGATGATAGGTCACTCAAAGAACCAAACGCGATGGGATCTATGGAAGAACAATGCACCAGTAGTGTGCCAAATCAGCCCATACAATCTGTAGATGATATTGACCAGACACCTTACACTGTACGTCGAAGATTAGACAGGGGATTAGCTACACGGACGATGAATAAGACGTTAAATCCGTCACTAAGTTAACATCGAAAAATCGATTGGTCGCCGGCCACTCACTGGTCGGCGAAACTTCACGTATGGGTTGCACAACCTCCCAAACATTGCTTAAATCTGAGAAACTTTCTTGTACATACACTAACGCCCAAGGGCTCCTCAGTAAAATTACCGAAGTTCGACTACGTCAGGTTGCGAATGCATGGGACCTAATTTCTATTACCGAAACTTGGTTACACCAAGAGGTGACTAATGTTGAGGTTGAGATAGCCGGAATGTAACTCTTCCGGAACGACCGGCCCAGAAGAGAAGGTGGGGTACTACTCTACTACCGCAGTGATCTACAATGTACAAATATTGATGAACTGGAAACACACGTTACCAAATCACTCTGGTGCCGTATCCGACTAAGACACAATGACGCATGTCTCGTAGCTGTCGTTTACCGCCCCCCAACGTCGACTCCGGAAATGGATTCCCACTTGATCCGTGGCCTGAACCGAGTTACACGCACTAGGTACAGCCACATTCTCATCTCCGGGGACTTCAATCTACACAATCTGGAAGTTTTGACATCACCCAGTGAGCAGTTCAAAGCAGACTTGCAGGAATTGATCGCTAATATTCCCTTGTACAATCATGTCACCACACCCACTAGATTCCGGACAGCAAACAAACCGTTCATATTGGACCTTGTGCTGACGAATGAAGAGCTTGTGGTTGACAAGTTATTGATGGATAGTCCATTAGGTCTCAGTGACCATATAGTAATAACCTTTAACTGTGTGTTTTATGCAGAGTATCCATTTGAACACTCGGAACTAACTCATACAATCACACACTAATACGTATTGCATGAACACGCCGACGCAGCTGCTTGGGCATTCTCAAACAACAGTCCCCTTGATAACGTTTGGGCAGAGTTCGTTAATAGACTCAGCGACATCGTCAACAGAACATCAGAGACCAAGTCACTTCATCCCGCAAAAACGCCTTCAATGCTAAGGAGCAGGGCACGAATATGCCTGGCGATAAGGAAAGCAGCATGGCGTGCCTACAAGATTAACCCCGACTCAGAGACTTGGGGCAATTTTCTGACCCATCGCAACCATTGCACTTCACTTGTCCGTGAGGACAAAGTAACTTATCAACAGTGCCTAGGCAAAAAAATTCATGGCAAACAACAAACTGCTATATAGGCATGTCAATAATCTTCAGAAAATGAAGCATGGAATCCCTCCACTTTTCACGACAGGCGGTAGAGTACAAAGCGCCGAAGAAGCAGCTAATGCGCTGCGGCTACAATACGCCCCAATTTTCGAACTCGCAACCTCTACCTGTCCCGTAATGTCATGCACATTACCGACTCCACTGTTTACACATGTACTTTTAACCCATCAATTGTGCTAAGGAAGTTACGCTCACTGCGTGAGCATAGTTCTCCGGGAGCAGACAACATCCGCCCGAAGGAACTGAAGGCTGTGGCCAACAAGCTGGCCGAACCACTGTCACAGTTCTTCCAAAGGTGTTTTGATGAACAACTAGTTCCCACTAGTGGAAGTGTGGCATTATCACCCCTATTTTTAAACGCGGTAGCCGTTCAGATTCTACAAACTATCGTCCAGTGACTCTCCTCCCTGTGCTCGCGAAGGTGATGGAAGCAGTCGTCGCTGAGGCTTTAATGGACTACCTGAAAAAATGCAACATCTTGGTACCGGAGCAGTATGGCTTCTGTCAACACCGGTCATGCACCACCAACCTACTGATTGCACGAGGTAGTTGGAAGGAAGTGGCTGATGATGGGATCGGAGTTGACGTCATTTATCTGCACCTCCAAAGCTTTCGACCGCCTAGATCACCTCGTCCTACTTCAACGGCTACAGAGCTACGGAATCGGAGATGCTGCACTTGGCTGAATTGGCAGCCTCCTTCACCAACGGACGCTTCAAGTACTTGTTAGGGGATCACTCTCTAACACAATCGAGGTAGAATGTGGTGTCCCACTAGGCTCAGTGCTGGGACCGCGCCTATTCCTGGTGTTTATCAACGACCTGGCAAGAGTTATCTCCACAAATTTCCTGCTTTTCCCCGATGGCGTCAAGCCATCGCGGGCGATTAGCAACAAACCAGATCAGGATCGGCTCCAACATGACCTAGATTGCATTTACAAATGGTCAAAGAGGAACCTACTTCAATTGAACACAGTTAAGTGCAAAGTGATACATCTGCGTTACCAGCCGGTGAGTGCTTACAAGCTTGGAGAGCACATCTTGGAGAAGGTCTTTCAGGAGCATGACCTGCGTCTATTGGTACAGGAAGATCTCGGGTGTTCGAAACAAGTAGAGAGGGCGACGAGAACCGAAAAGCAGCACTTCGGGCTTTATCGCAGAGCTTTCGGTCGGTTTGAACCCTCAAGCTTTCCCACAAATACTTAACGCCCACTTGCGATCTCACATGGAATATGCTATTCAGGCGTGGCAGCCGAGGCCGAAACAGGATCTTGTTACTCTCGAGACTCCTCATCGAATGGAGACCAAGAACGTCAGGGGTCTCTTTCATCTGCCCTATCAGCTTAGACTGATATCCCTAAGAATATACAACAATCGATATCGGCTTTTGCGGGGGGATATCAGAAGAGCTTGCCAAATTCTGAAGAACCCAAACCACATTTACCGTTCGCTGCTAAAATTGAACCACAACACTAAACTAAGAGGTCACCCTCTGAAAATGACGATTCAGTATAGCCGGCTTGAATGCCGTAGAAATTTCTTTTCCCTCCGCGTGTGCCAGCCTTGGAATGCCCTCCCTAATTATGTCGTTTCTGCTCCCAATTTGGCGATATTTACAAAACGTGTTGAAGATGCATTGTCTCACTTACATTTTATTTTATGACTTGTTAGCCATGGGCTACAAAACGCAATCAAAGGGTGTCTTGCCAAACGCCTAACCAATAGATTTATGGATTTATACGTTTAATACTCAAACATGTCCGCCATTCCGCATAAGTCTAAATTGAGTCCACCACAACGCTTTTCAGTTTATCATGCAATTCACTTTTCGCAATAATTTCCATCCCGAGGGACTTGTTAAGCAATGCTTTTTTCTTCGTAAAAAGCTGGTGTTCCATTGTTCCACATACAGTAGGAAGAGTAACGAACCTAAGACACTGCCCTGTACCACTCCACTGGTGACCAAACGAAGTGGTGTTACCATTTGATATCCACAACTTGCGACCGTCCTACTAGGTACGATTGGATCCAAGAGTTAAGCGGATCTGTAACACCCTACTTACTTAATTTATCTAGCAGCGTCTTGTGTGGAGTTTTCAAACGCTTTATGCATGTCACTGAAGATGACAACGCACAGAAAACCTGAGTCAATTGCTTAAATTAAGATATTAAGGTATTCAACTTGACCTGTAACACACGAGCGGGGCTTCAGAAAGCCATGCTGTGAAGGTGAGCGAATTTTGTGCGATAATAGGAACGAAACCAAATCTTCCTTAACAATCCTCTCTAGCATGCGTGAAAAAAATGGCAGTGTGTCTAATAGGGCAGTAGTTTCAGATGTCAATTTTCGACCCGGACTTATGTTTCGGTACAACCGTTGCCGTTTTCCAACGTTCGCGATATTGACCAGACTGGAGAGACAAAGAGAAGATACTGAAGAATATAAGAGCGATTTCAACTCCACCGAGTTTGAGTAAAGCAGAAGAGATCCCATCGGGGTCATGTCTGTACGATGGTCGTAGACAGATAATCATACATTTTATCGTAGCGACACTAAGCTGGATCGCTGAGATTTGTTCAGAGAAGTTAAACGAGGTTGACAATTCCAGGCTTTCTTTTTCAAGATTAAAGGATCTAGCAAAGTATGAGTTAAAGGCTTGTGCCATGGCAATTGAGGAATCAACGCAATCGCCTCCAGGCATGATGATGTAGGTGGGTAGGTCAGTTGTGCCGCCTCTCCTTTTTCTCAGTAATACAGTCACCAGTTGACTTGCACTACTACTAGTTACAGCCCGTTGTTCTTCCTGCATGAGACGGGTATGATCCTTCATGTTCGTCTCAATTATAAGGTGTTGGAGTCTCAGTAATTCGCTGAAGTCATGAGTACGTTCATTTGTTCGAGTTAGCGCTCGTATTCTCCGCTTGTCCTTTGGGTTGTTGGCGTACTTAGAAGAGGCTCTCGCATTCTCACTGGAGGCAAGTATGCTTAAGCACATAGTCACATTGTCATAGAAGATGTCAGAGGCTCGCTTAATATCAGACAAAGGAAAGATATGGTCCCAATTTTGGACCCTAAGCAGAGCGGAGAAATCTACCCACTTAAGATTTTGTAGGAAGTGTGGAACCGCCCCTGACCTCACCTGAGACGACTCAATTATAATTTTACATCCGAATAATTTATGATCACATTCAGAGAGACCGTCACTTACATCAGTAGCTATCCGGGTGGTGCCTGAGGCAAAAAGTAGATCCAGTATATATTTTCCCATGGTAGCCACGAGAACATGCTGCTCCCAACCACCAGTGATGACGGAGGTTATGAACTCAGCAAGTTTCGCGTTTGTTACTAATGTTAACCAACAGATATCTGGTAGATTGAAATCTCCACCTACGACTTTATCAAAAGAACTAAGTTCCGATATGTAATTGAAGATGTCAGCCAAATGGTTCTCATCAATGAAGCTGGCCCCGGGCAAGCAGGATATACAGCCTACAAGCTTTCTCTTCGTACCGAACGACAAGAGTAACCAAGCGGAATCAATAGTGGGGTATATAAGTGGAAGTTTGAATTCAGACACAAGAAGGTTCTGTGAGTAGTAAATTATGCAACCACCTCCACTGTCTTGCTTTCGATCACTTCTACTAAGCTTGTAACCTTCGATAGAAAGCAGCTGGCTGGGCACAGAATATTGACACCAGGTTTCAGTGAGTAAAATCATATCAGGTTTATTCAGACATTTGAAGGTTGGGAGTAAATGAAGCTTATTCAACAGCGAATGGATATTAAGTATCCTGAGTCTTAAAAGTCCTGGCGGTGTTCATCATTTCAACTCGTATTTACTCTTGCAATCACATTAGTTCTAGAGCCCCCTGAAGCAAATGTCTTACCGTGAGATTCGCCAGTCCTATCGGGATTAGAGGGGTGGGGGAATGGGTAGGGGAATGCAAAAAGAATGCCGTGATAATTTATGGCGAATGAGTTTAAGTGGATAGGGTGTTGTTGCTGAAAGGCTCGCAGAAGGCATTGTGAGAGACAGAGGCGGGAGAGAGTATGGATAAGGGCATAAATAAGTGCTCTGTCACTCAGCAAAGCCATGCACAGGCCCTCCAGGAGAACAGCCTCGGCACATCGCATTATTATTATTATTATTATTATTATTATTATTACCACTGTCATTGGGACACGGAGAGTCGTCCTTCCAGCATGAAGGTCCCTTTTAGATCTAAGACGCTTAGGGTGTGGGACATAACCACTGCTGCTATGTGTGGTCATAATGTCAATGGGCCGTAATGCACCTTCACTGGAGCTATCGATAGTCCCATTGGATGTTTTTGGACTTGTATCTGAAAGGCATCTTGATAATATACAAACATATTTACGTAAAGGCCTATAGCCACTTAGGTTCAGGCGTCAAGGTGGCATCAAAAACCAATGTGCTCCTTTATACTTTCTGGTTTGTTGACCTAGAAGCTCTTACTGTGGGATGACACAAAATGTATTTATGTATCAGATCGGCTTAAGAAAGTGGTATATGAGTGAGTGTTTCAACCATTACTTGTTTATTACTTCCCACAGCAAACGTCGACCATAACTGCTCTCCATGTTGATTTGTGTGCGCAGAGCCAATCCACGTTTCACACGATCGGTATGAGGCAGTGCGTATAACAAAGTAGACACTCAAGATGATGGTTCACATGTCCTTTGATTTTTTCGCTTTTACCTTTAACTTTGCCACAGGATTTGTCAACCATTTGCTCTTTTACCTAGTATAAATAATTGTCCACAGTACGGAAAGTGGTGCAAGTCCTTGACATTGTTCGTCATCCGACGTTGCGGAGTCTAGCGTGTTGCGAGGGCACAATTTGGATAGCGTTGCCAAGCCTGAATAGAGCAATTGACATGAATACACAAGTAGGCAATATGAGAAAGAAGATAAATGATTCTAAACACCCGAGTGCTATCCGCAAAAGACCAAAGTGCTACGTACGTCTGTTTGAAGTACTCTCAGCCGGTCTGGAATAAATAAAGTGGTCCTGTGCGAGCACACCGAGGTTACCTTCCTAACCGCTGGTCTGCACATCGTGAACCCCTAGGTTGTATGTGTAGGAGTGTCAGTGGCGGATGTGAACAACTCGACACTTGTCCACACTGTATGGTTGTGCTTTCCTTACCGACCACTTTCAGGTCTCATCTAAGTAGCACTGGAGGATCTCGTGCTCACACAAGCACTAGATCGCTCAAAAAAGCTCAACATCAGCGACATGTAAACGTTTGCGGGGAGTGTACTCTCTAGTTTTGGTAATGAAAGCCGAACCTTTCGGTACACGCAGTTGGTTCAAATTGAGTCGGACAAGTTATTAGGACTCTAATCTTCAACTACGGTTAGCGGAGAAAGTTACGAATCTATTCGGATACTGGATGTCGCTGACATATTTCTGAAGCTTTTGATGCTATAAACGATTATCCGTGTGATCAAACACTTTTGATCAGTCCAAGTAGATAACATCGGCTCCCGTAATCCGGTCACCTTCAGTGCAACATTCGCGTGCAATCAGCAAGTCCGTGGTACATGTTAGATGCTGCCGAACACCGTGCTGTTTCTGCGCGTCGATGGTGTAGTGTACCAGGTAGCTCACCAATGGGTCTGCAATGATGGCTTACATGACGTTGGGGGCAGACGGAGACGCTTTACCCGGTGGTAAATGGCAGGCTTCGTATCTTCGTGCTCTCTTTTAAACCAGGGTGATGATGCCCCGTTTCCATTTGAAGGGAACTAGGTTCTATTCTAGACAGCGGTAAAATTAGTTAGCAAGTGGTTCGGCTAGGTGCGTGGTTGCGACCTGCAGTGCTTTCTGGTGAATGTTATGCGCGCTTGATTGTGTACAAGTATAGGCAGCCGTTTTAGCGCCTTTTATGTAGAGAAGATGACTTTGATTCCATCAGATGGTAGAGTAACGGAAAAAATTAGATCATTTGAGCCTTGTATATCCTGGAAGGTAGATGATTGCTGGATCCTTAAGGCGTTCGCCGCCTCTCACACTGTATTTTTATAATCACCGACCAGTATTCTGCGCTACACAATTCCATTAACGTGTCTACAAAGAAGCTTGTGGTCCGAGCTGGATCGTTTATCCGACTCCTGTTTGTATGTTACCCAGTCCACACGAACCAACTGCACAGGGTACTTGCGATGAGTTACTTACACTGTCTAATGTTCTGAGCTAAGGTTTCGCAAACGGGACAGGTTCTATCCATCAGAGTCAATTACTTTCTTGTTCTGCTATTTAAAAAAGGCTTTGGTTTAGGGCGGCGATCGAAAGATTTCGACAGTAATGCTTTTGTGACTGGTGACAGAAAGGTTTCCATAAATATTTTCCACGATATTTCTGCGGTGGACTCAGGCATGAATGTCTAATTAGCGCCTTCAACGAATACCGACAGCGTGTCTTAGTGTGTAATAGAGGGGATTGGTTCATACTCTGTAATGGGGTAATTGGCGTAGCAAATGTAATCGAGCGGTGGGGTCACATAATTGCTTTGACCCAAAGGACTGCGTGAACTTAACCCGTCAACGATGAGCTCCTTATCAGTGAGCCCTCTGTTTACAATCGATGGTTTATTTGCCGTTCTGGGTGTGGTGGGAGCGGTGACTTGATGGTACAAGGGCGTGTTAGAGATTAACTCTTACAGATAGGCCCTGAAATATCGGTTGCTTGAGTTTCTAGATCATGGATGTTATAATCTCTTTTTATGAAGACATGGCTATAGTTCCGAGTCCTCACAATGCACAGAGCAGTTATTAGTCTGCGGTCCGTTTCCAGAAGAGATTTGGGCGGTCGATAAAGCACGAACACAATGCATATTTCGTCGCCATTCGGCTATAGTTGGCACCGAAGGACATCAGTGGTACGCGTTTGGGATTAGACTAAGAGTTCACAGCAAAGGTGCGTTTGCTATTAAATGATATTCTCCCCTCACATACCATTTCTGTTGTCCCAGGGTAGTGACATCCCCGGCAGAGTGAATTCACAACACAGCCACGGTTCTATGACCGTTTTAAAATCTCTTGGCTCTGAATCCTGACGATGTCGGGATTTTACCAATTAATAACAATGTATTGTATGTTGGTCTAAATGCGGGGCTTTTCCTCGGTAACCAGAAGTAAGTTATTATATGCTGTACTAAGAATGGGGATTGTGTTGATTATTGAGAGATCGAACACCAACCGTTTTCATAAGGAACCATTCGCTGGTGAGGTAAGATTATTACTTATTTGCCTGGATCAAGTGTATTTTCTTTTATTTTTGCGTGTAGGCAACCGATGCGTACGACATGTGGCTCTTCTCGATAGTGCGTTAGATCTGCCTCAGTACGGCTACCTTCGCCACGAACTTAATGTGAGCTTCACCGTAGATACGGTCGATGCTTGTCCGCTTACGCGAGTGAGGTGATTCAGAGGGTTTGAAGACAGACGATGCATTTGCGCTTAGAGCGTCTGGCTCTCTTCTGCGGTCTAGAGGAAGAGCTTGAATTGAATGTTTTAGTTACGAGTGGGGCGATATTAACTCTCATGGTGTAGTCAGTTTACTCAAGCAACTTAGTAAGTTAGCGATCTGTCAACTACGATGATGCAATTTGCATCCGTCGACTGCGACTAATCGCGTGTGTCTGTAACTTGTAGGTGATTCCTGGTCTTGAATAGATACTTATCTGAGCAACCAACAATGAATTCGCAAACGTTCAATGAGAAGTCTCTGTTTGTGTTTAGAAAGCTCACTGCTAACAGTCATAAATAAGCCTCTGGATGAGGAATGATCTACCTAAGCCTCGTTTGAATTATAGTGAAAAATTCAGATTTTTGATGCCAAAGAAGAGTTCGTGTGCAAGTTTTGTAGCAACAATCTGTGACACTCATTAAGCGTATAGCAAAAGAAACACGTTGGACAACGGAAACAACGGAACAATGGTATAATGTGGATAAAAAAAGCCAAGGCTTGACAAGTCCCCATAGGATTGTTTGTGGGAATAAGGTTAGTGCAAAACGTTGCATAAAAGTGCAAAAAGCGCATCAGTGGACTCCCCATATTATCCACATTAACACAAAGGCATATTCGTCTACCCCGATTTCGTCGGGTTGGTAATCACAATGTTTGCCTGCGTCACTCAACGAATAGAAATCAACTCAAGTCGCTTTGATAACATTATCACAGTTGATAATCATTGGCGATCTCTAACCACTGTGTGGTTAGTACTTGGCGAAAACGGAGGCAGCATTTGTTGTGTGTTTTACTTAATGCATGGTTTAAACTTCATCAGGGTATCATCCTGTACTGTTAGCTGAGTTTTCCGGAATTTTTCCTTCGGATACCATCGCTGAAGATACGTCATATACGTGGCTCCAAGATGCATTTAAAGTGAAGGTTTTGATCGAATTAGACAAACGTTATTACAGCTGCACTTTGCTAGACAGCCACTGTGGATCAAAAACACTGCATACCCGTCACTTGACGTGCCGAATCTCCATTGAAACTTAACTGCTTCCGCATTGATTTAACACATCCCGTGCTTAATAAAACTCGTTTTACTTTCTGTTGCGTTGTCAGCAGAGAGTGAGTTAAAATGCTGGTATTGGCTTCACTTTGAACAGACAGGGAAATCTTAAAGTTAACTAAATCTTTGCAGCGATGGGATGCGTGAGAAAATGGGAATTCAGACATGCCGTTCGGCACGTAAAATTTAATTGCTTAATAATGTCTAGGCACAGTCAGCAAACTGGAACTACATGTCTGGCAAAGCTATATCAACAGATATGGGACAGTTAGCTTTCTTAAAGAACGCCATTGATAAGGCGGTCACCAGTAACTGTGGTATGGAGCAATTAATAGCCTGTCTGCCGAACAATTATTTCTCGAATCCGTAATGTTTGATCTTGATAATTTTCAGTTGCAAACTGCATCAGGCATCTGGTCTGAGTTGTCGGAGAAGATTTCTAGTGCGCAGCATATATCTCGCTAAGATATTAAATTTAAGATCAGCTGCAACTGCTGCACATCAACTGTTCTTAGGTTTAACGGCTGTGTAATGAAGGATCTCTATTTCGAGAGCGGTCGAGTGTAACCAACAGCCATTCTTAGTAACTAGTCTTCATTGAGGAGATCACCTGTACTGGGTTTTAGCATATGTTTTCCGATCCATTCATAACGTGCAGTTCGCTAGCGCGTTCTTATCTGATGCACCTAGCGAATTTCTGTAGGTCCTAGTGTTAGATAGTGCCCACTGAACCATTTTATGACATCTTCCATTAGCGCATCGCGCCAATTTATCTTAACCTCTACATGCACTTGTAATTCATATGGTCCCGCATCATACAGAGAAACTGCGCCTCCCTTCATCGGAAGTCAATACGTCAAGGTAAAATACTAACTGAGCTAATGGCTACCGTTCTTCTGTCAAACACTTATTGTGAGTACTTTTTGAGTTTACTTCCTACTGATTGGTCAGTGGTGGATGGCTTATTGCGGATAAAAATGTCTAGGCTTAACATGACCCGTGAGTGAGTGCTTTTAAAGAAAAGACAACGCTATAAACAAGGAAACCGAAAACAGTGAAATTCAGAACAATATGTTGTCCGTCCGATTACTTTAATTATGGTTTCCGGCAACTTGAAATGTCTCCACCTTTGATTTTCTCGGAAAAACGGGTGTGGGTTGGTGCGGTTTGGTTTTCTAAATGTGTGTATGGTTCATGTTTATTATATGCTGTGGAGTAACGCGGTCACACATTGTCGACACGATTTTTGGACACAGCTAATGTAGGATCTGAAATAACAGGTTTTGTGGATGAATTCCTTATGTGACAAACTGGTGTCGAGAAGAAATTCTGTCTACAATATAGCCGGATGCATTGTCCTGCTAATTTCAGATGTTGACCTCTTATCTGCTGTTATGGCTGGGCTTCAGCAGGTGCTAACACGATTGCTTCAGGTTGCTTACTACTTGGTGATTTATGATAAGGTCACTAGGAAAACGCCGATAGCGTCCATAGAATACTCTCAAAATCATCAGACGCTGTTCGTAAGTTAAATGATATATACGTTTGCCGTTCTGCTGGCCGGACGTCGGTGAATTTCCAATGCCGTGAGATCCAGATTCACCCATGGCTGCTAGGCTTGAATCACATGTTTCAAATTCATTTGTAAGTATGCAGTAAGACACTGGGGAAAGATAGATGGGTCAAAGTAACCAAAGCTTCTCTTTTAGAGCTTCAATTTTCAGATGCGCTATTTTAATGCTGGCGCAGATTGATTCGAGCAAATAAGGTATTTCTACATCAGTACACCGAGATCTGTTGTAAAAATGGTGCTAGCATCCTGATAGCACAGCTTATAAGTGTGAACCATTGGTATCGTAGATGGAGTACTCGCATTTATTGATGTCGAACTGAAGACAGCTGCGGACTGACCAGTCATAGATATTGTTGGGGTTTTTTGAAGTTGTGTGCGGTTTGGTGCAGCCATGTTTGGCCGCCAAACTTGGATGTCGTCTGCCTAAAGCAAAGTGTGCATTGATGTAACCCAACAGATCGTTCTTAAAAATTAGGGATAGTCTGGACTCCATTACCGAACTAAGTGGCACACCGCACTCCACTTGCAGAGGAATTGATACCGATTCGCGTACTTTCACCTCCGGACGCCTGCGCAACAGGAATTTGTTGATCCACCCTAGGAGGGAATTGTCAATGTCGTGTCTCTGAAGCGTGGCTAGAAGGATGCATAAGTCCAACCCCTCGAATGTCTTCTAGAAGTCCAGGTGGACAACATCAACTCATACAGCAAAATCCACTGTTTCGCTTCAACTGTTTCGTGCTAACAGTACATTGTTCATGCAGGATCGGTTCTGGCAGGAACCATTTTGCTGTTGCGCGATCTAACAAAGATGGTCAAGGTAAGACATGACCATGTTAGCAATGGTAGTCACGATGACTTTTGTAAGAACTGGAAGAAGGGTAGTTAACTGGGTCGGGATTGCAGCCTGTGTGGTAAATTGCAGTTGTTATCCCATATATCGTGCATCTCGTCTAGGTAGTGATAGAATAATCTCGCCAAAGATTCAACCAGTTTCTTAGCTGCTACGGCAAGCACCTTCGGGGGATTGTCATCATTTCCGGAAAAGCTCTGTAGGCGCATAGATAACAATTTTCTCATCATAGTGTCTGCCGTGAACTGGATATGAGTAAGTCTTGGTGGTGGCACAGTACATTCCAATGGATCAGGATACCACGGTACACATTGAAAAGTGGACGCATGCTGCTGTTGCAGGGCATTTGCTGCTTCTTTGGCCGTCCGTGTGGGTCCATCTGCTGTCATAAGAGGAGGAAATGCTTATTCACAACCCTATTCACATCACTGTGCAGTCGTTTCTGAGTCGAAAGTAATCCTGCCGCTAAAGGCTGTTGAGATGCAGCTTTGTCCTTGCGCACTAGCTGAATACAATGTTTACGATGGACAGCTGTTGGAGCTCCGGTCGGTTTGATGAGAATGCCATGCATTTCCGTGCCCCACTCCGAACAAACGTGGGCACGTTGATGAAACTGATAGTCCTAGTTTCCGACGCATCAACAACCAGGATAATAAGATTGGTGAGAAAACTTACCAATGCAATATCCGGTGTCTCCTCGGCTAAGAAACTATAGGTATCCATTTCAGCCAGCCTTTCTAATGTGTCGTACGGTGTTATGGTCCCAGTCGCTTGGGTCTTCTTCATGGGTATTCTGCATAGCAGATGTACATGGAAAGCGAGGTTGCACGATCACTGCGGCCTAGAGGAGTATCAATGATCACACTGTCGAACGTGAGTCCTTCGTTGGCGAATCTTCGGTCTAGTCTGGATGGCCTATCTGCCTCTCTGAATCTGTTGTAAGTGATAATACTGCCATAAAGCGGGAACCTGGCGACAGTCTCTTACAGATCTGCCTTAAAATATGCTCTAGGGGTGGATTGGAATACCAGAGGGTGGGTGTTGAAATCCTCAGTGATAAGAATATATATGTTGTGGTTGTTGTTTATTATCCGCTTCATTGCGGATTCCAGATTGAAGTTCATCTTGGACGCAGTAGATGGAGGATGGTAAACGACAGCTACCAAGCAGGTGTCGTTGTCACTCATACGTAGACGGCACCAAAACGAATGCAGTTCCGTGTTGCTCGGATCCTCCTAGGACTTACACTGTAGATCACTGCGGAAATACAGAGCTAACCCACCCACTTTGCTGCATCAGTCGTGCCGAACAACTGACATACCTGGTAAATCGACCTCGATGTCACTTATGCCGGAGCGCAACCATGTATCCATAATGAGGATGAGGTTACATGCCCTTGATCTCTGACGAAATTGCAGTAAAGAAGGTTTGCTAAGTAATCTCTGTGCATTAGTGTACATACATAATAGCTTCTTGAACGTCAGAATCGCCTGACAAGGAGTGTATTAGTGAGGTGAATGTATGTCGACCGATGAAAGGCCGGCACCTAATCGTTTCTTTGGTGGTTATCCGGTGAACGAAACAGTGCTAGGTCTCGATATGGTTGCAATCCTTTCTCATTGGCTAGTGGTCTGACAGCTTAATTTCCTGACTCGCTGCTGTGGTTAACTTGAGTCCCGAGTAGAGCGGCTTCCTTGATGACATCTGGTGGCCACTGTACTATAGTGGCAGTTATTAAGCGTAATTCCGAGGGTAGTATGTTTCGCTGTTTGTGCCAGCTACGCATTAATTTAACATCCATCTCTTGAGACTGAATTACAAAGTTTAGTAGTCTCGGGCTACTGCATTTATAATAATGGTGACACGGGTAACTTGAATTTAACTGAATTGTGAAGTCGCCAGCACAGACAGTTTTATCGAATGTACCACCATTCCTCAAGATTATGAGTACAGGCATCCTCCTCCCTGGCTACGAGCAGAGGCTGAGACGATTGGAGATATTCAGCGGACCATATCGAAGATTACGAGACCATCTGATAATGGCTTACTTGGTTTTGCATGACCCACATCATGTGTGCCGCACCTTACTGCAACGCAGCAGCAGGGTAAAACCGAAAGCTCACTCATCAAAACTAGCAGAACACTACAGCTGTCTGGAGTGTCGCAGGAATTTCTTTTCCATTTGTGTATGCCACCGGTGGCATGCTCTTCCTGAATCTGTCTTCTCTACACAGACACTAACAATATTTAAGAGGCGATTGGATGACGCACTTATCCGCTTTCATTCTGTTAGCACTATGTCTCCATCCTACTCCTGGAATATACCTTGCGTTTTTTACCGTTACATGTGGGTGCTGTGAAACTGCGTGCATTGCGGAACTACAGCGGAACAAACGAAAGGTTCACCTCTTCATTCTTAACGTACTAACTGTTTTATCAATATTTTGCCAGAAACCCAACAAAACATACAAAGGGACATGTAACGCAGTGCTTCTTAACCCCTAAAAATTCATTTTTCCTGGTTCATTGTACCGGTAACTCGGGTAGCATGTAAATGAAAATGGTATTTTCGCTGTTGCCTGCTTGGTAGTCGTTTTAGTTGTTTTTAGCTTGTTATAGTTCGCTTCCTGAAACATCCGAAACGATACATGTCCCACCGTTTTCTCTTCACATGCGGTATTCCGACAAAAGTACCGTCTGGACATCAGCTGTGGATACCAAGTCAGCTGGCCTGACCTGAACACCGATCCGCTCACAAACACGAGTCCACTGATTCAAATCGTCTTGTTGGGTGCCAAGCAAGGGGTGTACCTTGGAGTCAGGAACGTGGGTGCATATGAGTGTTAAGGCACGTAGTTCCACCTGAATTTCAGTGGTGTAGGGGAAGCGGTTGTGGATAGCTTTGCTTAGAACCCTGAAGTTTGCACTTGGTCCTTAACATCGGTTGTGACTACAGCGATTGTAGGTACTTGAGTCACATATTGAATAGGTCGAGCGTAATTGTAGCATAAATGAACCCACCCTAGGATAGGTACGATTTATATGAGCCAATCGAAAGAATAAGCTTTACGGTCGTTGCATCAGTCGATGCGTTGGACAAGAGGGTAGTGGCGGTGGTAACGGGCATACTTCGATCGTTCGCGATAGCTGGCCGACTCGGGATATCCACGCTTTCCGAAATTGTGACCGTGTGTGAATGCCAGACTCCTATTTTTGGTTTCATGGCGTTTAATAGGGGAGCTGGATGAAGTCTTATCCCTGCTACTGTCGTTCCGAGCAAAGCAATTCGTGCCTTCCATTGACGTTTAGTTTCCACTACTCGACTGTCGTATTTTTGTGATTTTCTCGTACACATTTTACAATGGGAACCATCGTACACTTAGAACAGGAGCAGAGTAAGCGCTGCAAATTTACATCCTGAGTTTCTTTGTTTAAGTTCGCTGTAAGGCAGTTCGGACGATAATTACTTGTACAGTACGAACCTGCTAATCCTATTTACACTGATATTTTTACAAGTTTCCGCTGCACAGACTTTCGGTTGCACAGTTTCTCTGGGCATTGTGTGCAAACAGCTGCTGGCCGGCCTGCGAGTTGTGAGTGACTCGCTGTCACGTATTGACCATCGGCGGCTGGTCAGTTCAAGGTCAGAGAATTGGCACATTAAGCCCGCCGTGTTACGTTTGTCCGTCATTTGATCGCAGGTAGGGCAACCTGTGTATGCCAGTCGTGTAGGCCGCTGTCGTGCACATCACATTGATTGATTGCACCGACTGAACTGCAGGGTAGAGGTAGCTGAGGTCCGCCTGAATGCGGATTGTGTCACAATCGAATCCAACTTTGCCCAGTAGTTGCTACATACGGTGATGGGATGGAACGGAGGAGAGCTTGTCGTAATGTTGCGAGACTCCTCTATCATATATGGCCACATTCCTGGTGGGTGTTTGTAATAGTGCACAACCTGCGCTGGAGTAATGATAAAAAGTTGCTCAAACTGGTAAATGCAGGTAAAATCTTACTTTGAGTGCTTTCGGTAAATAGAGCTCCTTGAACCGAGGCGACTTGCTTGGCATTGTCACTCAGCAAACAAAGAAAGAACTGTGGAGCTCAGACTGCTGCGACCGTGAGACACAACCCATGAAGCGACAGTATTGTTTACTAAAGCCGATCAGTGGGTGGTAGGAAACCCAGAGGAAAAGCAGTCATTGTCGATGCAACTTGTACACTAGTGGACGAGACGGAGAGAGAAATAAGAAGCGGCTTAACCTTTAGGGGACAATACGCAGCTGTGTCACGGACAACGTAGAATCGGATTGGATGGAACAGCCACGAGGGGACTACTCGTATGCGCTCTCCACAGAGACAAAGGGTAGCTGATCCGTTTGGGTATAACTCGAGCCAGAATTAGTAGACTGGGAACAGCTCGATTAAATTAAGCAGAACGTACTGACTGATGAGCACAGGCAGAACGAGGAAGGCGAAAAAGGAAAAAATAACCAATGTGAGACATCGGGACGTCGCGTGGGCGACGTTGCACCCGCTACTTATGTACAGGATAAACGACGCCCCGCTCTTAAATTAGCAGCTTCTGATCGTCGTTCAAACATTGTTTTGACTCCTGGAGGGCAAGAAGACATTAATGGCGTTAGGCTTGTTTTAACGAAAAGATAATAGAATTTGTTGTTCACACTGCAGTTACCACCACTGCTCATTTTGAGCGGTGCTTTCATTACTTGGAGCCATTTATGTAACAGACTCAGAATAGTTTGGTTTTATTATGGATAAGATGCCATATACATGTTTTATACCCAAAGCAATCCCGTGTTTCTTACGACCTTAAATTTTAATCCATCCTTTTTAATACAACTCTAGCTGACGTCATCCCTTCAACAAGCTATATATGTCATCCTTCCATTCATACACAATCTCTTGCTATAAGGAGTCTGTCTCAATTCGTCTGAGGAGTTTACGGGATGAGTTCAGTTTGTATCCGTGTTTTCAATCTATCCACACATTAAAGCTTTGGTTGGCAGCTACGAACCTTATCATACAGAATAGTTGCTTCCGTCGACGGGATATAAGTTAATTAACTACGGTAGCAAGTAGACAAGTGGAGATGGGGTAAACTGGTCAAAGCAGTGTTAACTAATGCGGGTTTAAAAAGCCAGATTTGGGCCTGGTATACTTATACTGAGAAGATCGTCAAGCGAAGTGGTCAACACAGGCGTTTTCTCGTAGTGTACTTTGATTCGACTTCAGCGCAGTGTAACTAGGCCAACTTATTCTGAAGCACATATCACATATCGGTACAAGGTTTCACTTTTTCTTAGAAAGTCATGTTACAACTAGAACCTATATGCAGCCCACTTGCACCCTCGGAGTCGGAACTCTGGAAAAGCTGCTTGCATTTCGTACGCTATCACAGTTATATCCACTGGTAAAATGGGAACAGTACATTTTTCCTGAGACAGCCGCGATTGCATACTACATTTTGGGGATGCGACGTCATTTTGCCACCAGAAAATGTTGACTGAGTGTCTAAGCCAATCTGAAGCTGTTCTTAGCAGTCTAAAGCATAAAATGGATCTCGTTGTCCTTATTTCAAATGAAACCGCAGCTTCAGATATAGGTATGAAAAAATCTACCAACATTGCGAATCACTCGGATGCCCCCCCTAACCACAGCTGTTGCAAGGAATGACGGTTTTTCCTTCTAGCCCTGTTAAGTAAAATGTATTCAGGTCCCTATGTTGCGTGTACAGCATTCCGGTACCACTAACAGTGATTACATCAATACTGACAGAACCGAACAAACGCAGCAGTGGAATATTTTTAACGAACCGCGTAAAGCACATTTACGCGGCGAATAAACTGTTCAAATCATTTTCATCTTGCGTGAACCGGCATAACAAAAGGTTTAGTTACAGCGAAACGGTGCTAATTGTCTGCAGTTTAGGTGCCAACCTTGACCGCACCATACTCAACGCTGCGCAGCATAATATTCTCAGAAGCTAAGCAGTGTCTTTTAACTGCCTTGGATACACATGAAACGCCAAATCACACCACTATCCCCTTTGACTGTTTATACCGTTTGGCCTAAGGAGAGGAACAAAGGCAGATCATCACCTATGTTGACCGCTACTCTAAGAGTTGTGATTAAGCCCACGAAGACTGCCCTTGTGATTCATATAATTGCTTTAACTAAGTCTTGAAATAGGGACCGAAATCTCAACAAAGGATGTGCGCGGCTCACCTTTAGAAAACTAGGAGCGCTACCGTTATCGCTACGATGCGACGTAAACAGCAGCGCCTTTGTGCTTAAGAGCATAACGCGATACTCTTGCGGACGATGAAACACTCTAACGGGTGCTGGTTAACCAATCGTTTATGCTGATGTATTGGTGACTTAAATTCGATGGAACAGCGTGGTACCGTTTCATTCATAATGCGTCGGTTCTAAGCAGAGTATGGTGGTTCATTTTCCAAATCAGAGGGATCAAACGCATTTACATGACGAAGAAAGTGCCTACATTGCGGCAAGCGCATGAAAAAAAAGAAGACATCAATGCATCCCCGCTAACTGGTTAATATTTGGCTGCATTCTGGCTGCATTTATGTATGCCACAGTGAACCGTCAACTGCACAGCATTTGCGGGAAATGCGGTAACCGACCGATGCACAGCTATGTGCCGTATACACCTTGTCTTATAAGACTACGCAGCCTGTTACTAACCCACTAAATTTGCTAATTCTGCGCAGTGCGACACCCCTAGGACGTGATCAGTGTCCGGCGTGGGGCCGAATTTGTGCCAAATGTGGCAGATGGAAGCATTTCGCTCGAAGCTACCAATAGACCAAGGTGAATGCACTCAATCTTGACGCAACACACGCGGCCTCTGAAGATGCAGTCATCAGAGTGAAGCGGATGGGAACAAGAAGTGCGTCTGCGCATCTTTATTGACTGGCGACGAATTCATGCCTTTCTCAGTTAGAAAAGGGTGCTACTATCTTCTAATAACATAGAATCGGTGTCCAGAAAGCAGTGTACCATTTTCTCAAGTCTTCCTACACATGTGAAATGGCTCCATGCTCGAATCGAAGAGCTTGACCGCAGTCCAACTGATTGATCCCATAGTCAGTGCCTCATGTCAGTTGGACTTAGTGGTCGGAGAGGAAGAGCTCATCCCCCATTCTATGCATCGATTCGATCCAGTATCTTAGATTTGTTCGCTTTAATCATGATGATTTTGTGCGTCCGCTCGTATTTAGCCTAAGTTTGGGGAGGTTGGAAGGCTACACTCATTTGTCACTGGATCGGTCGATACGACCGACCGCGCTGCCACCTAGAAGGGTTCCGTTTGCCTTATGTGATAAGTTTGCCACCGAATCAACTAACTTGATGCAGTTGGACGTAATCGCCAAGCACGTTAAGGCCCATAATCGTTAATATAATATGTAGAATTATCTAACCGTTTCTTGCTAAGACTTGCTGAAATCATGAACAATGAACAATGATTTATCGGAGGTAAAAATACATGTGCTTGACATGTCCCGTACACTGTTTGGAGTAAAATTTAAAATTTGTAGGCTCATCGAATAAGTAAATCGTTATTTCAAGCGTCCACCGAGTTAAATGCACTACTGTATAACGATAGTTTGCAGTGGGAATGGGATGTGCACACGCAAAATAGTGCAGAGTGTTGTTATAATTCAGTAAGTGCGTAAGAAATGGAAAGGAAACGACAATGCTCACTCGTTTGTTTCTTCATTTAACAGATGTGGCATGTTAATCAAGTTTAGACACATCCACGCTACTCACATGGACACAACTGCATGTATCCTCATCACCACGTTGCAGAGGGCCGTTAAGCACGTTGTTAGGTTTGCGTTATTTCGTCCTCCAAGTGGAACGGACTATATCAAGTAACGCAAGTTGGAAAGCATTTCATCTAGGCGTTTTTTGAAAAGCCTTAATGTAGGGGCAAGGATAAGGCGAGTCGAAAGGGCATTGCAGGCACAGGACACACGGAGGGAGAAAACATTTCGTCGACAATCAAGTTGACTGTATTGCGTAGCCAGTTTGCGCTGACGGTCTCTCAGGTTGGTCATTTGGCTCAACTGCAACAGATTGCGAAATGGGTGAGTTGGGTTCGTCAGTATTAAGTAAACCATGAGTAGGTCTCCGTGCTGACGTCGATATGCACCACTGTACAATCTCAGGGACTGCAGTCTGCTTTGGTAGGAGAGATGAAACAATCATCTGGCGAGTTTGGTTACTTTACGTTGTGTAGCTTCAAGTGCGGTGACGTCGCTCTTGCGCCAGGGACGCCGGGCCTGGATCGAATATTCCACGTGAAGCGTCACATAGGTGTCCTGCATTTACGGAAAGCTTGATAGCACAAAATTGCAAAAAGCCCTCCGTAAGAGTTCAGGATGTTGCCTGGCTCTTTTTGTTGCCTTTTTGGCCTGTCTTGAGCAATCGAGATCATCCTGCACGATCACCCCAAGGTCGTTTTCCTGAGCAGAATGTTGTAACTGCTGCTCCCCAAGTCGATATACATAGATAAGCTGATGTCGTATGTTTACGACTTTGCACATGGTCACGTTAAACTGGAGCAGACCATCGGATGACCAT
Source organism: Dicrocoelium dendriticum (assembly GCA_944474145.2). Classification (NCBI taxonomy): domain Eukaryota; kingdom Metazoa; phylum Platyhelminthes; class Trematoda; order Plagiorchiida; family Dicrocoeliidae; genus Dicrocoelium; species Dicrocoelium dendriticum. The sequence goes on along the minus strand of OX104066.1, from coordinate 53,032,195 downwards.
GCATAAGCCCTGTCGAGATCTCTCTGCAATGCTATGTGATCATCCGATGTCCTAATATCATGCCAGATGTTGATATCATCTGCAAATAGCAAGAAATTCGACGGTAATACACTGGCAAGGTCGTTAATGAATGTGAGGAAGAAACGTGGTCCTAGTACCGACCCTTGAGGAACACCACAATGGACGTCAATTGGGTCGGAAATGGAGCTGCGGACTCTCACGTTCAGCTGACGTTGAGCGATGAAGTTGCCGATCCAACCGAGTATAAGGTCACCGATTTCATAGCCTCGAAGCTTGCGAAGGAGAATGCGGTGGTCCAAGTGATCGAACGCTTTCGAGAAGCCCAGGTAGACAACGTCGGCTCCCATTCTGTCATCGGCTGACTCTGTCCAGCTTGCTCGGGCTAGCAGCGAGTTTGTATTGCATGATCGATTTCGGCGGAATCCGTGTTGCTGTGACACAAGGGTATTATTGCTCTCAAAATATCCCATGAGCGCCTCCGCAATTATACCTTCCATTAGTTTGGATAAAACTTAGAGGAGAGTGATTGGACGGTAGTTCGAGGGCTCCGAACCATTACCACTTTTATAAATAGGAGTGACTACTCCATGTTTCCACACTGTGGGAACCTGCATTTCGTCGAGACAATATTGAAAGAACCGAGCTAATGTTTCGGCAAGGTTCGTGGCCGTTGTCTTCAAGGCCTTCGTTTTGATGTTGTCCACACCAGGTAAGCTGTGCAAGCATAATGACAGTAGCGTTTTCATAACACTGGCTGCCTTGAACGATACGTGGTTTAAACTTGGTGGCGCTGGAGCTGTGTAAAAAGCGGATGAAACGATGATTCACTCCGGAGAGTATGAATGAAGTGCTGGCGAAGCAAGTTGGCTGCATCTTGTGCGGTTTGCGCAAGACCATCTATTGCACGTAAAACCGAGATCCCGCGCTGCACTCTGAGGAGCTTATTAACGTGTCTATACAGCAACTTAGGATTTGTACTGAATATCGCCGCTAAGTTCTGTTGATGCTGGAGTTTGTCTTCGCGAATCAACTTGACGCAGTGGCTTCATTGAGTTGTGTAAGTACCCCAAATCAAGTTATTTGCACCATCTTTCTAAACGCGCCAAGTTGAATCCCTTAAGGTCATGCATTTTCTAGTACGGCTCCTCAGGAACGAATTCGCTTGCTTCGAGCGAAGAACCTTGCTTTCTAACCCATTTGCCACTAGCTCAGTGAATCGGGTGACGAACAACATCCAGGCAACATTGGACGGCTTCTCGGCCAGGAAGAACCAGTCGGTTTCTTGAACGAGGTTGGACAGTATATCGTAATGTGTAATGACCTAGGTTTTCACGTTGTTCTCACTGATTTACTCCGAGTAACAGATGTCACGAAAGAGCAACATCGCGTGATCGCTACGTCCAAGTCACGGTGGTCACGGTGTCGAGCATTAGTTCCTTGTTGGAGAGTACAAAGTCCAAAACAGAGGGTGTGTCACCCGTTCTGAATCGCATTGGAGAGGTGACATGGTTGTACAGAGATACATCTGCGATCAGCTCTTGCAAACCAGCCTTGAATTGTTCGCTGTACGATACTGGAACTTCGATTGCGGGCAGGTTGAAGTCCTCCACCAGAAGGACGTGACTATATGATCGTGCAAGGACTCGTTTCATCGCAGAAGCTAGGCACTGAGCCATTTAAAGGTGGACATTGGAGGTCGGTAGACTATTGTTAGTAAACCCACATCACCACGCCTTAGGTGCATACGACACCAAAGAGAATGGACGACTTTCGTTTCTGCGTCCTCAATGACACCAACATGCAGGTCGGATCGATAATACAGAAGCACTCCCCCTCCTGTGCTAGGTTGATCGTTTCATATGGAAGTCATGCCGGGTAGTGCCATCTCAGCATCCGTGATCTCCGTGGTCAAGCACGTTTCGGTAACCATAACTAGGTCCCGAGGCGTGGAAACCGGACGAATACGAAGTTCCGTTAGCTTGCTTAGAAGACCTTGTGCATTGGTATACAAGCAGCCCAGGGCAACGGTGGTCAGAAGCGTGTGTGAATGCTGGTTTCCGGTGAGGGTTTATGCCGACCCTTGCGGGGTCGGCTGCCGGTCGCCTTTTTGTAGGACCAATGGCGCAGGCCCTAGGGCCGGGTCAGTTTGTTGTATAGAGTTCTCAGTGCCAACAAGAAGGTGACCATCCTGTTATCCTTCAGCTGTCGGTGTGTCTTTGCCTTGTTTCCGTTCTGAGCTACACGGTGACAGCACTTTATTGGGAAGTTGCTCGCTCAGTGCTACATTGTCTATCTCTGGCAGAGAGCCTATTGCCTTTATAGGTATTTCGGATGGCAGCATTTTACGCTGTTTGTGCCACATTTTGATCACATGTTCTACCATCAGTTCGGAGTGCAGTGATAATTCCAGCACTCGGGGACCACATCCTTTGTAGTTAGGTGATAACGGTAACCTTGATGTCGAATTGGCGGTAACATTTTCGAGTGAGAGTACTTCACGAATAAAACGCTATTCATCCCAGTCATGCACTTTGACCTCTAGCTCGCTTAGTGACTGAAGCTCGGGGACTCCGTGAACAAGGAAAGATTTTGCGTCTTGTTGTTTACGGAAGTCATCCGGATTTTGTTTGCGTTTCTGGCATTCAGTCCAAAGAACATCTGGAAATATTCGAACAGTGAATGTGGTGGTATGGATGTGAGTGGCTGACTAGTGAACTGCCTCTGCATCGTTGCCTGACTGAAGTGTTACCTGGAGTAACCGCGGATCACCGTAGTGTACAGAGTTCGGGTGACAGACGAGACGCATCATACTGAGTGGTTTAGCCTATATTGGAACATTGGAACACTGTATTTAATGGGAATAAAAGCTAGAGCTTTACATGACCCATAGGGTAAAAAGAATTCGGGTCGGGTCTAATGAAAGGTCAAGCAACCACATATACCAGGTTGGACTCGCGTGTTAGCCGTATCTTCACCGCGCTTATGAGGCATTTAAACAGAAGGCATGCCGGCTCCAAGCGTGACATCTTACCACGCCCTCCCAAACAGCTATGAAGAGGAAGCAGATAGATGGAAAAAAGAAAGGAAACTCCATCAAGTAGAAGGTAGTTATATCAGGGAATATCGCTGTGCAGCTCGGTCATACGACCGTCCAGGCGGGTCTTAAAATCCGCCACAGTAGGTGCCGTGACTAAATCGGCAGGCAGAGCATTCCACGGTCAACAGATTCGCAAAGCAAAGTAGTGTCATCTGCAGTTCAGCCAACTGTGCTGACGTGTGAGCCTCAGTGGGTGACTAGGTAGGTGGGAGAACGATTGATGCAGTATGAGTAGGTGACGACAGGATGTCCAGGGTTGGATAAGATCATGAATACAAGGATCAGGTCGCCCCGTAGACGTCGGTACTTAGGCGAGTAGAGGCCCGGGCAGTGAAGTCGTTGTGGATAATCTAGATGCTTGAGACCTCGGACCAGTTTTGTTGCTCGACCTTGTGGGGCTTCTAGTATGCTTTGATCCTTCAACAACCAGGGGCTCAAAGCCTGAATACCAAACTCCAGGTGGGGTCGAAGAAAAGCGTTGATGAGGAGGCGGAAATTGCTAGGGTCTATTTGACCGAAGGCTCATTTCAGCAATCCCCCCATGTGGTTAGCAGCAGAAGCTTCTTTCCGGCAAGAAGCGGATACGGAACGACTGGTCTGCGTAATGATAGCCAAACCTCTTTCGGCTGAAGAGATCTGGAGCATAGATCCTCCTAGGTAATATACATGAGAAAAAGCGGAAGGGCGGGTAGAAAGGAAGCGACATTTCGAAGCGTTAAATGGAAGGTTACTTTCTTTGGACCACTGATGTAGACGGTCGACGTCCGTCTGAAGTGCGTGGGCATCATCCGGAAGGTTAATTGTGCGCCACAGCTTCTCGTCATCCGCATAGAGCAGCAGCTTGTGGTGTGACGTCATCAATGAAGGCTAGGAAGAGGTCCGGTCCGAGAACAGACCCCTGTGGAACTCCGCTTGTGGCAAGAATGCGGGGAGACAACACTCCGTCGACGCGTACTTGGACGGTACGGTTTTGAAGGTAGTTCAGGATCCAGTCCACCAAGGCCCCTATTAGTTGACACAAGGAGTCCCACTGCTTTCGTCGTCTAGTATCTTATCTCTTATTTTCGCCCCAGATTCAGTCACAGTAGAGCATATAACAGTTAAAGAATTCTCGTAATGTTTCATGTCCTCATTTTTGGTGGGACCAGTGGCTGCTTTCTTCGGTTGGACAAATGATAGGGTCTTCAGTCCGGTGGTGGCATTGACAGTAGTAACTCGTTTGACAAAGGGCGGGGTTGCGATGGGAGGTGCATCCGTCACGTGGGTAGTAACAACGGACGCGTAGTTTGTCGGCCCTCTAACAGTGTTTAGTGTGGCGGGTGTTTCTGTTGAAGAATGTATAGCGAATGCATCTTTATGCGCAGACGCTAGTGTCGGGGTGGCTAACTCTGGATCGTTACTCTTACACTGCGCTGAATTGGAGCGTGATGTTGAGCATCGAGTTTGAGGCACTGATTCGTCTGGTTCATGTAGGTCCGCTTTCATGGTTACTGCCTGCTCTATAATCTTCGTCAGCTTATCGTACTTCTGCGCCAACACAGTTATACATCTGACGAGTGGAAGAGAGGTACTCTCAGTGCAGAACCAGAGAATCGGTAGTACTATTAAGCTTTTTTAGCTGGCTGAGAGTAAGACGAGCACGTCGAGAATGGAAGTATTTTCGGCACTTTCTGCATTCTATTCCGAATCGCACAAGTTTTCCGAAGCTGTCTACGCCACAACTAACGTTTAATTCGGAAGGGTTTGGGCTTAGCTTTCCGTGGGCAAGCAGTACGTGTCATTGTGATTGTCAGATATGCGTAAGCCGTCGGTCAAGCTGGTGGTCTGGCAAACACCTGTTCGATTGCCGTAGAACAAATGCAATATGGTGGACACAGACGGCAGTTGGGCCAATCGGTGAGATCTCCGACAGTAGCCGAAGAATATCCACCAACTTTGCACAGATGGTGAAATGCACCAAAAGTAAAGTATTGGTGCAAACTTCACACAGAGAAAACACGTATATCACAGTATTTCCAAGGCAAAAGTGGAATCCAACAAGATAAAGCAAAAATCCGCGGCTTCCGTGGGTACAGCAAGAGGTTGCTCATGCCGAGGCCCAGTAGAAAAATATCAAGCTCAGTTGGGAAAGGAGCAAGCGTCCGCTTTTGCGATCACCAAGCATCTCATCAGCTGCGCACCAGTACTCGGATATCACAGTCGTGCTCTTCTTTTGCAGGTGAAAGCTGACAACAGTCCGAGCGGAATATGCGCCGTTCTTATGCAGGGGTCGCTCCCCTTTATTTCCGCAGTCGGGCGCTCACTTTTGCCAAGAAGTGCTATGAACAGCTGGAAAGGGAAATGCTCTCCATCACCTACGCAAAGGAGCAATTCAACGGTTAAAACTTCCAAAGAAAGACCACCGTCTATACTGACCACAAACCGCTAGTCAGTGGCCAGTAAACAGTTGCCCAGTGTTCTTCGGCGTCTGCAACCAATGCTTATCCTGATCCAAATATACCACAATGATATTGTGCGCAGTCGGTGGATACACACGTTCATCGCGTACGCTCTGTCCAGAGCTCAGCTTCTGGTGGTAGAAAACCAGCAGGAAGAAAATTAGGCCAGAAATGTTATACAACTTCTAGAGGCCACGACAGATTGCCGAAAATAACTAAGACGCCATATGGAGACAGAGGTGACCTGTGCCGTGTTGCAAGGCGTGATTTCGAGGGGATAGCCAGATACGAAGGAAAGCCATTAACTGTAATTAACGTCACTTTTCGACTTTCCGAGTGAAAATTTTTGTAGGACGGTTCGCTGTTCCATGGAAAGCACATTTTGCTCCCACCATCCCTCTGTAAAGAGGTGCTGGAACACGGTCCTCGAGTCCAGCTGAGTGTTAACTACAGTATTGTTGGAGCAAGAGAACCGATGTACTGGCTGGGGATGACGAGTCGAGTAGGAGGATAAGTATTAACTTGTTCAGCTTGCCGTTCACACAGAGCTCGCCATGCAATGATCCAATAATTTTGCATGAGGTTCTAGACTGACCATGACAAAAATTAACGATGGACTTATTCTGTGACAGCGGAAACGACTAGTGCATCACAGTGGACTACTATGGCAGTTACTTCGTGTTCGATCACTCACCGCTACCAGCAAGGAAGTAGTTATCAATAACCTTAGATGTCAGTTCACTGACAAAAAATACTGGAAGAACTGGTCCCCTTCGTTTCGGGTTACCGATGTGGTGGTCATGATGTCCGATTACCGTAGAACATTTGCAAGGAGGCGGACACAGACGGTAGTTAGGCCAATGAGTGAGAACTCCGAAATTGTCAGAGAACATGTACCAAATTTGCATAGCTTGAAAAATACACCAAAAAGAAAAATAATGGTGCATAATTCACAAAGAAAATCACGTATAACAGAATAACCCAGAATAAAAAGTGTAACCCAGCACTTTTCTACACGGTTTTGCAATCGCATTAAAAACTGTAAAGCAGCTTAAAAGAAAGGATGGTAGCTCAGAAACGATATTGCGACCAATATACCCGGGCGCTATCAGAGCTAGTAGTAAACGAGGAAGTGTGGCTTTAAGCAATACCGGGTGTACACGAGCGATGGAAGGTGTGGTGAACGAGAATTGTCGGAGGTAGCTTTTACGTAGTCAATACTGGAAATAAGTTAATCGAAGGGAAATCAGGGTAGCTGAGGCAACGCCAGGAGAAATAAGTTGTAACTGAAGCAAGGCACACGATGCCTCACGTGAGTTCACAACGACAGGAGCAAGAAAATCACGCGGAGCGGTAGAGAGAACGGAGTTTTCAGTGGTACCGATGTGAGTGATCAAGAAAAAGGAAAGAATGTGACGGGAATATGCAATGAGAGGGGCGAGACGGATTTACTTATTGAGGCAGACGCCTAGATTAAATCAAATGAATGAAAAATATGATTGGCCACCTATGTATCTCCACCTCTATTCCGACTACCTACTATTTGGCTGCGCTACAGTGAGGTTGTTTGACTAGAGCAAAGGAAGAATCGCATGAATGCAGAGGCGCCGTAAGTTATGGAAGTTACCTAGTTATATACATAGAGGTTTCGACAGGCGAGTTTGCTGTACTTTCACTGTGAGTGCTTAGTCGACTAACCCAGGTTTTGCGACAAGTGAAGGGTCGATATAAGTATATTGACAAGGGACTCACGACAGTAAATAGCGTTGGGGTTCGTCAGCGGTAGATAATGGAACCTCATGCCTGATGCGGTCTGTTAACTCCCTATCCGATATGGTCAGTCATTGAGCGAATTCTAGTCACTGAAGTTGCTTAATGGTAATCAGTCTAAAATTCTGAGGCTTGATCTCGACTGCATTGTATCCACTTTAAATGTCAAGTAATTGTTCGAGGAATCCCTTTGCGCAGCTTGTATTGCTAGATCCGTGGATGATTGGATCAGATATGCGCAGGTGATCGATGATCGATAAAAAAGACTATCATCTGGAGTGTTTCTCTCTTTCTTCACAACGCATTTCTTTCTTGCATGGAACCATCGAGTGGGGATATCCTGAGGGAATAGTGAGACTTGGCAAGTGATGGCTGGCGACTAGCGCCATGTGCACTAGGTTTTTTGGGTTTTGCAAGTTTCTCTTTGCAATCGGCAGTTGATGGTAAGATCTTTCGAACATCAATAAGCTTGAATACAGATTCCTTTGAACTACTAGATCTCAGTCACTCATGTGACCGTAAGTTGCTTTTTCCAGTGGTAGGCGCTTATTGGGATTGTGATCTTCAAAGGCCCAGCAGACAAGATTCAACAAGATGTAAGTTAAGTGCGACAGTTGCTTTCTTCCATTGGAGCCCATTGGGTGCTTTGCGTATGAAGCTGCTATCCGTTTCTTCCGTTACCAGCATACTTTCAGATTGCGCTCCGATATGCTACCAGAAAAGGCACGCTTTTGATTGTATAGAGTAGTGATGCAGTGACATACCGTTTGAGTCGTGGTACGGTAAGCCAACAATGCTGTACCAGGGATAAAACACTAGTTTAGTGACCGGAATCAATAAGTACAAATTTACTGTTTTCCTATCATAAGTGCGAACATTTTTCTTCAATACATGCACATTTACTCTCTAGCGGCAAAATGGTGCTTCTTGTGTTCTAAGTTCCTGCTATGTGTTCATGACAGGGCGTCGATTGTTGGTAGCATGGAAACAGTGTTAATCTTGGATGGTATTATTGTGTACCACTGAACGTCCATTATCACCAGCGGACTACTCCAATTTGGTATCACTTGGCATGTATACCTACGGTGCGGTTGCAGTCTCTGCCCGCGCAATTCGCCGGGATCTACTCTTCAAATTCCTACCACACACGTGTGCATACAACCATTCAAATCGGTTCTAAGAGTGCCTGAAGAGCGGATATTACTTGTGTAGATCATCTTTTACCTCAGCCGCACAGTTTTTGCACCCCTCCCACAGAAACACAGGTGCATAATCTTTGAACTCCTAAAACGTTCAACAACATTCCTGGTTTCAGAAGAAAATCAAGTTCGAGTCCTGTACAACCAGCCATCAACCAGAGCTGTGGACCCCCACGCAAATGATCCATCGGATATTTTGTGTCTTATATGCTCGGTCGCTCTGTTTACAGCCCAGCTCTTTGCTGAGCGAACGCCGCAGCCATTATATGTGTTCCGTTAATCCGTCTGACGCAGCGTTACGTACTACGGATGAACTAACATCGTACCCTGCACTTCAGCGTGTACTAGGCAGGTACAACAGTATTGAATTTGAGTAACATTCAAGCAGCCAGTCGTTAAACTAAGCGGCACTGACCGCCAGACAAGCAGACGCAATGTACTGCAATGACCGATCAAAAGAAACCGAGTCAGAAAATACCAAAATAAAGGGAGTTAATGGACTAACTTTTTGTCAGCAAATTGTGCGAACTGGAATACATTTGTCTGCCGTTTTTATCGTGTGTGCTGACCCCACAAGAAGCGTGGTAAAGTTTTACAGCAGCATAGAGCAGATCCTCTGTGTTCCTATGCAGTATGTATAATCACCACACTGGTCAAGGCTCTGCATGGACATCCTCATCTATACGTAAGACTGGTGGCAAGGATTTAACAAGTGTGGAATATTAAAATTGCTTTATTATAAGGAAATGCAATAACTGTAGGTTCTAATGTATGCTTAATGACGGAGACCGAGTAACACGTTAAAAATTCATCAATGTAGGCTTGAACATCAAACGGAATATCAATACTGCTAATACCTCCAATAAACCTGAACTAGTTTAAACCAATCCGATTGGAATGGATGCGACAATGGCCTCGTTTATTCTCAATGTCGGAAAGTCTTTTCACGGGTGTGGGTCGAAAAGTGGCCGATATCAATGACAACCGGCAATCTTAAGTCTTCAGTTACGCACCACTGGGATTAGAGAAACTTTTCTGTATGTACGTGGATACGAAACGCCTCCTGAACAAGCATGCTAAAGGTTGGCTGCATCAAGCATCATAACACCTGGCACTCATTTTCACAACTGTAAGTTTGTTTTACTCAGGAATTTCCGAAGCCGGAGTAGGGATACATAGGATCTTCTGTGTTTGAGACCATTACCGCAGCAAGAGAGATGGGTACTTATGTACTACCGCAGTAACCTGTAGTTAGAACCAGTGTGTGATGTAGAACACTAATCGTAGCATTACTCTTGTGCGGTCTGCGATTAAAACGCAGACTGCCAACCAACCTGTGGGTCTTTTACGGAGAGCGTTCAGGCGTTTCCACCAGTCAGTCGTCCGGCAAATGATCCATGAGTATGTGAGGGCTAATGTGAAGTACGCGATTCAGGCCCGAAAACCCTAGCTATAACGCGATCTGGTTGAAATGGAGACAATGTAGCGAAGGCTAACCAAAAATTGGAAAAGCTTTTTCCACCTCTTCCGTGCACTTCTACCGAATGCTTTTGAAGTCTGCAGTGGAAGTGATCTCCGGGGTAAAATAATCCTGACGTATAAAATTCTGAAAATCCCTAGTCACGTTAGCCGTCACTTTTATAAACTAAGCGCAAAACAAAACTGAGAGTCCACTGACCGTAAATGGCCAACAAATATAGCCGGCTGGAAAGCAGTCGGAATTATTTTTCCTGAGAATTGGTCGCCAATAGAACCCTCTGCGCCCACTGTCCCCCATTTTTAACTCATTTTCTGCTGAGGTTTTAGTGTACTCTATTTTGACCCATGTTGTAGGAAATGGTGGAAAAAAACACTCTACTAAGCGTTTGATTTGGAAAATTTGATTATGTGACGAAACACGATGATTTCTCTAACTGTGATTTTTACAGGATACTGGCAGCAAATGATAATGTGACATGGAAATTTAGAGTAAAACATGAAACCTCATATTCTGAGCGAATACACAATTGTCTATAGATTTGAAATGATAGTTTACTAATGCCTTCAAAGAGATTATATAACAGACGGTTACGCATTACAAAAGTAAACGTAGCTCTCATTTAAAAAAATGTGTGTTCCATTGTTAATGTTTGGTATACGGCAGAGCACGGTCCGTGTAGTGACACATCACAACCGGGCATCTGGCCGGTTCCCAGTGGTGCGCACAGCAATATTTCCTAATCCTACCTTCAATCTTTGTCTTTCGCTGCTGGGTGTAACGAGCCTATGTGGAGCATTTAGCTCTAATAGCGATATTTGCAATCAGAATTATTATATGCCAGTTCGTTTGAATAAAAGCACGATATGCTGCTTTTGTCCATCTGTGTACAACTTTCCCTGCAGAAGTCAAGCATTGTTCAAAGTGATGGAAATCCAGGTGTTCAGCATATCCTAGTGCTGTTGTAATGACCCAATATTTATATCTGAATCCAATGGGCTATTCTCTCATGAATTGGTTCAGTCCATTGCGGCCGTAATATAGTATCATCCTTTCATCAACACACAGATTTTCTTCGATCAGAAAGAACTTCATAAGTATTACTTGGCAAAAGTTATAACTTTGTAAATTTTCCATCTGCTTAGAGATTGTTATTGTTCGCCAGATGGAGAGACTGCTTGATTGCGTCAAATCTGTTCCGATTCATAGTTTGATGGATGGCTGCAAGGTAGACATCTTGTTCAGGATTCCAATTCACGTTCGTTCGTAGCAATGGACCAGGAGCAAAGAAACGCAGAGGAGTCAAAACATCACATATTTCAGCCATGGTTATACTGAATGAGTGACCACTTTATGAACAGGCGTACTCAAATGCCTGACTTATCATCGACACAATAGCTGAGATATCGAAGAAGCCTTCAAAGATCAGTAGAGCAACGCCATGTTAACCTCAGCGATAACGACTAACTGCGTAGCTGACAGATCAATAGACAAAGCATCCTGAATCACCTCATGTATATAATATTGATCAGCGATACGTCAATCAATCGTAGACGTGATACACATGCAGCTTCCAGGAAACTGCCAAGTACTTCAATCCTTGTGCCGAAATATTGTATAGAATGTAATTAAACCTTCCTGTGGGAGAAACAGTGTTGACTGGTTAAATATAGATAACATGAAATATTAATATGGGCAGAAAAACAAAGTGAAAAAGCACGTTATTACAGTAAAACATGATTCACACAGCAATACCGTGAACATAATATATCGAAAAATTATTACAATACTTGCATCCATTTAGTAGGTTAACAATAATTCAGACACCAAAAGATTAATGTAACTGGGATATTTAATGAATAAATAATCAAAAGGTGCATTCCTTGTTGTTCCGACACACAGTCCAACTGATTGATTTCAATACTGAGTGAACTGAAAACGCAAACGTACTTCGGGTGCCAGTGTTGGGATGAGTAACACTATAATTTTCATGTTACTTACGGTCTTTTTGATCGGAATGACCGCGGTCCACCTCAAGTGAACCGAGGTCTCCATAGAGGTTGCTTGTAGCAACCCAACCGCCAGCGGATTCTCCAAATTCAACTTTGCAAAAGAAGGATGATTATCATTCGTTGTTTTAAATCAGAGTAGTGAGTAAACAATTTGCAGGGCTGATTAATAGGTTGGATAATAAACATGTTAGAGTCAGATAAACGTAATAAACGCAGCTAAATAAAAATGTATATTACTTATGAATGGAAGGGTTTTGGTGAGTATTTTTGTTCGTCGCTATCAGCCGACAATTCAGATATGTCGACCAGCTGTCCGGAAAAGCACCAGACGGCCGTTTCGCCCTATGAGGCTTATCAGTGGTGCGCATCCTTCGGTCCTCTGCAGAGGATCGAACCCATGACTGCTAGTGGCTCTTGCCAACTAGCCCACAGCTTATGCAACTGCGCCATGGAGGACGGTATCTGACTATCACGAATTGTTAGCTAAATGCGATATAGCCCGACGCATCCTCCACTGCCATGCAGACACCTGCCATGCAGATGACAGCGGTCGGCCTTCCGGCGTCAGGACTTCCCGGTTACGGCAGCAGTGAACCGACATGGCATTTTGTGGAATCCGTACGGGCGAATTGGTACTGCTTATGAATGGAAGGATTTTGGTGAGTATTTTGGTTCGTCGCAATCAGCCGACAATTCAGATATGTCGAGCAGCTGTCCGAAAAAGCACCATACGGCCGTTTCGCCCTATTGCGGGCTAGTTGGCTGGAGCCACTAGCAGTCAACGGTTCGATCCTCTGCAGTAGACCGAAGGATGCGCACCACTGATGAGCCCCAATAGGGAGAAACGGCCGTCTGGTGCTTTTCCGGATAGCTGGTCGACATATCTATATTGTCGACTAATAGCGACGAACCAAAATAAAGATGTATATATTGGCTCAAATTACTTAGTTCATTAACGGTCCAGTGAGTGAGGCTAAAAGTTGTCTTGTGACCTAACCAGTCGACTGCATTATACCGAGCTTGATCTGTGGCTGTCGACTTCAGCATCGTTCGTTCTAGCGGGCCAGGGAAGCTGTAGAGCACGGATCAACTTCTTTTGCGAGCATGAAAAGGTTGAAACAACCTGATGCAAATCGATTCACCTGTCGCGAGCGCACGGAGGCACAAACCTCTTGATTGATGCTGGGGGACCTTGTAAATTATTCTGAAGGCATATCTTAGATCAAATTGGTGCCTAGTGTCGACAGTAAAATGGCGCTGCTCCTGGCCCCAGTTCCTCCTTGACGCAACTAGCATGGGCAGTGCTCGTTTACGCGTTTGGACAATTGCCGTGTTGTTCGACCGATATAAGTTACGTCACAAGCGCACTCGAACTGATAAATAACCACAGATGAGGTCAGCAATGGCAGCATACCCTTATTGCGTGAACAAACAAGTGGTTCAGTAGAAAATGTACACTTTAGCTTAGCTGCTGGAAAAGTCGACTTGACTGCCGTTGAAAGACTTTTGGTTAGGCGCTCGGCCGCGGCATCCACTTGAAAAGGTAGTCTTATAAATAACTCCTTCTTCGCCGCGGTTAAAAGTGGTACCGGTTTGGAATTTTCTTCAAAATGCGTTACAACAAATCTATCAGGGTAGCCATTCTCCCGCAGCGTATTCTGTATAAAGGCTAGTTCCTCATGCAGGGTGTCCTGTGAACGAAGTTTACGTGCTCTTGTGGTAAGGCATTGGATTACGTTTCGCTTATATCTCAGCGGAACGAAACTGCGAAAATTCGTGTACTGACCAATCTGTAGACTTTTCGCTAAACGGAGCCGTCTGGCCTCCTAGTTAACATCTAGATACGAAAGCCGAATGCGAGTATCTGCGTCGTAGGTAAATTGCAGTGCCGCGTGGGCACGATCAAACCGCTGAAGAACCTCATCGAGATTTATGCGTTTGTCCGCTACGACAAATATATCATCCATATAACGGTGTTAGTAGTCAAAAGATTTTATCTCCGCTTGCAATTTCGTTCGCTCCAACTTGGCCATGGATATATCACCATGGATATCTCACTCAACCTTGTGGTGCGGTCGCAAAAAAACTGTCCTCCTGCGTTATTCGCCTCCAAATCTTTGGATTTATTCTCACAGTGACCTACGTTCCATCATTCGATTTGGCTCCGCGAGCTCCTCCTACCACTGTTCATCTATTGGATCTATCATTCACGGATCACCAACAAACTGTGCTCTTGCAACTTCGAAGTCAACCGTATTTGAAGCTTATCGGATGTTTTATTTCTCCTCTCATCACATAAGAACTCTTGTGGTCTTATTCTAAAGATCTTTTTGAGAGTCACCCGATCAGCTTACTACCATTCCTTCAAGTCGCTCTACAAAGCGATAGTCGTTAATTTGCTCTGCGTTTGGAACTGCAACTGTCGTCACTAGACAGTATTTTCCAAATCACCTTGCTTTGCCTCAGTCCTACGTCCACCACGGCCTACCCTCTACCGTCTGGATCGATAGCACGCACATCCACCCCAAAGAACGCGTGATTCATCTGGCCTCAACACGCCTGGACCTGCTGACCTCGAACCAGCGCCGATCGCCACGCAAAGGTGCGTCAGTATCTCCATCGCATCCCTACCCCTACTGAGAACATGTCTCGTATGAAGAGCAAATGCGAATCATGTTCCAAAGTCGTAAAAAGTGGTCTGGTATGTACTATGTGTTTGAAAACATACCACACTACCTGCCTTGGGAAGGCGTTCACGAAAGCCAACACCGCAGACGCGTTTTGGTTCTGCCAAGTATGCGAGTCTATTCCATTTGTTAGCTGTCTATCTGTGCTACTGAAGAGGTGTGAAAGACTAACCGAAGCAGTCGAGCAACTGGTGAGCGTCCGAGTTACACCAATAGGAGGAAACGGACCTGCACTTGTGAGTGAAAATAACACCCCGAACTCACTAGTCAGGCCGAAGAAGCGAGCCAGGCGTCCCAACCCAACCCCAACGACTCAGCCTCCAGCAGTATCAACTCCATTCTCCCCCCCTCCTATAAGTAAAAACAGTGACTGCAGTGCGCCTGCCTCGACTTCTGTACTGTGTGCTGCACCTAGTAGTCTGTTCACTACACTCGAGGCTGTAAGCTACAGTCAACCAGCCATAGTGAACAACCCGGCAACATACGCATCGGTTGCTGCCAAGCAAACACCGGAAAGAGCACCGGTAACCTTTGTGCCCGAACTAGAGAAAACAAAACTGACGCAGCACGGATGGCACACACCAAGGCCGTTCACAAATTCAACAAAAACACCAGAAACTAAGCCTCGAAATCCAAAACCAGTAGCCACCAGGCGCAACCATGGTGTCCTAAATATTGTATGCACTAATGTCCCCGAATCCAAATCCAATACAATTAAGGGTAAGTTGACGGACGATCGAAATCAGTGGGTTTCCATCTGTACGTCGATCGGAGTCCATGCTAATCCCACGACATTAAAAAGAATCTCGCGCCACCCAAACGCGTTGCACTACGGCGAACCCCGGTTACTTCGAGTAACACTAAACTCGGCGGACGAGACTGAGGCCGTTCTGCTGTCCGCGAATCGTCTGCGCAACGACTCAAGTGGAGTGCGCATACTACCCGAAATCCCGTGGAAAGAACGTTCAGGGGATCCCGCCAACAAAGATAGGTACAGAATAAGTCAAGATAAGAAAACAGTGATTGCTCACGGTGTTCCTGAGCTTACTGACTCCTCTTCCGACGATGCTCAGATGCATGACCGCGAGCAATGGCACTACATCCGGGAGGTTCTTTCTCTCGAAAATGTGGTGGTCACCTCGTTGACAAGGATCCCCATATCACCAAACTATAAAGGATGCGGTCCCAGGCTCTTACAACTTGTGTTACAGTCGGAACAAATGGCACAAACCCTACTAGCGAACTGGATCAAATTCCGTTGCAGATTGCCAACGGAAATTCGTCTGAAAGCAGCCAGAACACCAACACCTTTTAATGACAATTCAGTAGAGGCACAACTCTTAATGAAAACGCCAGCTGCAGGATCCGACTCGGGGACGGTTTCAAGAGTAGCCATACTATCCGGAGGGGCCCAGCAGAGCACGAGCAAACACCAGGATTCGGAGCATCTGATACCTGCTTATATATCAAATACTTCTCGAGAGTATGCTACCCATCCAAAAAACGATTAGTCGCCGACCCTTTAATGGTCGGCGCAACCTCATTTGCTTCATCCACCCCTCCAGTCGCCGGCCACTCACTGTTCGGCGAAACTTCACGTATGAGTTGTACAACTTCTGAAACATTGATTAAATCTGAGAAACTTTCATGTATGTACACCAACGCCCAAGGGCTCCTCAGTAAAATTAACGAACTTCGACTGCGTCAGGTTGCGAATGCTTGGGACCTAATTTCTATTACCGAAACTTGGTTGCATCAAGAGGTGACTGATGCTGAGGTTGAGATAGCCGGAATGTCAATCATCCGGAACGACCGCCCCAGCAGAGGAGGTGGGGTCCTACTCTACTACCGCAGCGATCTACAATGTACAATAGTTGAGGACCTGGAAACACATGTTACCGACTCACTCTGGTGCCATCTCAGACTGAGACACAACGATACATGTCTCATAGCTATCGTTTACCGCCCCCCAACGTCCACTCTGGAAATGGATTCATGCTTGATCCGTGGCCTAAACAGAGTAACACGCACTAGGTACAGCCACACTCTCATCTCCGGGGACTTCAATCTACACAATCTGGAGGTTTCGGCATCGCCCAGTGAGCAGTTCAAAGCAGACTTGCAGGAACTGATCGCTAACATCCCTTTGTACAATCATGTCACCACGCCCACTAGATTCAGGACAGCAAACAAACCGTCCATATTGGACCTTGTGCTCACAAATGAAGAGCTCATGATTGAGAAGTTATTGATGGATAGTCCATTAGGCCTCAGTGACCACGTAGTAATAACTTTTGACTATGTGTGTTATGCAGAGTATCCATCTGAACACTCGGAACTAACTCATACAATCACACGCTACCACGTATTGAAAGAACTCGCCGACGCAGCTGCTTGGGAATTCTCAAACCACATTCCCCTTGACAACGTTTGGGCAGAGTTCGTTAATAAGCTCAGCGACATCGTCAACAAAGCATCAGAGACCAAACCCCTTCGTCCCGCGAAAATTCCTTCAATTATAAGGAGTAGGACTCGCAAATGCCTGGCGATAAGGGATGCAGCATGGCGTGCCTACAAGATTAACCCAGACTCAGAGACTTGGGGAAATTTCCTGACCCATCGCAACCATTGCACCGCACTTGTCCGTGAGGACAAAATAACGTATCAACAGTGTCTAGCCAAAAAGTTCATGGCAAACAACAAACTGCTGTATAAGCATGTCAATAAGCTTCGTAAAGTGAAGCATGGAATACCCCCACTATTCACGACAGGCGGTAGAGTACAAAGCGCCGAAGAAGCAGCTAATGCACTGCGGCTGCAATACGCCCCAATTTTTGAACTCGCAACATCTACCTGTCCCATATTATCAAGCTCATTACCGACACCTTTGTTTACAAATGTTATTTTCAACCCATCAATTGTGCTGAGGAAGTTACTCTCACTGCGCGAACATAGTTCTCCGGGAGCAGACAACATCCGCCCGAAGGCACTGAAGGCTGTGGCTAATAAGCTAGCTGAACCACTGTCACAGTTTTTTCAAAGGTGCTTTGATGAACAACGAGTCCCCACTATGTGGAAGTGTGGCATTATAACCCCTATTTTTAAAGGCGGTAGCCGTTCCGATCCTGCAAACTATCGTCCAGTGACTCTCCTCCCTGTGCTCGCGAAGGTGATGGAAGCAGTCGTTGCTGAGGCTTTGATGGACTATCTGGAAAAATGCAACATCTTGGTACCGGAACAGCATGGCTTCCGTCAACACCGGTCATGCACCACCAACCTACTTATTGCTCGAGGTAGTTGGACGGAAGTGGCCGATGATGGGGTCGGAGTCGACGTCATCTATCTGGACTTTTCCAAAGCTTTCGACCGCCTTGATCACCGCATCCTACTTCAACGGCTTCAGAGTTACGGAATCGGAAATCCTGTACTTGGTTGGATTGGCAACTTCCTTTACCAACGAAAGCTCCAAGTACGTGTTAGGGGATCACTTTCTAACCCAATTGAGGTGGAATGTGGTGTCCCGCAAGGCTCAGTGCTGGGACCGCGCTTATTCCTGGTGTTTATCAACGACCTGGCAAGAGTCATCTCCTCAAACTTCCTGCTTTTCGCCGATGACGTCAAGATATGGCGGGCGATTAGTAACAAGGCAGATCAGGATCTGCTCCAACATGACCTAGATTGCATTTACGAATGGTCAAAGAGTAACAAGCTTCAATTGAACATGGCTAAGTGCAAAGTGATGCATCTGCGTCACCAGCTGGTGAGCGCCTACAAGATTGGAGACCACACCTTGGCAAAGGTTTCTCATGAGCGGGACCTGGGTGTATTGGTACAGGAAGATCTCGGGTGTTCCAAACAAGCAGAGAAGGCGACGAGAACCGGAAATCAACACTTCGGCCTTCTTCGCAGAGCCTTCGGTCGGTTTGAACCATCAATATTTCCCCAAATGCTTAACGCCTACGTGCGCCCGCATGTGGAATATGCTATTCAGGCGTGGCAGCCGTGGCAGAAACAGGATCTTATTGCTCTCGAGACTCCTCAACGACGGGCAACCAAGAACGTCAGGGGCCTCTTTCATCTGCCCTATCAGCTTAGACTGAAATCTCTAAGAATGTACAGCAGTCGATATCGGCTTTTGCGGGGGGATCTCATAATGGTTTACCAGATTCTGAAGAACCCAAACCACATTTGCCGTCCGCTGCTGGAACTGAACCCCAACACTAAACTAAGAGGTCACCCTCTGAAACTGACAATTCATTACAGCCGGCTTGAATGCCGTAGAAATTTCTTTTCTCTCCGCGTGTGTGAGCCTTGGAATGCCCTCCCTAATTATGTCGTCTCTGCTCCCAATCTGGCGATATTTAAACAACGTGTTGACGATGCGTTGTCTCACTTACATTTCCTGTTATGACTTGTTAGCCAGGGGCTACAAAACGCAATCAAACGGTTTCTTGCCAAGCGCTCAACCATTGGATTTATGGATTTTTATGTTTAATACGCGAACATCTCCGCTATTTCACATAAGTCTATGGTGAGTCCACCACAACGCTTTTCACTTTATTATGCAATTGATTTTCGCAATAATTTCCATCCCACGGGACTTGTTAAGCGATGCTTTTTTACCCGTAATAAACCATTGTCCATTGTCCATTGTCCATATCTGAGAACAACGGACCGAGGGGGGATCCCATGGCTACACCGTCCATTTGCCAATAACATTTACTAGTAAATGGAAATTACACATTCCATGTGCACCGCAGCAATAAGTTGTACAGCTCCCGTTCAGGTATACAAATTTTAATTTCTGAATTCTTTATGTGCTCGCAAATGTAATCGATGGGTTCGATCATTGGAACATTGGTGAAAAGCGAGACAACATCAAAGGGGAGCATCACTTCGTATTAATTTTGGCCTCTTTGATGCTTTCGACGAACTGAAAACTGTTGGAAGATAGCGATTAGCAAGGAATGTATCATAATGCCACACAGCAACGAAAGATTTGGCCAAAAAGTAAAACATGTGTCCTTGGATTATGTCCAGTCGATTGCTAGTAATCGTGTACACCGCATATGTTCGGCTTTAGAAAAACGTTGAGCCAGAGAAAACCGCAAGTTGTTTTTGGAAACAGGCCTGAAAGTTACGTATACAACTTTTCTAGCATGAAACTAGATACAACTTTAATCGAAGTTCTATTGCTGGTTTAATATTTTGTGCTCCAAGATATAGAGACAACCAAGTTCATTATGAGATGCAATTCGAAAATGCTTCTTGGTACAGTGTTGCTACCAATATCATAAAAATCATGTCCAAAGCATCTACATGCACTGAAGGAGCGTGAACGCAACGAGGAGGTCATTCTACGCAAACCGCACAAGTGTGCCGGGATTGTGTTACTGGGCAGAAAGGACTATATTGATAAACTCACAACCATTCCGAGCGATAAGACGACGTTTTCTCGCGACACTAGGGAAGTTGACCATACGGAACAGGTTGCAAGACAGATAACTAAAAGCTTCCAACGGCTTCAGGTTAAGGGGTATATAGCCGATGCATTTTATGACAGTTTTAGACGTTGCGGCACAAATGTTCCGAGACTATGACCTGCCAGAAATTCATAAGGCCGACATCCCGCCTCATCTTATTCTGTCAGTGGTTAACTCCCCCTACCAAGCAGTTGCCTAGTGGTTTGTATAAATTCTTGAGCCGGTGAGACAACAGATTGTGACTTACAGCCTACGTGACAGTTTTCAGTTCGTCGAGAGCATCAAAGAGGCCAAAATTAATCCGAAGTGATGCTCTCCTTTGATGTTGTCTCGCTTTTCACCAATGTTCCAATGATCGAACCCATCGATTACATTTGCGAGCACATAAAGAATTCAGAAATTAAAATTTGTATACCTGAACGGGAGCTGTACAACTTATTGCTGCGGTGCACATGGAATGTGTAATTTCCATTTACTAGTAAATGTTATTGGCAAATGGACGGTGTAGCCATGGGATCCCCCCTCGGTCCGTTGTTCTCAGATATATCCATGGCCAAGTTGGAGCGAACGAAATTGCAAGCGGAGATAAAATCTTTTGACTACTAACACCGTTATATGGATGATATATTTGTCGTAGCGGACAAACGCATAAATCTCGATGAGGTTCTTCAGCGGTTTGATCGTGCCCACGCGGCACTGCAATTTACCTACGACGCAGATACTCGCATTCGGCTTTCGTATCTAGATGTTAACTAGGAGGCCAGACGGCTCCGTTTAGCGAAAAGTCTACAGATTGGTCAGTACACGAATTTTCGCAGTTTCGTTCCGCTGAGATATAAGCGAAACGTAATCCAATGCCTTACCACAAGAGCACGTAAACTTCGTTCACAGGACACCCTGCATGAGGAACTAGCCTTTATACAGAATACGCTGCGGGAGAATGGCTACCCTGATAGATTTGTTGTAACGCATTTTGAAGAAAATTCCAAACCGGTACCACTTTTAACCGCGGCGAAGAAGGAGTTATTTATAAGACTACCTTTTCAAGTGGATGCCGCGGCCGAGCGCCTAACCAAAAGTCTTTCAACGGCAGTCAAGTCGACTTTTCCAGCAGCTAAGCTAAAGTGTACATTTTCTACTGAACCACTTGTTTGTTCACGCAATAAGGGTATGCTGCCATTGCTGACCTCATCTGTGGTTATTTATCAGTTCGAGTGCGCTTGTGACGTAACTTATATCGGTCGAACAACACGGCAATTGTCCAAACGCGTAAACGAGCACTGCCCATGCTAGTTGCGTCAAGGAGGAACTGGGGCCAGGAGCAGCGCCATTTTACTGTCGACACTAGGCACCAATTTGATCTAAGATATGCCTTCAGAATAATTTACAAGGTCCCCCAGCATCAATCAAGAGGTTTGTGCCTCCGTGCGCTCGCGACAGGTGAATCGATTTGCATCAGGTTGTTTCAACCTTTTCATGCTCGCAAAAGAAGTTGATCCGTGCTCTACAGCTTCCCTGGCCCGCTAGAACGAACGATGCTGAAGTCGACAGCCACAGATCAAGCTCGGTATAATGCAGTCGACTGGTTAGGTCACAGGTCAACTTTTAGCCTCACTCACTGAACCGTTAATGTACTATGTAATTTGAACCAATGGGTTGATTTCTATTTCTTATTTTACCATTTAGTATGATTTTAGTTGTATGAGGCGTGTCATCGAAAACCATTTTTTCCTATGGCGTCGTGTTTCTTTAAATCTTGGTGTGAATTTTTAGTTTTTTAAACTGTAATATGCCGTGGAAACAATAAGTCCAAACATGGATTTTTTTCTGCGTCCTTTAAAAGGTACGTACGGTTGCGCCTCGTAGTTGCAATAATGACCACACATTTTCAATGAGTATACCTGGTATTTTTATCTTCACATACAACCTCAACTTACATATTGAAAAATTCCGCTACTTTTAACTTGTACGTACCTGTTACACTAAATTTTTGAATATTCAATTTCATCCGCTTTTTGTGATCGTACAGGAAAAGGAAGTTATTTCTTCAAAAACGAATTTTTTGATAAAAATGATTACAAAAATGGGACTGCGATGTTATCTTAAGCTGCAAACCAAATTTTAAATATTAGAAATATTCTATTAGTTAATCTGTTTTAAGGAATGTTCTTAAAAATAGAAGCCAGCAGAAAATGGGTTAAAATTGGCTTGACCATGCATTACACCATCTATATTACTTGCTATGAACTCTGTTTGTCGAGTGACGACAAGACTGACGGAGGTTTATCCTCTAGGTATCACGAAATCGATGTGGTCGAATGTACATATATTCAACGTGAATATACTTGTAAGTTCACTGATGCGCCGTTTATATACTATCACACAATCCCACGGGATTTTCCTAGTTTTTGCTCTTTCTGCTCGTATTACACTATTATTCCTTTTTACTTGATCTAGTTGATCAGGTTATCTCCGGGACTTACAAGTAAAAGCCAGTTGCCTAAGCCTAAACCATCCCCATGTGTCGCGTCGATTAATTGAACGAGATAAAAGGCTTGCTGTGTTGGACCACAGTGCTAATCTCGGTTGATACAGCTGAATGGAGGAAAATGGCTCTTCTCGCCACTAGAATAGTCCACATACATGGTGATCAGTAAAGTAGTAATAATGGCGATAAAGCGCCATCGATTTCTTGTGTTATAACGAAACGTTCACCCCCAGTCTAGAAAAATTCCCTGTCTAGGTAATTATCCAGTGGCTCTCCAGGCCAGGATTTTTCAAACTTTGTGTTGTAAATCATTACGCAAAAGCTAATACCGCTCAAGGAAATCTGTACAATGCTTCAAATGTATATGCTCCTTCATGTATTAAATCAGATGGACAGGATTGTTACGTAGTAGATTTCGTTCTGTTTATCTCAAATCCCCTGACCGCAACTCCCGGAACCCTGGCTGAAAAACACTGCTCAAAGCTGTTTATATAAACCAGCCCTGTTTACCTATTTTTCAAACACCGTGCGATAAATCTTATTAATAGTATTATCAAAAATTAGATATGCAACTTTTCATAGCCTGCTAACCTCCCCGTTCACCATGGCTACTAATGCAAGAAAGTGGGCGCCAAGTATCACGTTTTCGATGGAACAATGGTGCAGTACGGTTATAAAAGTAAAAGCCTAACAACTCTAGCACGATGACTAGCAAAAGAAGCACAAACTTATGAAAAGTTCTGATAAAATGGCAAGCATCTCGGTGGACCCATCAGAGTGTTCAAATAGAAGCGTGCACCAAAAAGCTAACCCTCCATTTTTAGCTTGCTACTGCTTTTGCAACGCTCATCACATTATATCGTCTTCCGAGGTACACAGACTGTATCTCGTAAGGTAATTGGGTTAGAGGATCGTCAAGGCATCTTTTAAACACAGTTAATGTAACAATGTAATTTAGGAGGGTATTTCATGGATAACAGACACGAAGAGATTAAACGTGCCGCTGACATTCTGGCCTACTTTTACTGGCGGCCAGTCGAATTCGTGTTATGACTGAGTTATGGTAGGTGGCGCAGAAGTTGTTCGGTTCCTCACAATATGGTGCGCAATTATTACGTTGCCACGTCGGTGCCGATACTGACCGCTATACAGACTTAAGGTCCTCAGTCTAATTTGATATGGAAAATAAGATAACCCTCTGACGTTCTTCGTGGCTCTTCGTGATGTGATGTTGAGCGCTGCGAGATCTTGCTTATGCCAGGACTGCCAGTCCTAAAAAGTACATATTACGTGAGACTGCACCTGTACGTTGTTCAACCGCGGACCGATAAATGGATCAAACAGCCAAAACGCCCCCTACATCTTACCAACGTGTTGCTTCCGAGCATTTGGCGCCTTCGCAGGTGGTTCTGAGCAGCCCAGATCAGCCTGGATCAATACCCCAAAGTTGCGCTACTTGGTGACTGCTTGCAGTTCGTGTTATCCAAGCCTGTAGATGATTTTCGGCTCGTGACGAATGTGGACCACCATACAGTTGGACAAATTAAACGGCAGCATATTGTGGAATGACCATTCATACGCGCGGTCCAGATTTTGATGAGCTGCATCGTGATCCTGCAGCGAACTAACTAGTAACACAAAAATCATCGTGGTCAGAAAGCAGCCGGTTAAGACAAAACCAGCCACTGACCGTCGATAGGCTTCCGACTTCGAATAATTCCCAAACTAGCGGTAAGATCCGGCGAATAACAAAGCGCATTCAAAACGATAATTCCTAGTCGTTTAGGCGGTTGTCAGTGTGCCGAGGAAACACAACCAAGAACCACACAGTAAACCGGAGCGACAAGACGGAATTAAGTTCGGAGAATTGTGCATCGATTGAGTTAGTCAACACGAACTGTACAATATATGATGCAGAGAAGTAATAAGAAAGTAGAACAATAAAAATGAAAGGTACGGGTGACATAATCTCCTTGGATGGCGATCGTTCACCACATCATGACATATTCAGTGAAAAGCAAATGATTGCAGGCGATCAGAGGCAAGTGAGCTGTTCAGTGACCATGAGACACAAACTTGGTACCCGACATTGCTCCACTCCACATTCGAGCTAAACTGGATTACACAGTGCATCTTGAACTTTAACCTACAGTTGCCGATGTCGAAAGAAATTCCAGATCCACCCGAGGACATGATCTCTTACTCCATATATTTCGAGCATGTAAAGCCGAATGCGGTGGTCCTGGCGGTCAAAAGAGTCACAGAAGTCGTACTAAATGACATCGATTCTTGTCCCTTTGTCAGCCACCTCCATCCAACTGCTGCGCACAACCAGTAGGTTAGTCGTGTATGAACTGCGTTGGCGAAAAGCTGTGCTACTCAGGTGCTACGATGCTGTATCGTTCTGGATGGCAGACTAGAGCTTCAGCGATGATAACCTCCATCGCTTTTGAAAGTACCTGGAGGAGGACCGCTGGGCAATAGCTTCCGGGTTTCGAGTGACTGCTACGTTGGAAACATAGCATGATTAAACCACGGCTCTACGTGTTAGGCACAGCTAGCTCATCACCGCGTGTTTGAACAAAGTACGCTAATGGCTCGGCCAGCGTTGTTGCGGATACATTCAGCCCCTTCGAGTGATTGTCAGCCATTCCATGAGAACTGTAGGGGCGCATTAAGGGTAGGTTCTTCGACTTCAGTTGTGGCGGTAAACGCGATGTTAGCAGCTGCTGAAATTGAGGCTGAGGATATGGGTGTGTAACAGTGGCAGAGGTATCGTGGAAAGGTCGGGGCATACTGTGTCCGTAAATCGTTGACTATTTCTTCGGCGTTTTGTGCCACTGCTATCATCGTGTTGTGCCGGGGAATGATGTTAATGCGAATGATGTTAACAACTCCACATGAGAGCTTTTTGGCAAATCTACAAGCCAAATGTTGTTGCAGAGTCAATTTGTTCTCACGAGCTAGCGTATTACTATGGTTGCACTGGGTCACGTAGTCGCTCTATTATTCTTGACCAGTACGTGCTCATTCCCTGATACTACATTCCTTTGTGACAGGCGTTTTCGAGTTCTGGTTCTAATAAACGACGGGGAATTGTTGGAACGAAAGTGCATTATTTTTTAAATAGCTACGATCAGATTGCTGAAACTGCCAATAATGAATTCAGGTACTGTCAGGGAGGCATGTTTCAAGAATTCCCAATCGGTCATCACACGCAGACCCGTCAGGATGTTGTAGCATGTAACGGTATGTATTAGTTCAGTGTGTTCCTTCGGCTGGCTTGCTAGTCGAACAGCCTCCAAGTGGAGCCAGCTGGGTGGTTCGGGTTTACCCCATTCCAGTAAATAGTTCGGCGGCCATATTCCATGATGTGGTGGGTTTCGCCTGGCAAGCGTTCTCCCTATAAAAAGCCAAAAATGTCTGTTTAACAACATTGTGAAATGGCGGTTGTGACTCGCCACCAACTAACGTCACCCCTAGCTTATCCGGACGAGCTTCAAATTCACAGATATCAAACATCCCTTGCGCATTGGCGGCACTTTCAAACCCGGTCAAAAGTGCAGGAAAGTAGCTACAAAGCCCATAAACACAGCTATCCAAGCCTACATGCACACATACACAGTTATATGTCAACATGTGACAATCCTATTGTTCCATTTACATTAAATGTTCACTTTTGTATTCTTAACATACTCATGCCTGTGCGCGGTTACCTCGCGTAATCGAGAATAAACAGTTTATTTATTCACGCATATAGTTATAAAGTATGGTGATATGCCCACATACACTACTGGGGTGTCTACTGATGGTTTATCGATCATGAGTTCCTCATTTATAAGTATGAGATGTAGTAACGTTGAGTTGTTGCCAGACGTGTACCTGGTTGGTGTGGGCATGTGCTTCTACCGTTTTGCAGTTCAGCCTTAAATATTTTACTGGGTGATGCCGATGTGTCCAGGTCGTGCACCCTGAAACCAACTGTGATAAGAAAGTGGTTGTAAGTTGGAAGTAAGCTTTTCGTCAGTGCCGATAGTAGACAGGTTTCCATTTATAGATTGAACGATTTGGGCTGATGGACAATTGTCACGAATCAGTTATCACATGTATTAGATGAAAACGGCACCGTAGAGAACCGGTGATTCGCGTTTCCGGATCATCTAATGATTCGCATTGTAAGTCGTTGCGATATTCCGGGATTACATCACCTCCCCATCTAAGATGACCATTTTGGAAGAGTGAGACGTTCAGAAATGCGTTCTCGGCATCCGTAATCATTGAGCACAACTAAGTCCAGTTTATGGAACTGAGGTCCCAGGAGTTTGTTGCTTGGCACAAACGAAACTTAACACTTTTGCTGAACAGGACTTGGACATTGATGTACAGGCACGAGAGGTTTGCGGTTATCAACAGCAAAGCTGATGACGGGTGGGTCGGATGGGAAGTTGTGCTGAGCTTTGTAGGGGCGGCCGCTAGTCACTTTGGATGGTATTGTTGTTGACTCGCTTGGAGTTGGGTTCGGCGACATCCTAATTAACCTCACTATTGACACTTTTCGCACAGCACATGGAGATTAGTTACATAATGTCATAGACAAACCCTTACTTTTTTCAAACCCGCGACCAATGTGTGGTTCGAATGGTCCCCACTTCATTTCCTTCTTGAGGTGGCGCATTAAATCGGGCGACAGTTTCGCACGTCGCTTTGAACCGGAGCTTGATTGACAGTCTTCACTGAAGTGACTGTCATCGTTCCAATAGCCTAAGTGCTATCTGCGTGGTTTGAAGCACAACCTATATTTCTCATTGTGCCGCACCCACTGTAGTTTACTGAACTTGACAATCTTGAGACAGAAGCAGAAACAACATTATTAAAGGTCAGAGTCTCAGAAGTTAAAGCCAGTTCTCCTGGTCGGAGGTCTCTGTTTGCATTCAGCGTGCTCTGAGACTGGGAGCGCCAAGTGCAAACTCGGCTGTAGCTAAAGAGTCTAAGCAGAAGTCTTCTAAGCTCTGCTTCACTCGCTTGCACTCGCCCCATGTAATCTCTGGAGAGACTGACCGAACAGTATCTGCTCCAGAGACGATCTGTCGGAAGCAAGACGGCATCCACATCATCGTCAGAGTTCAACACAACATGGATTACCCTGGCTTTACCTTGTTGTTTGGAATCCGGGTGGCCCGTGTTCCTGCTTAGTATGGTGGGTTTAGGCAGAACACCGAGCAGGTTTCTTTTTATGTTCAGTTGGCTCATGTCCTCTAACTGCTTTGTTGATTTATATAACGTAGATGCCAGAATGTCCTCACATATTATGGATAGATTTTTCTGTTGTTTCTGAGTGTCTTTCAGAGGCGTATATGTCGTGGTTGGGAAACCGGGCGATCTGTCATGCATAAGTGCCGCATTGCCTTTCATCTTAGTCTTGGGTGCGGTAACAGAAGCTGCACCTGCTGATGTTTGTGTGTTACTGAATGCAGCCATGGCTCAGCTGCCACAGAAATGGGTTTGCTTCAGGAATTAAGGCGAAGCTTGGTAGGAGAAATTTGGTTTTAGGGAAATTATTGCAATTGGCCAGACTTGAAGAGAACTGGAATAGTAGCAATGTGGTTTTATAACCGTGTTTTTAGTACTCACTCTGATTGTTCAACATCCGGTGTAGTGAATTTAGATTGCAATGTAGTTCGGTAGGGATTTCTGTTTCATACCTCCTGTTGTGCTCGTTCCGACTTAAGCTATTTTGGCACTCAAGGTTTGCTCAACCAGTTCTGCCAGCATTTCATACTTCGGAGAAAATTCAACTGCCGTCTAAACTAATGTGACCGTTTATACTTCATGCAGAATTAAAATGAGTTAGGTCTGATGCCGAGCAACCTCGACTCGGTTTGCATCTTTTTCCCGCAATGACATGAAAATGGGCTGAGCAGTTATAACATGAACTTCCACTTTGACCATCATACGTTCCATTGACGCTTTTAGGCACAGCTTGTCGATCAATCTTAAGACATGCCTTCCCCATATTACTTCCTATATTACTTTACAGTAACGATTCAGTACACATTCTACAACTTTTATATGAATAAGGGGCACTTGAATTCACTAGACGCTTAAATTGACGATTTACACTTATTAATTTTTGGATGTTTGTGAGAAGTGTAAAGTTTGTAGAAAGTAGAAGTCACGATTAAAATTCACGCACAATAATGTGCCTCCACGGGGAATCGAACCCCGGTCCACGGATTTCCATTCGTGAGTTAGCCAATCTGCAACACCAGGACAGGTACTGTGAGCTTATTGGCAATACGTCACGAACCAAGTAGAAGTCATGTGTTAAAATTTGCGCACCTAATCGTCAGCCCTCGACAGCTCAGTGGTAGAGCAGCGGACCGGAAATTCGTAGACCGGGGTTTCCATTCCCCGTCGAGGCACATTATTTGCTTGAATTTTAATCATGACTTCTACTTTCTACAAAGATTTACACTTATGTTTACTTTCACTTCAACCATCCTACGGGACTCGTAAAGCAATCGCTTTTTTACCTGTAATTTATCACTGTTCATTGTTCAATCGTGTCCATCAGGTCACGTGAATTTTGTGATGTTTAATCTATCCCTGGACCCTAGTTTGATTGTTCCTGCGTCAACGCCGGTCCGCCGATGCTAGCGTCCGTCCCATTCTCTCTCGCACGGTTGCTTTCAGAGCGCCGGATTCAGTGACCATACGTATCGCGGTTGTGTGCACACGTCCACACGAACACGCTGCGTGCATTTATCGTCCCTCGTTGCGCTGAGAAGCGCAGGCTCTACGGACGAGCGAATCAAACTGTCTTGTAACTGTCAAGTTGCACCCTGATGGGTGGCTGCAGCGTCGTTTGGTATTCCTCTGCTTCCTCTTCCGGATGAGAACAAAACGATTCCCGAACAGCTCAGGAATGTAGTAGCTTTTGTAGATCCCAGGCAATGAATGGGCAAATACTGTACACTAGAGGAAAAGTATGATTCATACAGGATAGTTCCAAGTTTTTGGTGACACTGAGTAGAGCTCGTCAAACTGGTGCAAAAGAGCGCATGCACAAGATTGGGTGAGAAGCATTGAAGTGCTAACCGCAGGTATAACAATAGAGGAGATAGAGTGCCGCTGTACGGCCGTTCCCTGAAGACGGCAGGTCAGCAAACCAGTTGCGTAGTATGCGGCAAAAGTGTTGTCGTTGCTATGAAACAAATATTTATTAGATATGCGAAACTTTCTGAGAACGCACGCTCTGTTAAATATGATTCCGTTAAAAGTGGTTTGGTGACAGCAAAAAGCCTTTACGAAAATGTTTGCCGTAAGTGACTCTGTCATTCGTACAAGTTACAAACTAGTGCATATGCTGGCAGAGCGAGAATACCGTAAAGTAATAGCAAATTTATGAGTGCATGTTTGAAGTAGCGAATGACTTGTGTGTCGAAAACACCGATTTGTTTAACTATCAGCTTTTCGGCAAATTCAATTGTGCGGAGAATATGTGAACCTTGGGGGAACATACTCCAACAGATACGCGAGAAAGCTAGGATATTGTGGTATTCTGTGGCACTGAATGAGCCTACTGATCTCCAAGTACGTAAAATTCCTCCTCTTTTGTGGTGCGGAATAGGCTTTGCAGATAAGAAAAGGGCTGGTATCGGTTTGCAGCATATATAGAACAGCAAATTATAAGGCATATATTTTTCGAATGTGAGATAGACTGTCCCGTGGCACGGGAACAGATCATTGGTACAGTAATGATCAAGCTCATGCATGAGTGTGTTACTTATTCTGGAGCGTGGGTCATCAAAGCATTCTGAAATACATGTCATTTATTGACGGAGAGTTTGGTGTGACAACATTTCTCACTGGATATATATTGGTCTTTTAGAAATAACTCGTTTGGTGATTCGACCGAGGAGAACATGTCCATCATCGAGTTCTATTCGTGGACATTCTTAAGATTATTACGGAATGGTCTTGCATTTGTGCACGACCTGACACTGGCTAGTAGGCCAGTATACTCGAGAGTGTGTCTGAGGAGGAAGAAGTCAGGTCGAATAGCTGTCCTATTTCTTTGCACAAGAAGCTTGCGAGTTTTGCTGCGAAGCCTCCGAGCGAGGTTGTGTTGCAGTTCTAATGGAAACAGGTTGGAGCATGTACTTTGATTTACGATACTGTGCAAGAGCAGTAAGCCAGGTTTTAGTCTTTGTAACCAAAGAAGCTTGAGAAGAAGCCGATGGCATTGTTCTTGATAAATAAATCTCGACGGTTTTACTGAACAAAGGTTTATTGTCACCCATCCGGTTGTTTCATTAAACGATGCTGTTGTATTCAATGAGGAGCAGGATGCAAATTTCGAAGTTCGTTTTTTGAATGGACTGTGTGTGTTTTATGGTAAGTCGATCGTTTGGCGCCGGTTAGTTGGTATTCAGCCTGCTCTGAGAAGTTAAAGTTTGAAGAGTATCATATCCCTAGATCCAAGTTAGGTAGATTTAAACAGTTGTATACATTATTCGGTTTAGATGATGTAAACGTTAGGAAGGTGCCCAGCTGTTTAAATCCTAGCCTCTATTATTAGCTCCCTGTCTCTCAGTAACGGTCACAGTTGATGGCAGAATTCTTGGGCGGGTCCCGAATCGACCATGGTTCCCACCCAAAAGCATCCATGTATTAGTCCTCCGGGTTTAAACTGGATATCGGGTGTGTGGGTTAATCTGTTTGTGGTGCAGCGCAAGACAACCATGGTCCCTCTTTATGCGCAGGAGTTCTGTGGCTATTCGCAGTCAGCTTGATAAGCAACTCTGGAAGTTGACGATTTCGTTGTTGCTCTCTCCATTCCCTGCACTCCACGATGCATTTCGTCGTGATCAAAGTGAGCCTACCATAAACTAATACTCTTTGCACCTTGGAATGAAATGACCATGGATCGTAGCTAATGGCATGTGATCATATCAAATATGCAGTTGACCAGGTTTTCAAGAAAGAGTTAATTCATCAGGATAAAATATTCCGGTCACAAAAACGTCAGATGTCGACGGACCAGGTCTTGTCGATATCATGCACCTGGTGCTGGGCACATGCGGTCATGTGTGCTTTAGCTGAACCGGTCTGGCAAGCCAGCAACTTTGCCACAAGCGACCAATATCCAAGAGGTAACGGGTAGACAATATAGTGAGTGTCAGCACGGAATAAGTGCGCTGTATCTGATTCACTTTACTAACCCAGACCAGCAAGGCGGCATTGGCTCGTGCGCTACATTGTCGTTGCACTTGCTTCGTATATGTACCAGCATGCTTATTTTTTGCCTTTTAAGTAATACTGAGCATATTTCGTGAATGTGCGAAATTCGGACGATGGCTTAGGAAGAGATCATTAGTACTGCAATGATCACGCTCATGTATGGGTGAGATAGGTAGTCGGGAGTGTCTGTGTTAACAAAACCTTTTGCAATTCATGCTTTTGTTGACGCTGAGTTTTGTGCAACATCTTTCCCACTGGCTATATTTATTGGTCTATCTTGGTAGAATTTCTTCGAGGATTTTCACAAGGAAAACGGGGTCGTTGTCCAGCTTTGGTCCACGAAATTTTATGTTTAATACCGAAGGTTCTTGCATTTGCAGTAGACCTGGCAGTGGCTACTTGGCTATTCCACATTACGGAGTATCTGATGAGAAAGAAGAAAAAATATTTGTCCTGTTACTTAGCACAATTACTTTACAACTTTTTTTAAATTCTCCGGGTGAAGTTATGCTGCAATGCTAATGTGCATATATGGAATTATTTCTTAGTTTATGTGAATGTGCACATGCCTCAACTTATGCCTGAATCGTCGCAAACAAAATGTCACGATAAATTTGCAAGCTAAGAGTTAAACATGGAGGATTTACTGCGTACACGTTTACGGAATGATCATTGCAGGTTTTACAATACATTTATATCACCCATCCGCATGCTTCCAATAGTGAAGCTACAATATTTAAAGCAAGTATGGATATTTTCGTAGGCGCGCACGAATGTTTCCGGAATACACTCTGCAGTGGAAACTGCTTCTAGCTTCCATAGTTGATGACGGAGAAAACACGGCCGGGATGAGGAAGGGTCCTGCCTAATAGATTACAATCCAAATGGAAGGTCTGCAAGTTCCAGGCTCTCCGTTCATGGTTGGCGGCATCCGGTTCCGGATTTGCCTGTCACTGTGGCTTCCACAGGACAGCCACAGGATGTCTGCGCCTACAGATAGACCATGCGTGGGTTGCCCTGCATACACCTCATATCTAGTGTAAACCCGAAAGAATAAGACAGGGAGCCATGCGCATGGGAGCCACGTTACATCAACGGAGCTGGCCCACACTCCTTCACAGGCAAACACAAGCACGATGTATTTGGGGGATTAAGCGTACACAAGGCGGTGGCTGGACCGTAGTCCGCTCCACACTGGATGCATGGAACCACTCTTTAAACCTAGCCCGGCCCCAAGAACCGCGCACCCCGTCCCTTCCAGCAATGATAAACTGTCTCCTGGAGCCAGTGTGGATGAGGTAGTGAGTAGTAGGCAGGTAGGCACCTTGTCAACATGCACATCAAGCGCAGCCACAGCGGAGATGTGAAACAACAGCCAATCACTTGAAAGGAGAATAATAAATAATCACTACCGGAAATGTTGACCCGTCCGTTCTCAATGAGGATAAGAATAACTTTGTTATTAGCAACTGCGATAAGTGCAAGAGGTTAGGATATATCTATTTTTTACGATGCTTTCCACTGCACCTATGCAAATGCCTTCGTAATTAGATCGTGCCAGGCACGCCTATCAACCGCCTTTCATTCTCATGACCTGCAATCAAGCTTAGAGCACGACAGACTCACATTGATCATGTCCCGGTAAAGAAGCTTCGGGTTCCCCACATTCCATTTCTCCCCCATCAGTTGACTGTAGAAAAGCTGCTTCGGTATCCGCGACGGATCCACACGGCTCACATGACCGAGCCACTTCAAGTGTCTCAGTAACAGTAAGCAGTTCACTGCAAACATTTCACTTCGAAGCAGCACCTACGTACCTGCAAATCCGTCGCACTAACCGATGCGTAGAATCTGGCGCAGGCACTATTGATGGAACCACTCGAGATATCGCATATTTCAACGGTACATCGTCCACGTTTCACTGCCGTATAGAAGAACGGACAGCACCATGCATTTGGACACTATCAGCTTTGTGCCAACGGTAAGCTGATGGCTGTTCCACATCCAGTACTCTGGCTTCCCGAATGACGCAGCTGCCTTTGAGACACGGATACAGATCTCACTGTGAAGCTGCTGGTCAGTCGACATCGCACTGCCAAGGTAGTAAAAGCGGGAGATGGTTTCCAATCCGTCATCACCAATGCTGACTTGCGGCAATATTGAAGATTGCACCTTCGATAAAGGCTGCAAGAGACCGACAGTTTTGCTTGTGTTGATGGTGAGCCCGAATTTGGCCACTGTGGAAGCCAGAGCACTAGTCAAGTGCTGTAACACACCCGCGCTGTGCGCAAACAACGCACGGTCGTCAGCAAACAACAACATACGGGTAGTTTTCTCACAGGTTAGGGTACTCGCACCGAAACGGCGGATATTCAGCCATACACCATCAATACGGTGCTCCACACGAACACGGTAGGCACAAGCGGTAGCAAAACATAAAATCTCTCTTTGCATGAAGATAAATAGTAAACAGGGCAGGAGCTAACACATAGCCTTGCTTCATACCAGAGACAATTGGAAAGTCATCCGAGGTTTGCCCGCTCAGCCGCACCCTCGCTCGCATGCCACTGTGCAGACATTCAATTAAACTTTCAAAATTACTCGGACAGCTAAACTTATGCAACACCAGCCACAATGCCTCTCTGTTCACCGTATCAAATGCCTTGGTGAAATCAACAAAAAAGTGAGTGCAACTCTGCATCCTACTTAAAATGGATGAGATTTGATAGCGATTCACGTAGCCTCAATTTCAAGCACCGGTGTAGGAGAAAGATTCTGTTTCACTCTAGGGAAGGCTCACTGATGCAAAA
Source organism: Dicrocoelium dendriticum (assembly GCA_944474145.2). Lineage (NCBI taxonomy): Eukaryota > Metazoa > Platyhelminthes > Trematoda > Plagiorchiida > Dicrocoeliidae > Dicrocoelium > Dicrocoelium dendriticum. The sequence goes on along the minus strand of OX104066.1, from coordinate 52,997,470 downwards.
GGTCCGAAGTTTGGAGGGCAGAATGTCATGACATTTAGGAAGTCAAGAAAAAGCTACATTAACTATCATACTGCTCTGGTCCAGCTGGATCGGGCCAGTAGTAGATCCGTGGTGCACGATCGATTTCCTCGGAATCCATGCAGTTTGGGTGCAAGCTAGTTAAATTCTTCCAAGGAGACCGTTAGGGCATGAACAATAACTTCTCCAAGGCCTTTGAAAGTACATATAGTAAGATTAATGGAAGACAGTTGGCAGGATGTGATCGAGCGCCTTGCTTGTTGATAGGAGTAAACATCCCATGTTTCCACATGTTATACACTTAAGTTTCGTCGTCTTAGGGTTGAAAGTATATGTACGTAGTCCGAGTCAACTGAATCCATAACGGAATCAAGACTCTCCTTACCATCGCAATGAGGCTGGACCTTACCGGGGTGCGATGGTTTGTGTGCCTCAGTGATCCATTGAGCTATGCTGGGTGGTGCTTTTTTGCACCTTCAGAGTCACTCATACCAGATTGGTCAATGGTTAGAGGCCAGAACAAACTCAGCCGTCTTGGTCCTCCAAGT
>OX104066.1:52872723-52996442 GCA_944474145.2 Dicrocoelium dendriticum | reverse complement strand
CAGTCATATCCCACATTTTCCCCAATGGTTCGGAGAAAGCTGTGGCACATGCAGCCAGATCCCTCACCCCAGCTGAACGTAACTATGGACAGATCGAGAAAGAAGCTCTGGCTACGGTGTTTGCCGTCAGGCGATTTCACAAAATGCTCTTTGGACGAAAATTCACGCTATTCATTGACCACCAACCCTTGGTCGTAATTTTTGGATCAAAGAAAGGCATTCCAGTCTGCACGGCCAGTCGTCTCCAACGCTGGGCAACTGTTCTACTTGGTTACGATTTCGTCGTCAAATATCAATTTACACACAACATTGGTCAAGCAGATGCGTTATCTCGTTTACTTGGTGCACAGCATCAAGAACCAGAGGATTTGGTAGTTGCTCAACTCTCCGTAGAACCCCAAGTACATCAAGTTGTGTCTGACATTTTCGGTGCCTTACCAGGAACATTCGAAATGGTGCAGGAAGCGACCCGTCATGATTCTACTCTACAACAAGTGATTGGTTTCCACCTCAATGGCTGGCCTAAGAGAGTTTCAACGCCAGAGCTTCAACAATTCCACCAACGGAAGGAAGCACTATCAGTCGTCAGAAACTGCCTGGTGTTCTCAGATCGCGTCGTCATTCTACACACCCTTCAAGAGAGAGTCCTCCGACAATTTCATACTGGCCACCCGGCAATGAATAGCATGAAAGCGCTGGTACGAAGGTATGTATATTGGCCCTATATGGATTCCCAGATCGAGAATTTAACCAAGAATTGTCCGCGATGTGCTAGTGTATCAAAACAACCAAGGAAGACGGAATTGCAATCATGGCGAATACCAACGGAACAATGGTCAAGGGTACACGTCGACTTTGCAGGTCCAATTGATGGTCACCATTTTCTCATTGTTGTCGATGCACACAGTAAATGGCCGGGGGTGATTCCAATGGTGAGAACCACAGCGGCAGCCACTGTCTCCGCTCTCCGACAGATGTTTTCTCGTTCCGGTGTTCCCCACACGTTGGTTTCGGACAATGGAACACAAGTCACCTCATCTGAATTTGTCGTCTTCTGTCGCAGAAACGCGATCGTCCACGTAAGGTCTCCACCTTTCCACCCACAATCGAACGGGCAAGCGGAACGTTTTGTGGATACCCTCAAAAGAGCTTTGCTAAAGATGAAGGGGGAAGGTATCTTGGAGGAGATTCTTGACACATTTCTGCTGACGTATCGCACAACTCCGAATCCGCAGACACCGAACGCCCTATCTCCAGCTGAAACTTTGTTTCAAAGGAAAATCCATGTGTCGCATGATGCCCTCAGATCCAGGAAGAATCAGTTACTGTCCCACAACTATCAGATGGAGCGACAATTCAACATCCGCCACGGTGCTCGGAAGCGAAGCTTTAATGTTGGTCAACAAGTTTTGGCAAGAGACTATCGCATCCATTATCCTAAATGGGTTATGGGCCATGTGCTATACAAACGTGGTAACGTGATCTATGGTATCCAGGTTGGGACGGCAGTTTGGGTCAGACATGCCAATCAGCTGCTAGAGACACAGACTGGGGAACAAGTGCAAAAACAAGTACCAGCGACGCAGTTACCTGTGGACATCCTGGTCGACGCCGGTGAAGCGAAGACTCCCCAACATGCCCCAACACTGTAAACACAAAAAGTTCACCCCGAAACCTAGCAGCACAGCGACCGAAGCGGCGACGCAAATTCGTATCACCCATGCAAGTCAACCCCAAGCTAAAATCGTACAACACAACTCAAAGGGGGGAAGTGTTAGGAAGGAATACACGAGTCGAACAAACCAGGACCCCATCGCCTCGGCCGGCTGTTCAAACGCATCCGCCCTGATTGGGGCGAACAGAGAGCCAACCGGGAAAAGCGGCCAATGAACGCTAGGTTGAAGTTTCCTTATTGACTGTAAGTTAAGCTTTCCAGAGCTTTCCACGGTCGCTTTAAATATACTATTCACGAACTTTTCAATTTACCTTTATAATGAACGGTGTGATTTGTTAATCCATTCCTGTTGCTCTGCTCCTCCGACTCGTCTTCTCTCTGTCCTGTGGGGGGGGGGGCAGCGACTTCGGGTTTGATTGGGAATCAAGCGTCCATTCAGGTGAGGGACGAACACTTCAGATGTATGAAGCGTTTGAAAGAATAGTCGATACAGCTGGCAATATTATCAGCTGACCGGAAGGTTATGTACTAAAAGGTGAAAGAAACACTACAAGATTACTTCACGAATAAAACGCTATTCATCCCAGTCATTCGCTTTGACCTCTGGCTCGCTTAGTGACTGAAGATCGGGGACAGCGTGAACGAGGATAGATTTTGCATCTTGCTATTTACGGAAGTCATCCGGATTTTGTTTGTGTCTCTGGCGTTCGCTCCAAGGAACATCTGGAAATATTCGAACAGTGCATGTGGTGGTACGAAGGCGAGTGGCTGACAAGAGAACTGCTTCTGCATCATTGCCTGACTGAAGTGTTACCTGGAGTAACCGCGGTTCACCGTAGTGTACAGAGTTCGGGTGACGGACGGGACGCATCATACTGACCGATTTAGCCTACATTGGAACATTAGAACCTTGTATTTAATGGGAACAAAAGCTCGAGCTTTACATGACCCATAGGATAAAAAGAATTCGGGTCGGGTCTAATGAAAGTCCAAGCAACCTTATAGCGGGTTGGACTCTCGTATTAGCCGTATCTTCACCGGGCTTATGCGGCATTTAAACAGAATACACGCCGGCTCAATACGTGCCATCCCACCACGCCCTCCTAAAAGGCTGTGGAAAGGAAGCAGGTAGATGGAAAAGGGAAAAGTAACTCCATTAAGTAGAAGATAGTTATACCAGGGAATATCGCGGTGCAGCTCGGCCACATGACAGTGCAGACGGGTCTTAAAATCCACCACAGTTGGTGCTGAGACTAAATCGGCAGAGAGAGAGAGACGGTCGACAGATTCGCAAAGCGAAGTAGTGTCGTCTGCAGTTCAGCCGACTGTGCTGATGTGTGAGCCTCAGTGGGTGGCCACGTAGGTGGGAGCACAAATGGTGCAGTGTGAGTAGGTGGCGACAGGGATGTCCAGGGTTGGATAAGATCATAAATACAAGGATCAGGTCGCCCCGTAGACGTCGGTACTTAAGCGAGTAGAGGCCTAGTCAGTGAAGTCGTTGTGGATACTCTTGAGACCTCGGACCAGTTTTGTTGCTCGACGTCGTGGGGCTTCGAGTATGCGTTGGTCGTTCAACAGTCAGGAGCTCCAAACCTGAATACCAAACTCCAGGTGGGGTAGAAGAAAAGCTTTGATGAGGAAGCGGAAATTGCTAGGGTCAATTTGACCGATGGCTCGTTTCAGCACTCCCACCATGTGGTTAGAAGCAGCAGCCGCTTTCCGACAAGAAGCGGATAGGGAAAGACTGGTCTGTGTAATGATACCCAAGACATTTGCGGCTGAAGAGATCTGGGGGATAGACGCTCCTAGGTAATATACAGGAGAAAAAGCGGAAGGGCGGGAGGAAAGGACGCGACATTTCGAAGCTTTAAATGGAAGATTGTTTTCTATGGACCACGGTCGAGGTCCGTCTGAAGTGCGTGGGCATCATTCGGAAGGTTAGTTGTGAGCCACAGCTTCGCGTCATCCGCATAGAGCAGCAGCAAAGACTCCGCTTGCGGTGTGACGTCATCGATGAAGACTAGATAGAGGTCCGGTCCGGGAACAGACCCATGTGGAACTCCGTTTGTGGCAAGGAAGTGGAGAGACAAGGCTCCGTCAACGCATACTCGGATGTTACGGTTTTGAAGGTAGTTCCGGATCCAGTCAGCCAAGGTCCCTATTAGTTGACACAGGGAGTCCCACTGTTTTTTGTCGTCTAGTATCTTATCTTTTATGTTCGCCCCAGATTTAGTCACAGTAGAACACATAACAGTTCAAGAATTGTGGTAGTGTTTCATGTCCTCATTTTTGGTGGGACCAGTGGCTGCTTTCTTCGGTTAGACAAATGATAGGGTCTTCAGTCCGGTGGTGGTATTGGCAGTAGTAACTCGTTTGGCAACGTGCGGGGTCACAATGGTAGGTGCATCTGTCACGTGGGTAGTAACAACGGACGCGTAGGTTGTCGGCCCTCTAACAGTGTTTAGTGTGGCGGGTGTTTCTGTTGAAGAATGTATAGCGAACGCATCTTTATGAGCAGACGCTATTGTCGGGGTGGCTAACTCTGGATGGTTACTCTTACACTGAGCTGAATTGGAGCTTGATGTTGAGCATCGAGTTTGAGGCACTGATTTGTCTGGTTCATGCAGGGCCGCTTTCACGGCTACTGCCTGCTCTACAATCTTCGTCAGCTTATCGTATTTCTGCGCCAACACAGTTATACATCTGCCGAGTGGAAGAGAGGTACCCTCAGTGCAGAACCAGAGAGAATCGGTAGTACTATTAAGCTTCTTTAGCTGGCTGTGAGTAAGGCGAACACATCGAGAATGGAAGTATTTTCGGCACTTTCTGTATTCTATGCCTAATCGCACGTTTTACAAAGCTGTCTACGCCACAACTAACGTTTAATTCGGAAGGGTTTGGTCTTAGCTTTCCATAGGCAAGCAGTACGTGCCATTGTGACTGCCACGTATGCGGAAGCCGTCGGTCAAGCTGGTGGTCTGGCAAACACCTGTTCGATTGCTGTAGAACAAATGCAAGATGGTGGACACAGACGGCAATTCGGGCAGTCAGTGCGATCTCCGACAATAGCCGAAGAATATCCACCAACTTTGCATAGATGGTGAAATATACCAATAGCAAAGTATTGGTGTAAAATTCGCACAGAGAAAACACGTATAACACAGTATTTCCAAAGCAAAAGTGGAACCCAACAAGATAATGCAAAAATCTGCTGCTTCCGTGGGTACAGCAAGAGGTTTCTCATGCAGAGGCCCAGTAGCAAAAATATCAAGCTCAGTTGGGAAAAGAGCAAGAGTCCGCTTTTGCGATCATCAAACATCTCATCAGCTGCGCACCAGTACTCGGATACCACAGCCGTGCTCTTTTTTCAGGTGAAAGTTGACAGCCGTCAGAGCGGAATATGCGCCGTTCTTATGCAGGGGTCGCTCCCTTTTATTTCCACAGTCGGACGCTCACCTTTGCCAAGAAGTGCTACGCATAGTAGGAAAGGGAAATGCTCTCTATCACCTATGAAAAGGAGCGATTCAACGGTTAAAACTTCCAAAGAAAGACCACCGTGTATACTGACCACAAACCGCTAGTGTCACTGGCCACTAAACAGTTGCAGTGTTCTTCGACGTCTGCAACCAATGCTTATCCTGATCCAAATATACCACAATGATATTGTGCGCACTCGGTGGATACACACGTTCATCGCGTACGCTCTGTCCAGAGCTCAGCTTCTAGTGGTAGAAAACCAGCAGGAAGAAAATTAGGCCAGAAATGTTGTACAACATCTAGAGATCATGACAGATTGCCGAAAATAACTAAGACGCCATATGGAGACAGAGCTGACCTGTGCCGTGTTGCAAGACGTGATTTCGATGGGATGGTCAGATACAACGGAAAACCACTAACTGTAATTAACGCCACTTTTCGACTTTCAGAATGAACTTTTTCGTAGGACGATTCGCTGTTCCATGGAAATCACATTTTGCTCCCACCATCCCTCTGTAAAGAGGTGCTGGAACACGGTCCTCGAGTCCAGCTGAGTGTTGACTACAGTATTTTTGGAGCACGAGAAGCGATGTACTGGCTAGGGATGACGAGTCGAGTAGGAGGACAAGTATTAACTTGTTCAGCCTGTCGTTGACACAGAGCTCGCTATTGTGGCATCCTCACGCACGCACGCACGCACGCACGCACGCACGCACGCACGCACGCACGCACGCACGCACGCACGCACGCACGCACGCACGCACGCACGCACGCACGCACGCACGCACGCACGCACGCAGGCGCAGACGGGACGTGCAAGCTTGCCCGATACAAGGTCACTTGACCTTATCGACTCATGTGGTTGCGGACGTGCGGCAACCAGGCCAGACAGCGGCTCAGTGGACTGCAATAAGCATCACGTGCACCACCACGGCCGATGTCCGTCAACGGGGCTGACTGCGCGCTATACGATTGAACAGTGCCTTGTGCCCTATCGTGATACATCGATAAATTGTGTCAATTTATTGTCACCCTCGACAATCTATTTTCTCACCTAATCTCGGAGTTTTGACTATTATTTGTTGGGTCGCTAATCACGTAACAATACGCAACCGTATTTCGCTATAAAACCCCAACAAATTTGGTGACCCCGACGTGACCTAGAATGGCCTCCGAAGACAGCTATTCGATGTCCTCTGTATCACATCAACCAACGCACAGAATTGACACTGTTTCAGTCAACCTCCCGCCGTTTTGGCATCATGATCCAGCAATCTGGTTCTGTCAGGTCGAAGCACAATTTCATCTTCGGAATATCACACAACAGTCAACCATGTTTTATCATGTGCTTTCTGTGCTTCCACCTGAAGTTGCTGCGGATGTTCGTGATGTGTTACAAGCCCCAGATCAAGTCACCCCTTTCAACACTTTGCGCGACACTATCATCAAACGGACAACGGTATCAGAATATAAGCGTCTGGAACAACTCCTCAACGGTGCTGATCTTGGCGAATGTACACCATCACAGTTACTTCGTCGAATGTACAACACTTTGCGAGATCGCAAACTTGATTCCGCTCTTTTCATCCAACTGTTTTTGAAGCGCCTCCCTTCACATGTACAAACAATCCTAGCACCGTCGATTGACACCGTCCCCATCGACAAGCTGGCAACTATGGCTGATCGAATTTTAGAAGTTCAACCAAACTCAACTTCTTTGTCTTCGATCAACTCAGCGACAGAAACACCGTCCATTGCCGACCAGATTAAGCTGCTTTCCGAACAAATCGCTGAACTTAGAGCTTCACACTCTCGCCAATTTCGATGTTTTTCACGTCGACGATCAAACAGCAGAACTTACCGATCGAATTCCAACAACAGACAGTCTGACAACTACTGCTGGTACCACAACAAATTTGGTCATAGAGCAAGGAAATGTGTTTCCCCCTGTTTGTACAGAAACTCCAAAAACCATGCTCCGCAGAGGCCGGAAAACCGCCAGGCCGAGTGTTAGGGGCGAGTAACACTCGTGGCTATCAAACCCAATCTCGCCGTCTTTCTGTTGTGGATCGTACTACTGGACTAAAATTTTTGATTGACACTGGAGCAGACGTTAGTGTTATTCCCCAGCGACCCACCGACACTCTCCCTTCTGGGAATTTTTATGAACTTACTGCTGCAAACGGTACGAAAATACGTACGTTTGGACAACGTTTGCTGACACTTAATTTGGGATTACGACGTGAGTTCCCTTGGATTTTTCTTATTGCGGATGTTCGCCAGCCTATTTTAGGTGCGGATTTTCTTACACATTTTAATTTATTAGTCGACTTGAAAAACCGTAGCCTCCAAGACGGTATTACTAAGTTATCTGTGTGCGGTGAACCTATCCTTTGTTCCCAACCTGTTCCATTGTTATTGTCCACGCTTCATCCAACCTCCTATTCTTCCATACTTAGAGATTTCCCTAACCTGCTTAAACCCAATTTTCACCAGGCTAATCCCAAACATTCTGTAACCAATAGGATAGAGACTCGCGGTAACCCCGTTTTTGCTCGTCCCCGACGTATGCCACCTGAACGCTTGCTCATCGCCAAAAGGGAATTTCAACACATGCTCCAACTGGGAATTATCAGACCCTCTCACAGTACTTTTGCTTCACCCTTGCATATGGTCCCTAAGTCAACGCCAAATGATTGGCGCCCCTGTGGTGACTATCGAGCCTTAAACAACTCCACTATCCCCGATAGATATCCCCTTCCTCATATCCACGATTTTACTGCAAACATTACCGGTTGTACAGTTTTCTCACACATTGACATTCTCAGAGCGTATCATCATATCCCTATTCACCCCGATGATGTGCACAAGACAGCTATTACTACTCCTTTTGGTTTATTTGAATTTTTGCGTATGCCCTTTGGTTTAAGGAATGCTGCTCAGACCTTTCAACGTTTTATTGACCAAGTTCTCCACAATCTGGATTTTGTATTCTGTTATTTAGATGATATTCTCGTTGCTTCCAAAACCCATGATGAACACATTACCCATCTTCGCATACTGTTTCAACGCCTACAGGATCATGGCGTAGTACTTAACGTTCAGAAATGCGAATTTGGTGTTTCCTCTTTAAATTTATTTGGACATACGATTAATCAGCATGGCATTACTCCCGCCCAACCTAAGCTAGACGCTATCACCTCGTTTCCGTGTCCCACTTCTCTTCGTCAACTGAAGCGTTTTCTTGGAATGGTTAATTATTATCGCCGTTTCATTCCTCATGCAGCCACTATGTTGATGCCTTTGACTGACCTGTTGAGAGAAACTCACTCTGACTTTAATTTTTCTGAACAAGCTAACCAAGCATTTGAGAAAGCCAAATGTACCTTAGCGAAACAATGTACCTTGTTTCATGTGCGCCAAGGTGCCCCCTTGTCTCTCCACGTCGATGCATCTAACATTGCAGTAGGGGCTGTTCTTCATCAAACCGTTGACCACCAGAAACAACCACTTGGTTTCTTCTCCAAGAGACTTCAGCCAACGGAGACGCGGTATAGTGTATTTGGTCGAGAACTTTTGGCCATATATCTAGCTGTGCGTTACTTCCGACATCTTTTGGAAGGCCGTGAATTTTGCATCTATTCAGACCATAAAGCTCTTGCTTCAGCCTTTTCTGCTAATCCTGACAAATATTCGCCCCGAGAGATTCGCCAACTTGATTACATCTCTCAGTTTTCCACTGATATCCGGCATGTTGCCGGCAACCAAAACGTAGTCGCAGATACTCTGTCTCGTCCTGGTGTTGACTGTGTTTCCGCAATCGATTTACACCAGATGGCGAAGGCTCAGAAGACAGAATCATCCGAATCATCCTCATCACCCTCTGAGAAATTTTCACTTGTGTTAAAACCACTCCCTCTCTATACACATCCGGGAACAATCGAATGTGATGTTTCGACGCATGTGCCACGTCCATTTGTACCACCATCTATGCGCCGACAGGTTTTTGAAACTTTTCACAATGTTTCACATCCAGGAATCCGCCAATCCATCCGTCTCATCTCTGAACGATACGTATGGCCAAACATGAAGAGACATCAAGGAATGGGCTGCAAATTGCCTTTCCTGTCAACGTTCTAAAGTCATCCGCCATACACGCTCACCATTCGGAACCTTTAGCAATCCCGATGCCCGTTTTGCTCATGTTCATTTGGACATCGTCGGTCCTCTTCCTGTGTCAAATAGCTACGCGTATATCCTCACTTGCATCGATCGCTTTACGCGTTGGCCAGTCGCTATTCCTATACCTGACACTCACACGGAAACAATCGCTCGTAATTTCATTAACCATTGGGTCGCGACATTTGGTGTTCCAACCACCATTACGACTGATCGCGGTTCCCAGTTTGAATCCGTTCTTTTCTCAAACATTACCAACATTCTTGGATGCCAACGCATCCGTACGACAGCATTTCACCCGCAAGCAAACGGCTTAGTGGAACGTTTGCATCGCCACATCAAAACAGCTCTAATGGCTCACAACAACCCATCTCAATGGTGTGATTTATTACCACTTGTGTTGTTACAGCTACGCACAATGTTTCGACAAACTTTGCAATGCTCACCCGCAGAACTTGTTTTTGGAACCACTTTACGCCTGCCCGGCGAATATTTCTGTCCGTCTAGTACAGAACATTCACAACCATCTAATTTTGCAACAGAGTTGAAATTACACATGTCAAAACTCTGTTACGCACCTCCACTCTCAACTAGTACAAGTTCTTACGTTTCCTCTGACCTAATGCATTGCGCTTATGTTTTCATACGTTCAGATCGTGTGCACAAACCCCTTCAACCACCGTACGACGGACCCTACCGAGTAATTTCTCGCGGTCCTAAGCATTTCACTGTTCAACTCCCAACTCGGACCGACACAGTGAGTATAGACCGTCTCAAGCCCGCACACATCGAAGCTGCAGTCCAACCCTCGAATCACACCCCTACTACCCAAGCGCAACCACCAGTCACGCCTCCGAACTACGTCACACGTTTCGGTCGGCAAGTTACGAGCCCCGACCGATTCAGACCACTTTGACTCTTTGCAAGAGGGGAGTATATGTGGCATCCTCACGCACGCACGCACGCAGGCGCAGACGGGACGTGCAAGCGTGCCCGATACAAGGTTACTTGACCTTATCGACTCATGTGGTTGCGGACGTGCGGCAACCAGGCCAGACAGCGGCTCAGTGGACTGCAATAAGCATCACGTGCACCACCACGGCCGATGTCCGTCAACGGGGCTGACTGCGCGCTATACGATTGAACAGTGCCTTGTGCCCTATTGTGATACATCGATAAATTGTGTCAATTTATTGTCACCCTCGACAATCTATTTTCTCACCTAATCTCGGAGTTTTGACTATTATTTGTTGGGTCGCTAATCACGTAACAATACGCAACCGTATTTCGCTATAAAACCCCAACACTATGCAATGAACCAATAATATTGCGTGAGGTTCTAGACTGACCATGGCAGAAATTAGCGGTGGACTTATTCTGTGACAGCGGAAACAACTAGTGCACCACAGTGGACTACTATGGCGGTTACTTCGTGTTCGATCATTCACCGCTACCAGCAGGAAGTAGTTATCAATAAACTTAGATGTCAGTTCACCGAGAAAAAATGCTGGAAGAAATGGTCCCCGGCAATGGTTCACAGTTTCCAAACACTGAGTTCCAGAACTTTGCACAGGTGGGAATTTTCACATTACCAAACCGGTACGTATCATTGCGAAGCAGAGTCCGCAGTAAGAGAATCCATAAGGCCGTTGTTGGTGGCTAGAGCCACTCACGAGGACCCACATCTGATGCTGTTGTTGACACGCAACTCGCCATCATCGGACACCGTTCCAGGTCCAGTGAAATGTTCGGACAACGGAAAGACATGAACCTTAGTGGAACAATGGTCTTATACGGGTAAACAATTGATATTTAATAGGCTTAAGAAGTTACGGAAAATTTTCCATCATATAAAAAAATTGTTGGCGAAATTGGGTTTACGCCAGTGAACTCACTGAAGTCTACTTAGCATGGACTGCAAATCCAAGATAAATTTATAAGAAAGGACGGCAAATGGGATGTTGGTAAAAATCGTGTTTCCTTGTGTTTTACATGTACAGGAGGTGGAAAAGTTGAAAAAATCTGTGATTTGGCCACCAGTGAAATCTTGCGGACGATTGTGTTTATCCATGGGTAAAGAGTGTTCTAAGATGGTACAGCGAAATATGTGCCTGATCAACTCGGGCTTTGAACTCTGCCAGCGCTTCCGCAACCAGAGAGTTAAAAGGGTTGACGAAATGTTGCCATGCACTAGCTGGTGTCTTCTGTCCGAAATGTCCAGTTGGCTGTCTCATCTAGTCGAACCAGTATGTCGGAGCATGCATACGTTCTCCCTGCATTGGCAATTTCCACGGGATATTCTGCATAGTAAATGTATTCGAGGAGTAGTACTGCATGATCGCTGCGGTCCAATGGGAGGTCGATGATCACCCTCTCTACTGTCACTTCTTCGTTGGTGAATATCTGATCCAGTATCGAAAGCTTCTCTTTTTCTCGGAATCGTGTGGAGTTTTGATGTGATCATGCAGCAGAAATCTGGAGACAAACTTGTAGATCGGCTTTAAACTGTTCTTCGGAAGCTGCTTGGGATTCCGGAACGTGGATGTTGAAACAGCCGGTAATGAGAATGTGACTATAAGTTGCGTTTATCACCCACCTTATTGCGGATGCTAGATTGGAGCACATTTTGGGCATGGAGGAAGGAGGGTGGTAAATAACCACCACTACACAAGTATCATCGCCTTTTGAACGTAAACGGCATCAAGGTGAATCTTGTAACGTACTGGCCAGATCCTCTATGAGCTCACATTGCAGGTGGTTGCGGAAATACAGAGCCACCCCTCCACCTTTGCTGGGTCAGTCGTGCCGAACAATAGACATGCCTGGCAGGGCGATTCCCATGTCACTTATGTCATAGCGTAACCATGTCTCCGATATAGCGATGAGGTCACAGGCATTTGATTCCTGATGTAGCCGCATTTCGGGAAGTTTACTCAGTACGCCTTGAGCGTTGGTGCCCATACAGGAAAGCTTCTCGGATGTCAGTTGTTGACTAGGTACACATGAAGGCTGTGGGTTTGTGCCGACCGATGAGGAGCCGGCACCTAATCGCTTTGGGGTGAATTGCCAAATCTCGCTAGGAATGCAATCTGTTTTTGGTCTCACTTACACATGCGGTACGTACTTCATCGACAGCCTTCTCAATAGGTACGGATCTTAGCACACAGGCTTCTGAATCGCTGTTGTGGTTGTACTGAGTCGCGCGTCGTGTCGTTTCCACTAGAATAGGGCGTGGTTGCGTCTCTTTAACTGTTGTCATCAGTCGTAGTCCCAAAGGAAGTGTGTTGCATAGTAACTGTCAGCTACGGATTAAGTCCACTGTCATCTGTAGTGACTGCGCCGTTAGTGTCACTATCTTCGAGCCTTTCGCTCTGTAGTTTAGCGACACGAGTAACCGTGTAATCGATTGAAGTATGAGGTTGCTCGCACAGAAAGATTCACGAAAGTAAAGCCATTCATCCAGGTTATATGTGTGGAGTTTTTTTCCTTGCTAGTTGCCTGTAGCTCAGGCGTGCAATAAATGAAAATAATTCTTTTGCTACTCTCCGTGTGGTGGTCGTTTGAATTATTTTAGTTTCGCTGGCGTTCACTCACTGGAACATATGGAAATATGTGCATTGCAGTATTTCCAGTCCGCAGGCGTTATGCTGACAAAAGCATCGTCTCGACCACATCTGTTGATCCCAATGTTACTCCCATTAGCCGGGGCTCCCATATTGATTCGAGGTTGGATGCCTAGTGATGCGCATTATATTAGTTGGAATGGCTTGAACTCCGATTCTAGCACAAAGGAAATTCCATTGCTTTAAATCATTTAGTTGTTTGCCCCTTAAGGAATTTGTCTTGGACAGGAACGTTGGTGCATATAGTTGCCAAGTCCCCGTATTTCCGCCTGGTTTTCAGTAATGTGGGAAGCACATTTAGCGTGGGATTTAGTGACAACGTTGCTGGTTGCACCCGGTCCTTCACCAATTTTGTGGCTGTACTGGGCGAGGCTACTGAGGTCGTACTTTGACTATACTTGGCAGCAAGGTTTTCACAGGTAGATCGGTCTTTAGAGCGCTTTGATTTCCTCGGTCAATCGGAGGCGTGGGTATTACCGATGTTTCATCAGTCGATGGATTGGATAAGTGGATGTGGCCGGTGGGGCTAGACATGCTTCTATCGGTCGAGATGACAACTTGGTTTGTAATTCCCAAAGTTTCTAGTACTGCCTGGCCGTGTGAACCCCTGGCCCTTTTCCATAGTTTCGAGGCAGCAATTGTGGGAGACAGATTACACAAAAGATACACTACTGTCGCCTCGAGCTAAGCAAGTTTGCATTCAAACGAGATTTAATTTCGTTGGCTAGGCTGTCGTACTTTTGTGTTACTGCTAGTACGCTTTTTACTAGTGGTACCTTAGTGCAATTCGGACAGAATCAAATTGAATCCGGCGTATTGCAATACTTTATGTCAGTTCAACAGACGTTGAGGCATTTCGAATAGTACCGGTCTTGACAATTTGTACAAGTCATCCCTTCTTTTACTACCTTAGCACAACTTTGCTTGGCACAAAATACTTCGTTTCGGGTTACCGATGTAGTGGGCATGATGTCCGATTACCGTAGAACATTTGTAAGGAGGCGGACACAGACGGTAGTTAGGCCAATGAATGAGAACTGCGAAATTATCAGCGAACATGCAGCAAATTTTGCGCAGATTGAAAAATACACAAAAAGAAAAATATTGGTGCACGATTCACAAAGCAACATCACGTATAACAGAATGATCCAGAAGAAAAAGTGGAACCCAGCACTTTTTTAAACGGTTTTGTTATCCCATTAAAAGCTGTAAAGGAGCTTAAGAGAAAGAATGGTAGCTCAGAAACGATATTGCGACTACTATATCCGGGCGCTTTCAGAGCTAGTGGTAGACCAGGAAGTGTGGCTTTAAGAAATACTGGTTGTGTCCATGAGCGATGGGTGTGGTGAACGAGAATTGTCGGAGGTAGCTTTCACGTAGTCAATACTGGAACTAAGTTAATCAGAGGGAAGCTAGGGTAGCTGAGACAACGCCAGGAAAAATAAGTTGTAACTGAAGCAAGGCACACGATGCCTCACGTAAGTTCACAACGACAGGAGCAAGAAAACCACGCGAAGCGGTAGAGAGAACGGAGTTTTTAGTGGTACCGATGTGGGTGATCAAGAAAAAGGAAAGAATGTGATGGGAATATGCAATGAGATGGACGAGACGGATTTACTTATTGAGGCAGGCGCCTAGATTAAAACAAAGGAATGAAAAATATTATTGGACACCTATGTATCTCCGCCTCTATGCTGACTACCTACTATTTGGCTGCGCTACAGTGAGGTTGTTTCACTAAAGCAAGGGAAGAATCTCATGAATGCAGAGGCACCGTTAGTTGTGGAATTTACCTAGTTATATACATAGAGGTTTCTACAGGTGCGTTTTGCTGTACTTCCACTCTGAGTGCTTAGTCGACTAAACCAGGTTTTGCGAGAAATGAAAGGTCGACATAAGTATAATGACAAGGGACTCACGACAGTAACTAGCATTGGGGTTCGTCAGCGGTAGATAATGGAACCTCATGCCTGATGCGGTCTGTTAACTCCCTATCCGATATGGTCAGTCATCGAGCGAATTCTAGTCACTGAAGATGGTTAATGGTAATCAGTCTAAAATTCTGAGTCTTGATCTCGACTGCATTGTATTCATTTTAAATGTCAAGTAATTGTGCAAGAAGCCCCTTTGCGTAGTTTGTATTGCTCGATCGGTGGATGATTGGATCAGATATGCGCGGGTGGTCGATGATCCATAAAATAGACTATCATCTAGAGTGTTTCTCTCTTCACAACGCATTTCTTTCTTGCATGGAACCATCGAGTGGGGATATCCTAAGGAAATAGAGAGACTTGGCAAATGATGGCTGGCGACTAGCGCCATGTTCACTAGGTTTTTTGAGTTCTGCAAGTTTCTCTTTGCACTCGGCAGTTGATGGTAAGATCTTTCGAACCTCAATAAGCTTGAATACATATTCCTTTGGACTACTAGATCTCAGTCACCCATGTGACCGTAAGTTGCTTTTTTCCCGACGTAGGTGCTTCTTGGGATTGTGATCTTCAAAGGCCCAGCAGACAAGATTCAACAAGATGTAAGTTAAGTGCGACAGTTGGTTTCTTTCTATGTAGCCCATTGGGTGCCTTGCGTATGAAGCTGCTATTCATTTCTTCCGTTACCTGCATACTTTCAGAGTGCGCTCCCATACGCTACCAGAAAAGGCACGATTTTGATTGTATCGAATAGTGATGCAGTGACATACCGATTGAGTCGTGGTACGGTAGGCCAACAATGCTCTACCAGTGGTAAAACACGAGTTTAGTGACCGGAATCAATAAGTACAAGTTTACTGTTTTCCTATCATAAGTGCGCACATTTTTCTTCAATACAAGCACATTTACCCTCTAGCGGCAAAACGGTGCTTCTTGTGTTCCAAGTTCCTGCTATGTGTTCATGACAGGGCGTCGATTGTTGGTAGCATGGAAACAGTGTTAAGCTTGAATGGTGTTATTGTGTACCACTGAACGTCCATTATCACCAGCGGACTACTCTAAGTTGGCATCACTTGGCATGCGTACCTACGGTGCGGTCGCAATCTCTGCTCGCGCAATTCGCCGGGATCTACTCCTCAAATTCCTACCGCACATACGTATGCATACAACCATTCAAATCGGTTCTAAGAGTGCCTCAAGAGTGGATATTACTTGTGTAGTTCATCTTTTACCTCTGTCGCACCGTTTTTGCACCCCTCCCACAGAAACACAGGTGCATAATCTTC
Source organism: Dicrocoelium dendriticum (assembly GCA_944474145.2). Taxonomy (NCBI): domain Eukaryota; kingdom Metazoa; phylum Platyhelminthes; class Trematoda; order Plagiorchiida; family Dicrocoeliidae; genus Dicrocoelium; species Dicrocoelium dendriticum. The sequence continues at coordinate 52,980,274 of OX104066.1, read as the reverse complement.
GAACTCCTAAGACGTTCAACAACATTCCTGGTTTCAGAAGAAAATCGTATTCGAGACCCATACAACCAGCCATCAACCAGAGCTGTCAACCCCCACGTGAATGATCCATCGGATATTTTGTGTCTTATATGCTCGGTCGCTCTGTTTACAGCCCAGCTCTTTGCTGAGCCAACGCCGCAGCCATTATGTGTTCCGTAAATCCGTCTGACGCAGCGTTACGTACTACGGATGAGCTAACATCGTACCCTGCACTTCAGCGTGTACTAGGCAGGTACAACAGTATTGAATTTGAGTAACATTCAAGCAGTCAGTCGTTGGACTAAGCGGCACTGACCGCCAGACAAGCAGACGCAATGTATTGCAATGACCGATCAAAAGAAACCGAGTCAAAAAATACCAAAATAAAGGGAGTTAATAGACTAACTTTTTGTCCGCAAATTGTGCGAACTGGAGTACATTTGTCTGCCATTTTTATCATGTGTGCTGAATACACAAAAAACGTGGTAAAGTTTTACTGCAGTATAGAGCAGATCATATGTGTTTGTATGCAGTATGTATAATCATCACACTGGGCAAGACTCTGCATCGACATCCTCATCTATACGGAAGACTGGTGGCAAGCATTTAACAAGTATGGTATATCAAAATTGCTTTATTATAAGGAAGTGCAATAAGTGTGGGTTCTACTGTATGCTTAATGACGGAGACCGAGTAGCGCGTTAAAAATTCATCAATGTAGGCTTGAACATCAAACGGAATATCAATGCTGCTAGTACCTCCAATACACCTGAACTAGTTTAAACCAATTCGATTGGAATGCATGCGACAAGGGCCTCGTTCATTCTCAATGTCGGAAGGTCTTTTCACCGGTGTGGGTAGAAAAGTGGCTGATATCAATGACAACCGACAACCTTAAGTCTTCAGTTACTCCCCATTGAGATTAGAGAAACTTTTCTAGATATACGTTGATACGAAAGGCCTCCTGAACAAGCATGCTAAAGGTTGGCTGCATCAAGCATCATAACACCTGGCACTCATTTTCACGACTGTAAGTTTGTTTTACTCAGAAATTTCCGAAGCCGGATTTGGGCTGCATAGGATCTTCTGTGTTTGAGACCATTACCGCAGCAAGAGAGATGGGTACTTATGTACTACCGCAGTAACTGGTAGTTGGAACCAGTGGGTGATGTAGAACACTAATCGCAGCATTACTCTTGTGCGGTCTCCGATTGAAACGCAGACCGCCAACCAACCTGTGGGTCTTTTACGGAGAGGGTTCAGGCGTTTCCACCAGTCTATCGTCCGGCAAATGATCCATGAGTATGTGAGGGTTTATGTGAAGCACGCGATTCAGGCCCAAAAACCCTAACTAAAAAACGATCTGGTTGAAATGGAGACAATGTAGCGAAGACTAACCAAAAATTCGAAAACCTTTTTCCACCTTTTCCGTGCACTTCTACCGAATGCTTTTGAAGTCTGCAGTGGAAGTTATCTCCGGGGTAACATAATCCTGACGTATCAAATTTTGAAAATCCCTAGTCACGTTTGCCGCCACTTTTATAAACTAACCGCAAAACAAAACTGAGAGTCCATTGGCCGTAAATGGCCAACAAATATAGCCGGCTGGAAAGCAGTCTGAAATATTTTTCCTGAGTATTGGTCGCCAATAGAACCCTCTGCGCCCACTGTCCCCCATTTTTAACCCATTTTCTGCTGAGGTTTTAGTGTACTCTATTTTGACCCATGTTGTATGAAATTGTGAAAAAACTCATAAGCATTTGATTTTGAAAATTTGGATTATGTTAAGAAACACGATGATTTCTCTGTGTCTTTTTAGAGGACACGGGCAGCAAATGATAATGTGACATGGAAATTGGAGGGAAACATGCAACTGCAAATTCTGAGCGGATACACGATTGTCTATAGATTTGCAGTGATAGTTTAATAATGCTTTCAAAGAGATACTATAACAGACAGTTACGCATTACAAAAGTAAACGTAGCTCTCATTTAACAAAATGTGTGTTCCATTGTTAATGCTTGGTATGCGGCAGAGCACGGTCCGTGTAGTGACACATCACAACCGGCCATCTGGCCAGTGCCCAGTGGTGCTCACAGCAATATTTCCTAATCCTACCTTCAATCTTTGTCTTTCGCTGCTGGGTGTAACCAGCCTATGTGGAGCATTTAGCTCTAATAGCGATACCTGCAATCAGAATTATATGCCAGCTCGTTTGAATAAACGCTTGATTTACTGCTTTTGTCCATCTGTGTGTAGCTTTCCCTGCAGAAGTCACACATTGTTCAAAGTGATGGAAATCCAGGTGTGCAGCATAGCCTGTTGTTGTTGCAATGACCCAATATTTATATCTGAATCCAATGGGCTATTCTCTCATGAATTGCTTCAGTCCATTGAGGCCGTAATATGGTATCATCCTTTCATCAACCCACAGATTTTCTTCCATCGGGAAGAACTTCATAAATATTACGTGGCAAAAGTTTTAACTTTGTAAATTTTACATCTGCTTAGAGATTGTCATTGTTTGCCAGATGGAGAGACTGCTTGATTGCGTCAAATCTATTCCGATTCATAGTTTGATTGATGGCTGCAAGGTGGACATCTTGTTCAGGATTCCAATTCATGTACCTTCGTAACAATGGAACAGGAGCACAGATACGCAGAAGACTCAAAACATCACTTTTTTCAGCCACGGTTATACTGAATGAGTGGCCACTTAATGAACAGGCGTACTCAAATGCCTGCCTTATCATCGACACAATAGCTGCGATATCGAAGAAGCCTTCAAAGATCAGTGGAACAACGCTATGCTAACCTCAGCGTTAATGACTAACTGCGTAGCTGACGGATCAATAGATCCAGCTTCCTGAATCACTTAATGTATATAATATTGATCAGCGATATGTCAATCAATCGCAGACATGATACACAAGCGGCTTCCGGGAAACTGTCAAGCATTATCTAACCTAGTGCCGAAATCTTGCATAGAATGTAATTACAGATTCCTGTGGAAGAAACAGTGTTGACTGGTTAAACATAGATCACATGAAATATTAATATGGAGAGAAAAACAACATGAAAAAGCACGTTATTACAATAAAACAAGATTCACACTACAATAGCATTAAGATAATATATCGAATAATTATTACAATACCTGCACACATTTAGCAGGTTAACAATAATTCAGATGTCACAAGATTTGTGTAACCGGAATATTTATTGACTAAATAATCAAAATGTGCATTCCTCGATGATCCGAGGCACAGTCCAATTGATTGATTTCAATATTGTGTGAATTAAAAACGCAAAAGACGGATGATTATCCTTCGAGTTGTTTTATATCAGAGCAGGGAGTAAAACATTTGCAGGGCTAATTAATAGGTAGAATAATAAAAAAATTAGAGTCTGATAATCGTATTAAACGCAGCTAAATAAAAATGCATCCATTGGTTCAAATTATATGGTTCATTAACGGTTCAGTGAGCGAGGTTAAAAGTTGACCTGTGACCTAACCAGTCGAGTGCATTATACCGAACTTGATCTGTGGCAGTCGATTTCAGCATCGTTCGTTTTAGTTGGCCAAGGAAGCTGTAGGGCATGGATCAACTTCCAGGTATACTCAGTGAAAATGTGTGGTCATTACTGTAACTATGAGGCGCAACCGTACGTAAATTTTAAAGGACACAGAGAGGAATCCATGTTTGGCCGCATTATTTCTATGGCATACTACAGTTTTAAAAATTTAAAAATTCCCACCAAGATTTAAAGAAACACGACACCATACGAAAACAATGGTTTTCGATTATACCTTTCAGACAATTCAAATCATAGTAAAGGGTAAAATAAAAAATAGATATCAACCCACTGCTTCAAATTATATAGTTCATTAACGGTTCAGTGAGCGAGGTTAAAAGCTGACCTGTGACCTAACCAGTCGATTGCATTGTACAGAGCTTAATCTGTGGCAGTCGACTTCAGCATCGTTCGTTCTAGCTGGCCAGGGAAGCTGTAGGGCATGGATCAACTTCCTTTACGAGCATAAAAATGTTGAAACAACCGGATGCAAATCGATTCAACTGTCGCGAGCGCACGGAGGCGCAAACCTCTTGATTGACGCTGGGGGACCCTGTAAATTATTCTGAAGGCACATTTTAGATCAGCTTGGTGCCCAGTGTCGACAATATGAGCCAAAACGGTGCTGCTCCTAGCCCCAGTTCCTCCTTGACGCAACTAGCATGGACAGTACTCGTTAGCGCGTTTGGACAATTGCCGTGCTGTTCGATCGATATAAGTTGCGTCACAAGCGCACTTGAACTGATAAATAACCACAGATGAGGTCAGCAATGGCAACATATCCTTATTGCGTAAACAAACAAGTGGTTCAGCAGAAAATGTACACTTTGGCTTAGCTGCTGGAAAAGTCGACTTGACTGGCGCTGAAAGACTTTTGGTTAGACACTCGGCAGCGGCATCCACTTGAAAAGGTAATCTAATAAATAACTCCTTCGCCAAGGTTAAAACTGGTACCGGTTTGGGATTTTCTTCAAAATTCTTTGCAACTAATCTGTCAGGGTAGCCATTATCGCGCAGCGTATTCTGTATAAAGGCTAGTTCCTCATCCAGGGTGTCCTGTGAGCAAAGTTTACGTGCTCTTGTGGTAAGGCATTGGATTATCTTTCGCTTATATCTCAGCGGGACGAAACTGTGAAAATTCGTGTACTGACCAATCTGTAGACTTTTCGCTGGATGGAGCCGTTTGGCCTCCTAGTTAACATCTAGATACGAAAGCCGATTGCAAGTTTCTGCCTCGTAGGTAAATTGCAGTGCTACGTGGGCACGATCAAACCGCTCGAGAACCTCATCGAGATTTATGCATTTATCCGCCACTACAAATATATCATCCATAAAATGGTGTTAGTAGTCAAAATATTTTATCTCCGCTTGCAATTTCGTTCGCTCCAATTTGGCCATGAATATATCTGAGAACAACGGACCGAGGGGGATCCCATGGCTACACCGTCCTTTTACCAATAACATTTGCTATTAAATGAAAATTACACATTCCATGTGCACCGCAACAATAAGTTTTACAGCTCCAGCTCAGGTATACAAATTTTAATTTCTGAATTCTTTATGCGCTCGCAAATGTAATCGATGGGTTCCATCATTGGAACAGTGGTGAAAAGCGAGACAACATCGAAGGAGAGCATCACTTTCGTATTAATTTTGGCCTCTTTGATGCTCTAGACGAATTGAAAACTGTCACGTAGGCTGTAAGTCACGATCTGTTGTCTCACCGGCTCAAGAATTTATCCAAACCGCTATGCAACTGCTTGGTAGGGGGAGTTAACCACTGACAGAATAAGACGAGGCGGGATGTCGGCCTTATGCATTTCTGGCGGGCCATAAAGTCTCGGAACATTTGTGCCACAACGTCTAAAACTGTCATAAAAGGCATCGGTTATATGCCCCTTAACCTGAAGCAGTTGGAAGCTTTTAGTGATCTGTCTTGTAACCTGTTCCGTATGGTCAACTTCCCTAGTGTCGCGAGAAAACTTCGTCTTATCGCTCGGAATGGTTGTGAGTTTATCGATACAGTCCTTTCTGTCTAGTAACACAATCCCGGCACCCTTTTCCGGTTTGCATAGAATGACCTCCTTATTGCGTTCAAGCTCCTTCAGTGCGTGTAGATGCTTTCGTGTGAATGCATCAAGATTATGGACATGATTTTTACGATATTGGTATCAACAATGTACCAAGAAGCACTTAAAGCGTCATCCTCACACACGAGTGACGTGCGTGCTACTGGTTCATTTGGATTATTTCCCTCTATCCTCTCTCCATCTTCTCGCAGCGTTGTCACTGTACGCTCATTCGAACCGGATTTACTAGCTCTACACAGTGATCCATCATACGTGGAAATATCTTCTACGATTAGAGGCTGTGCCATCACTAAGCGTTTTCACTGGCATCTGTGATTAAGCGCAAGCGTTTAATTCAATCGTATTGAGCCCATTGCCATTCTGTGTGACACCATTCGATACAGAATTCTCGAGGCAGGCCGGAAAGCTTAACCTTATTCCGATCCAGTGTTTCTCAACACAGCTGTGAAAGAATCTGTGTTCAGCGCTCTGTTCAGGTTGCAGTCACTCGCCATTCCTTGTGACCTTGTCAGCCAGTGCGGCTGCATTACCCATCACACGGACCGCGCGACCACGCCAACCGCTCATTTGACCTGGCAACCACCACGTTCGCCTGACCGATGTGCGCCGCTCTCAAAGCTGTAAAATTACAGAACGCTAACCAACCCACTGGGTCAGGTAACGACACCAAATTGAATGGCAGAAAGGCGAAACCGAAGAGACTCTCATCGAAAGGCATTTGCGGGTTAGGAGAATGTCATCGGGTAGTAAAAATCGGTCTGGCTTGTTCGCACTGTTTGGTTTGGTACCATACGAAATGTGCAAATGTGTCCCAACAACAGTTACGGGAGCGAAATAGTTCCCAAGATGCATTTTGATTCTGTACTGCGTGTTCCACCATCCCCCTCGTTAGGTGCTTGCTTATCCTAGCTGAAAAATGCGACCGGTTAATAGCAGAAGCAGTGCAGAGGATAAACAATAAGATTACTTCAATGGGAGCGAGTATGGACCACAAAAGCGTAGCGGCTGCTAAGCAACGGAATGCTGAACAAACCGCTTTCCCTGCACCGCAATCAGCCATGTCTCCATCTCCCTTGTCTTCTCCAACTTTGGTAGAACGCCGTGCGAAAATAGACTGTACCTACGTGAATCAAGCAGTACTCACAGCAACGAAAATCAGGCACCATTCAAAACGCCTGGTTAAGCAAATTCCACCAGACCTGACATGTAGTATTAACAAGGATGGAGCAGCCAAACACCAACCCTTGGTACCTGTAGCTCAAATATCTCTTGTCGAGACTAAGCTTCCAGAACATCGGTTACATATGCAGAGATTGCTGCAAGGGTCCACCGAGAGGCCGCCGTTGCGTCCTCTTCCATTGTAAACACGGTTAACGCAAATGGAGAGAAAAACAGCAAACAATCACTTGTCAACAAGTCACGACAAATGAGTACCATACCTTGTAGATCGACGAAAAAGAGATCCAACAATAGTGCCTGGACTGTTGTATGCTCAAACGTCCCTGAATCTACCGTCATCACATTGCGGGATAAGTTATCAGACGACCAAGACCAATGGAACTCATTGTGTATGCAGATGAGTATCAAAGCCAAGCCCATAAACTTGTTACGAATTACTCGTCATCCGAACTCGCCACACTATGGTGAACCCAGACTTATTCGAGTAACTCTAGAATCCTGCACTGACGTAGAAAACGTTTTGCTCTCCGCAAGCGCGCTAAAACACGAATCCTGTGGGATACGTATCTATCCTGATGTCCCTTGGAGCGCGCGACAACCAAAACGAAACACCGAAGAGGGGCACAGCAAGCAAGACCGCCTAAACACAGTCTTCATACATGGCGTGCCAGAACATCCTTCTAACGATGTTCAGGAGACCGGAAAGCACGATTTAGAACAGTGGCGGTTCATCCGTGAAACACTTTCTTTGGATGATGTTGTGGCACTATCGCCCACCAGGATACCTCTCTCATCGAATTATAGAGGATGCGGCCCTAGAATCCTAAAACTTGTGGTTCAGTCAGAGCAACAAGCAAAGAATGTTTTGGATCGATGGCGGAGAAATCGGAAACATCTTCCTTCCGAAATTCGGTTAAAGGTCGCAAACACTTTGCACAGCTCAAATATTAAAGCAACTGAAGCAGCAAGCATACTGACGAATGTACAGAAGTGTAAATTGACTGTTGCTTTAATTGACTCTGACGTAGATCTAAACGAAGGCTGGGACGCACCTTGGCCGAATCAAGTTGCAAACGAGGTAGCATTGGCTCATCAAAAAAACGAATAACTGCCGACCTCCCTTCGGTCGGTATTCTCCCACACTTGACAGCTTCACCTCTCTGCGGGCTCCTAGAGACCGAGAAACTGGCCTGCTTGTATACAAATGCTCATGGACTTTCTAACAAACTGGCTGAACTGAAAGATCGCCAAGCTTCCGGCTCGTATGATGTCATTGGTATCACCGAGACATGGTTGCACACGGGAATGACGGACGCTGAATTCGCTACCCGGCATGTCGCTGATCTGGAACAATAGGCTCACAAAAGGAGGAGGGTTAATCCTGTACTACCGAAACGACTTACAGTGCGAAGCCGTGGAGGATTCGGACTCGCAGTCACCCGACTCTCTTTGGTGACGGTTGCAGTAAAAAGGCAGAAACACTTGCCTTATTATCTTGGTGTACCGCGCCCCTAACTCAACACCCGGAACCGACTACCACCTAATGGCTGCTTTAAGGTGCAGTTTACAACAAAAGTACACTCACATTCTTATCATGTTTGATTTCAACGTACATTGTTTAGAATCCCCTGCCACGATCGGAGAACAATTCAAAACCGATTTACAAGATCTAGTAACTACTGTTCCTCTTTACAACCACATCACTTTGCCCACTCGGTTCAGAACTGGTAACAGGCCATCTGTGCTGGATCTTGTGCTTACAAACGAGGAGCATATGATTGATGCGTTGGTTTTAGACTGCCCGTTAGGTCGCAGTGATCACGCCGTGATCAGTTTCAATTTCGTCTGCTATGTAGAATATCGAAATGATAACGATGATACTGTGCGAACCATCACAAGGTACGACCGACTCGCACAGCTAGTCAGCGCCACAACATGGTCTTTCCTCGAAGAAGAACCCCCGGAAGTCGCCTGGCTCGAGTTCGTCAACACATTCAGTCAGCTGATTGCACAGGCTTCAGAGATAAAAGCTTGCAATAAGTGCAAATCCGTTTCTTTCGTTAGGAGCAGAACCCGAAAATGGATGACAGTACGCAACGCAGCATGGCGAGTGTATAGAGAAGCTCCAGCACCAGAAACCTGGGACAACTACGTAGCCCAACTTAACCACTGCACTCAACTGTTAGGAGAAGACAAAGCCGCCTATCAGGAGAACATCGCAAAAACCTTCAGTGCTAACCACAAACTGCTGTACAAGCACGTTAATAGCCTACGAAAGGTGAGACAAGGATTTCCTCCACTCAAGACGGCTGCTGGCCCAACAAGAACGTCTATGGAAGCTGCAAACACGCTGCAGATGCAATCCGCCCCCACGTTTCAAAGAGTCTTGCCACCAAGCGATCTACCAAGCTTTGTATTCTGCTCACCAGGACTAACCCACATCAATTTTACCGTAGAGGCTGTATTGCAAAAGCTGACTTCTCTACGCAAACACAGCTCGCCGGGTATCGACACCATTCGTCCAGAGGCATTCGGAGCAGCAACAAACCAACTGGCAGGACCTTTAGCTCACTTTTTCCTGTGCAGCTTAGACCAGAACCAAGTTCCCGCCATGTGGAAGCTTGGAATAATAAGCCCGATCCACAAAGGTGGAAGCAGATCTGATCCCTTCAACTAACGACCAGTAACCCTTCTTCCTATACTCTCCAAGGTCATGGAATCCATAGTTGCCGATGCACTGGTGTGCTATCTGGAAAACTGTAAACTCATCACTTCTGAATAGCACGGTTTCCGTCGACAGCGGTCATGTACAACTAATTTACTAATTGCACGCAGTAGTTGGACCGAGGCAGCGGACGCTGGAGAAGGTGTTGATGTGATCTACCTGGATTTTTCTAAGGCTTTCGATCGTCTAGACCATCGGATACTACTATCCAAGCTGCAGCGTTACGGGATCGGCGACCCTCTTTTAAGCTGGATCGCCAACTTTCGGTTTCAACGGCAATTAGTGGTCAGAGTTCGGAGCTCTTTATCGGACCCCATACAAGTGGAGTGTGGTGTGCCGCAAGGCTCGGTTCTAGGTCCACGTTTGTTTTTGGTGTTTATTAATGACCTTGCACATGGAACCGCTTCAAACTTCCTAATGTTTGCCGACGATATCAAGATCTGGCGCAGGATCCTGGCTAAAGCCGACCAACATGTGCTTCAAAGTGACTTAGATACAGTGTATCAATGGTCGACCCAAAACCTATTGCATTTCAACGTCAGTAAATGCGAGGTGCTTTCCATCCGACATCAAAGCAGCTACTCATACTGACTCGGAACGGATGTACTGCAACAATCAACTCTCGAACGTGACTTGGGTGTCCTGGTTCAAGATGACTTGGGTTGCTCCAGGTAATCCGAAAAGGCCTTGAAGACCGGGAACCAACACGTTGGGCTGTTGAGGCGGGCGTTTGGACAAATAAACAGCTCCATATTTCGACAAATGCTCAGTGCGTATGTTCGCCCCCACGTCGAATTTGCCATTCAAGCCTGGCATCCATGGCTGAAACACGACCTTAATGCACTGGAGCAGCCTCAACGCCGGGCATCTAAGAACAGAACTGGAATGCGCAATCTGTCCTACTAGGAGAGGCTGCGACGATTAGGATTGTTCAGTGGAAGCTACCGCAGGCTAGGAGGCGACCTGCTTATGACATACTTGATTCTGCGAGACCCACATCATGTGTGCCGCCCTTTACTGCAACTCAGCAGCAATACAAACCTGAGCGCCACTCATTAAAACTCGCAGAACAATACAGTCGTCTGGAGTGCCGCAGAAATTTCTTTTCCATCCGTGTCTGTCACCCGTGGAATGCTCTCCCAGAATCGGTCGTTTCTGCACCGACACTAACAATATTTAAAAGACGGTTGGACGATGCACTCATCCACTTATACTTTGTTACTTAACACTACGCCTCCATCACATACCTGGAGTTTACCATGGAATTATTTGTTGTTAACTGTGGGTGTTGTGAATCTAAGAGGATCGCAGAACTGCAGCGAAGCAAACGATAAGTCCTTATTTTCGTATTTAAATTATTAACTATTTTACTATCCTTATCATCATTATTGTTATGTTGATATCCCCACCAAGTATCCAACGGGACTTGTAAAGCAATGCTTCTTAACCCGTATAAATTCATTCGTCATTGTTCATTGAGATCCAAATCAGACTTAGGGGTCAACCCATTCGTTTGCTCATATAGATTTTCGAATTGCATCTCCTATTGAACTTGGTTTTCTCTATATCTAGGAGCACAAAATATTAAACGAGCAATAGAACTTCGATTAAAGTTGTATCCAGTATCATGCTAGAAAAGTTGTGTACGTACCTTTCAGGCCTGTTTGCAAACACAGCTTGCGGTTTTCTCTAACTCAAGGTTTTTCTAAAGCCGAACACATCCAGTGTACACGATTACTATTAATCGACTGGACATAATCCAAGGACACATGTTTTCATTTTTTGGCTGCATCTTTCGTTGCTGCGTGGCATTCTGCTACAATCCTTTCGAGTTCCGCTATTTTCCAACAGTTTTCCGTTCGCCGAGAGCATCAGAGGCCAAAATTTAATGTGAAAGTGATGCTCTCCTTCGATGTTGTCTCGCTTTTCACCAATGTTCCAATGATCGAATCCCTCGATTCCATTTGTCTGAAAGGTATCATCGAAAACCATTGTTTTCGTATCGTGTCGTGTTTCTTTAAATCTTGGAGGGAATTTTTAAATTTTTAAAATTGGAGTATGCCATAGTAATAATGCGGCCAAACATGGATTCCTCTCTGTGTCCTTTAAAATTTACGTACGGTTGCGCCTCATAGTTACAGTAATGATCACACATTTTCACTGTGTATACCTGGTATTTTTATCTCCACATAAAACAACAACATACATATTGAAAAAGTCCGGTACATTTACCGAGTAAGTACCTAAGTTACACTAACATTTTTGAATATTCTGTTTCATCCGCTTTTTGTGAACTTACAGGAAAGGAAAGTTATTTCTTCAAAGACGAACTTTTTTGATAAAATTGATTACACAAAATGGGGACTGGGATGTTATCTATAGCTGCAAACAAAATTATAAATATTAGAAAATTTCAATTACTCAATCTATTTTAAGGAGCATTCTTAAAAATAGAAGTCAGCAGAAAATTTGTTAAAATTGGCTTGACCATGCATTACACCATCTATATTACTTTCTATGAACTCTGTTTATCGAGTGACGACACGACTGACGAACATGTTGTCCACAAGGTATCACGAACTCGATGTGGTCGATTGCCACAAATTAGTTATCACATATGTTAGCTGAAAACGGCACCGTAGAGAACCGGTGATTCGCTTTTCCCGATCATCTAATGATTCGCATTGTAAGCCGTTGCGATGTTCCGGGATTACATCACCTCCCCAGCTAAGATGACCATTTCGGAAGAGTGAGACGTTCAGAAATGCGTTCTCGGCATCCGTAGTCTTTGAGCACAACTAAGTCCAGGTTATGGAACTGAGGTCCCAGGGGTTTGTTGCTTGGCACAAACGAAACTTAACACTTTTGCTGAACAGGGCTTGGACATTGGTGTACAGGCAAGAGAGGTTTGCGGTTATCAACAGCGAAGCTGATGACGGGTGGTTCGGATGAGAAGTTGCGCCGAGCGTTGCAGGGGCGGCCGCTAGTCACTTTGGATGGTATTGTTGTTGAGTCGCTTGGAGTTGGGTTCGTCGACATCCTAATTATCCTCACTATTAACACATTTCGCACAGCACATGGAGATTAGTTACATAATTTTATAGACGAACCATTACTCTATTCAAACTCGCAACCAATGTGTAGTTCGAATGGTCCCCATTTCATTTCCTTCTTCAGGTGGCGCTTTAAATCGGGCGACAGTTTCGCACGTCGCTTTGGACCGGAGCTTGGTTGACAGTCTTCTCTGAAGTGACGGCCATCGTTCCAATAGCCTAAGTGCTATCTGCGTGGTTTGAAGCACAACCTATACTTCTCCTTGTGCCGCACCCACTGTAGTTTACTGAACTTGGCAATCTTGAGAGAGAAGCAGAAACAACGTCATTCAAAAGACCACTTCTCCTGGTCGGAGGTCTCTGTTTGCAGTCATCGTGCTCTGAGACTGGGAGTGCCATGTGCAAACTCGGCTGCAGCTACAGAGTCTAAGCAGAAGTCTTCTAAGCTCTGCTTCACTCGCTTGCACTCGCCCCATGGAATCTCTGGAAAGAGACTGACCCAACAGTATCTGCTCTAGAGACGATCTGTCGGAAGCAAGACGGCATCCACATCATCGTGAGAGTTTAACACAACACGAACTGCCCTGGCTTCACCTTGTTGTTTGGAATCCGGCTGGCCCGCGTTCCTGCTTAGTTTGGCGGTCTTAGTCAGAACACTGAGCAGGTCCTAAATCATGGTAATACAACAAGGACTGATTAATGTACAAGTGACACAAGTTTATAAGTAACATACGGATCCATGTGTTAGATGTGCAAGAATGCATGTAGGTAAGAACGAGTGTCGTTGTGTTGCGTGAATTTGTGAATGCGACGCCGTATTTGTGATTGTTTTCGGTCAGGCGTAAGAAGAAGTGCAATGAAATCTTCGTACTGGATGACCCATGTCCGTGGATTGGATTAGATCATCCAGATACGTAAGAAGCAGTGACTTTAGTTAGTGGCAAATCACATCCGCCAAGTCACAGTGTTGTTAAACCGAGATTTGTGGCGTTTTATGGAAGAAACGCTCGCCAGGTGAAATCCCGCCATGTCTTGAAACACTGCCGCTGAACTATTTGCTGGAACTGAGTAAACCCGAACCAACCAGCTGACACCACAAGGAGGTAGTTCGGCTAGTCAGATGAATGTATTTTTCGTAGTAGATCCGGGCGCTGCATCAACATGTCGTGAAGTAGTTCGCAAGGATACCCGGGGCTCTTGTCCTCAGAACTGTGTTTCACCATAAGTATCACTTTCAGTGTTTAAACGCTAAGCTGCGTTGTCCAGAATCTACTTCGATTCAGTGTGGACAAATGTAGAGTGCTGCATCTACGGCCCAAGTTGGTTCCTTCCTATAAACACGGCAACCAGGAGCCTCAAACGTCTTCTGGCTAGAAAGATCTGGGAGATCTTTTCCAGGTTTACGTTGGGTGTTCGAATCAGACTGAAACGGCTTCAAGGAGAGGCATCCAACACGGTGGCCTCCTGAAGCGTGCACTCGGACGATTCGACCCTTCGAATTTTCCACAACTTCTCGGCTCAGACATACGGCCACATGTGGAGTACGCAATACAGGTTTGGCAGCCATGGCTGAGGAGTCAGCTTACCGTCTTGGAGGTACCCCAACACAGCGCAACCAAAAACGTCAAGGGTCTGTATAATTTGCCGTATGAAGGAAGGCTTCGAGTGTTCGGGGTCTTCAGCGGACAATATCGGCGATTGCGCGGAAACCGCATTTGGGCTGACCATATTTTGAGAGATTCCAAGCACATGTGCCACCATTTGCTAGAGCTCAGTCACTAAGCGCAATCTGAGAGACCATTATCTCAAGCTGGCACAGTAGCATAGTCGTTTAGAATGTCGTCGGAATTGCTTTTCCGTACGAGTTTGCAGAATGTGGAATGCCTTACCGGAATTTGTCATATGTGCACCCACGCTGACAGGGTTCAAATCCAGGGTTGTCCTTGCACTGATTTCGCTGCACCATCTTACATGACCCACGGATAAACACAAGTGTCTGTAACAGTTTGCACTGACGGGCAAACCCTAGATTTCATTTCACGATTTTCCACCTCCTGCATGTATACACCAGAAGGAGACACGAGTTTTACCAACACCCAATTTGCCGTCGTTTCTCATCAATTTACCTTGGATTTATAGTCTATACTATGTATACTTCAGTGAGTTCATTGTGTAAATCTTGTTTGCTAACAATGTTTTATCTTTTGAATTTTCACCATAACCATCCTACGAGACCTGTTAAACATTAGCTTTTTACCCGTATAAAACCATGGCTCCATTGTCCATACAGGGATCATTTGTGAGATGATTCTTCCAGTAGGTGCATTAGTCCCAGAAGACGGAAAATAAATTGAATACTTTTTTATACTTATTCATATGGGACCGAGTTGGTCTAGAAATGGAAAATCACCTCTACCCACCGTATATCAACCTACATTTGTTTACAGTTCTGATCGAAAATTTTGTCCGCTGTTGCAAGCCTATGCACGTTTTATCTTCGTCAACCAGCTCGTTGTCCTTGATTTCCAAGTCTGGGAGTGTAAATCCAAACAGACTGACGCTTACTCCAACTTTCTCCCAGCACGATGATTCGTCCAATGCTATCCAATTAAAAGCACTCAGTTCTTGAAATCGGTTCATTCTTTCCTGTAGATAATGGACGCAATTGTCATAGAAACTGGTGATAATATTCATCACAACTATTTTGCTGTTGAGACCCGCTTGTTTCAGTTGGCCAATTCGAATCTTTACCTCGTTTGGAACAAAGCTGTTTCTTCTCTTGTCCCTGCTATTCTGCAAGAGTTCGTGCACTGCAGACGACACTTCCTGTGCTGAAATATTTTGTTCCTCCATATTACAGTAGCGTGAAAAATGACGGATGTTGTGTATAACGAATGGCCACAGCTCAAGGTAGAGATATTCAAAGAAATATTGTAATGATGTAGGAGACCTTTGTCGAGACATAAATAGGAGTTCAACGATAAAAGCTGTTCTGGTTTTCCCTTATCCTAGAATGTGTTGGTATTATACCATTTTAGAGTCAGAGAATTCTTTTAGTTTTCCAACACGAACAGTGTAAATGTAAAAGTAATAAGATATTTTTGCCACAGCTGTTTCAACATCAATAGAACGACAACCGCCTGGCGTTTGCAATATGTTGTGGACAAGGTGAGCCACGCAACCAATTCCTACTAGGGTTTCTCTAATGGAAGATGTCAATTTCTCAAATACATCGTTTTGTCCTCTACTCGAAACGCCGCCGAAATTTGTGTTGGTATATCAACACAAAATCCCACGATTTTCTGCTCATATTATTTTGTTCGAAAACATTTTAAATTGGTAAACGGTGTCCGATGTGTCATCACTAAGTGACTACATATCTAATAACGACCACAATACCCAATGATGGCACAAAACATCTCACAAGGATTGCGAACTCCTTTACTTCCTTGAGACTTGAGGCGTCTGTGAATATTGACACGAATTTTACTTTCTTCAGTTTTTCTTGAAGTTTATCTGGCAAATAGGTACAGGAGCATAGTTATTATTATTATTATTATTATTATTATTATTATTATTATTATTATTATTATTGTCTCACATCTTGTGCGGGCACAAGCAAACTTCCGCTCAAACAATTTATCTACCAAGCTTTGATGCAATTCATGGAGTGAAAACCGTGGTTATGAAATACAGCGTGATAAGAGAAGGCAACTTCTGCGGCTGCTGAATTGGCTTCTGTGTTTCCAAACGCTGCTGACCACAAATAGTTATTTCAGGGGCGGAAAATGCTGCTGCAGACCCGGCTGCCTTAGTGCTTTATGATGTCTGAACTGCCACGGCGAGCCAAGTGCATTTGTCACACCGAACATGTGAGTCGTTGTTGCGTGTTGCCTTCATAATGAACGAAAAATCGCTCTCCAGTTGAGTAGTCATCTTACACCTTCTTTTAGACATGGTTTTCCTACCAAGCTAGAAAAAATGCAAGCTTTCCCCACTAAAATTCCAAAAATCTCACCGTTGCTTTGCTTCCCTCTTTTCATATTGTGGTAAAAGGTTTCCTTGCCGCATTGTCCACCCACGCAGTCGACTATCCTGCCAAACTCATGCCGGCCCACGTATTTTGGTCTAATTGCAGCAAGAACTGCGCGGCCATGAAGGACAAATTTTATTGGCGCAAGCAGAAGCTATATCAACACCCACGCAGACGTACATTAATAAGTCACCTTTCCCTCCCAGGACGCACCAGCTCTCCGGGCTTCCGCTCGCGACACCATGCACTTTGGGGGCCTCGTGACGGGATATTCGCCGCCTATTACACCCCCGTATCACCGCTTCTGCGCGTGCCGTTCTGACCGGCCCGGATGTCGTTCGATAGCTCATGATTTACCTTAACGTGGATGCAACACACAGTGCTTGAGGTTGGTCCCGGAAGCTACAAAAGCGGCGGTCTTGTATTATTTATTGCGTTGGCGAACAACACCCTTTCCGTTCTGCCTGGTTCAGGCTCACTACCGGATGTCGCTCATGCCTCGTTTACGTCACGTTCGTCAAGCCAGTGTTGCTGCTCTCCCTGACTGCGCAAGTTCGCGTTTCCGTTCGCCCCCGTTTTAGTGGTCCTTTTGTCTTCCGGGAAATCACTGCCTTCTGCCTGCCTACATAATGGTGTGCACACACTGCAACTGTTTGGTTCTGGTTTTTCACCTACATTTTACATGCTCACAGCGAGACATTCTGAGGTCTACGGCCTCAAAGCGGTACATTAGTGTATCCCGCCCTGCCTTTCTAAAAAAACGGGACAGCAACTTGAAATGCGGGACTGTCTCGCCTGAATCGGGACATATAGCCACCTCGAGTACACGTGATTTACCCGGATATTGTCATGCCATTAGGCGGGAGTTGCGGTCAACCCTCGAAGTTTAGATCGCTGATCCAGTGTGCATCGCCAAAACCAATGGTTATATGAACAGGCTGCATGAGGTGCAGCTATCAGTGTGGCGGGTTGATCTAACCGACAGGCAGGTCATAAATGCAAGCCTCGTACTCCGTAACCACAGACCAAACGTACGTGCGGGGTCAGTAACGGTGGACTGCACTGTCATGGTGGCGACAGACACCGGATCCACCGCTCGACTGAAGCAGGGGCTAAGTAGCGAAAAGAGCTGGTGGCCACGTGTACAACTGCACGGACACTTGCTACAAGCCCTAAGAGCATGTCCTTACGTGGCATAGCGTACCGTGGCTAAGATTGAACACATGCGAACGATGTAAGTAGGGCATGAGGTATTGCTAAATTTGGCCGCACAGTATAACTCACGTGTGAACGGATGCACACCGTCGGTTCACATAATACATCAAAGTTCGGTTTGCGTCAGTAGGACACTACAATTGCATGTGGCACCGGTCTCAGGAAACTCATCCATGTTAGCATTGATTTGTCCCTATGCCGTCACGGTCACTCACAACGCCGATAAATAAACTATTTATTTTTATTTAACAGTTAGTTCCCTTCAATAGTTTGAATAACATAATGAGAAGACAATCACTAATAACTGCGCGTATTTCCCCAATTGCGTCCATTATCTACAGGAAAGAATGAACCGATTTCAAGAACTGAGTGCTTTTAATTGGATAGCATTGGACGAATCATCGTGCTGGGAGAAAGTTGAAGTAAGCGTCAGTCTGTTTGGATTTACACTCCCAGACTTGGAAATCAAGGACAACGAGCTGGTTGACGAAGATGAAAACGTGCGTAGGCTTGCATCAGCGGACAAAATTTTCGATCAGAACTGTAAACAAATGTAGGTTTGTATACGGTGGGTAGAGGTGATTTTCCATTTCTAGACCAACTCGGTTCCATATGAATAAGTATAAAAAGTATTCAATTTATTTTCCGTCTCCTGGGACTAATGAACCTACTGGAAGAATCATCTCGCAAATGATCTCTCTATGGACAATGGAGCCATGGTTTTATACAGGTGATTGTCTCACCTAGCCGAGTTAATATGTAGTGGCATATAATAGACAATTTTCACAGAATATTTTGCATAGCCTGGTCGCTGCGGCTCACGGAAGCGCGGGCTATACCATTTTGATCTCCGTCGTTTCGCTGTTATATGTCCAGTCCATTAATTTCCGCCTATTTTTTGTGTCAGTAAAGTTTTTCTGTAACCGTCTTGAACCAACTGACAATTTCGACTCGCTGCCTTTGGATTGTTCCGTCACTTGTTACCGTTTACTCGAGTAAAGTGGAATTTACCATCACCAAAAGTTTTACGGCTGGACTGCCATTCTTTCAGGTCAGGCATATGACCTTCTTCTTCGCTAGATCAGATTACTCGGCACTCCATTTACGAAAATGCTTCTTCCACTTTATGTGTAATTGGCGTTTAAATAGTCCTTGTCCCGTTGGCTTACGCTCCAGGTAACATTCGGAGATATGCGTATCTCGCTGTCTTCATTCTGTATGCAGTATGTGAACCAAAGAACCATCTTGCCATCCTCTTTGGATCTTAACATTACTCGCTTTTGCCGGGACTCCCTGTAGTGTATTGAGGTTGCATAGCTAGGTATACGCATTATATCAGTTGGTCTGGTCTGAACTTCGGTTCTATCGCTCAGGAAATTTCACTGTTTTAAATTATCCTGCTCTGTGACTCTTACGTAGCTTGCTTTGGACTCAAGTATGTTGGTGCGTATACGTGCTAACGTACCGTAGTTCCGCCTTATCTTTTGTGGTGTGAGATGCACGGGTATCGAAGGCTTTGTTGAGGTCTGTGCATGTCGCACCTGGCCCCTGTGCAGTGCTGTGGCCGGACCTATTGAGGCTACTGAAGTCGCACTTTATGAAAGTGAGCAGCGACGGTTGCATAAGTAGACCGGTCTTTAGCAGGCTCCATGTTTGCCGCTCAATAGAAAGGGTAAGTGTTACTGTCGTCGCACCAGTCTATAGATTGGACAAGAGGATTTGGCCTATGGAGCCGAGCATTCTTCGCTCATCCCGGACGACGAGTTGGTTCGTGGTTCTCAAGGGTTCCCATACTGCGTGACGGTGGGATCGCTTTGTCCGTTTTGGTGGTCTCGAGGTAGTAGATGCGGGAGACGGATGAGGTGCAAGCCGTGTATTGCTGCCTGAAGCGAAGCAAGTCTGAACTAAAACAATGTTCAGCTTCTGCAACTAGACTGTCTACTCCTGGACTAATGATAGTACACATGTTACAAGTTGAACCGTCGTACACTTAGAACAGAAACAAAGTGACTCTCAGCAGTTCGGATGGTAACGGCTAGTGTAATGGGAACATGTCAACCCTAGGTTACCACCTCGACATACGTTTGATTGACACCAAATACTTCGTTTCGGGTTACCTGTGTTGTGGCCATGACTGCTGAATTGCCGTTCCCGTTTTGCGCGTAAGCATCGCCTCGCCGTCAGCTAGTGCTCAGCCGTCAATCGTTAAGTCTAAATCTGATGGCTGGTTAATCGTGCGTTGCGTGTTGGGTCCGTGCGTCATTTGACCGCGGTAGGGTGTCTGCTGTAGATAATTACCGTGCTTGGCAGGCTGGTTATTCGCACCCTATGTAAGCAGGAGCGGCGAATGTTGACGGCTGCTTCCCTGTGAGGGTATCACAATGGGAATATAGTGTGCTCTGTTGCTGTCACACATCCTGATAGAATGAAACGACGGAAAGCTTCATCGACAGCTGGGAGACTCTTATAGCAAAGGAGTCAAAAATTTTCGATGGGTGGTTCTAAATGCGTGAAACTTCACAACGGAATCAGGGTGAAAATTTGTCAAAAGCTGCAAGTCCGGTGGAAAATACCTCTATCGGAATTAATAACGAGAAAATGTTTTTAGTAGATGAAGCTGGACAAACCGAGAAGAAATGTGTAGAGCTAGAGAAGTACGACAAAATGTCATATAGAGGATTATACTCTTACTCCAGTTTTCGACATATTCTTTGCCGAGTTCCACCTGTGTAACTGCATCAAATCGGTTTCTCAGAAAAGATGTTGGCCTCATTCGGAAGAAGAAGCTGATGTCTCCCAAATTACGCGGCAACC
This sequence comes from Dicrocoelium dendriticum, assembly GCA_944474145.2. Classification (NCBI taxonomy): domain Eukaryota; kingdom Metazoa; phylum Platyhelminthes; class Trematoda; order Plagiorchiida; family Dicrocoeliidae; genus Dicrocoelium; species Dicrocoelium dendriticum. Next base: position 52,959,571 of record OX104066.1, on the reverse strand, counting down.
ATCCCTGCAAGTTGCAGCATAACAAAGTTACACCCTTTTTGCTCCGCTCATCAACTGAACAGCTCTGGGATCGCCTTTCAGCTCTCCATCTCCATCGTCCCTTAAGGCAGACGGATTAACACACGCTGCCGCTTTGTGTGGGTGTGTGTGTTCAACTGCGAGGCGATTGATCGCTGAACCCGACAGCCTGCACGTTACGACCTCCATCTGCCTCTACCGCCTAACTTTGGTGAGGTTGAACAACTACATTCGTTTGTGTGTTCTGGCTTGTTGGTGTCACGCCTGACGCAGAAAACACTCAAGGTGAGCGCTTTGAGAGGCCTTGCTGTAAACAATAAGAGGACGACTAGCATTCCAATGGTTCCACGTCGCCTATGTTGCGCAGACAATTGCAGTAAAGTCCTTAAGATCAGTGTAACTTGTTCTAGCTGCATTAGATCGTACAGTCCGCAATGTGTAGGCAAATCCGTCCAAGAAATGAGACAGACAAACGAAGTTGCTGAAACAAGTTGGTTTTGCCCATTATGTCAAGTCATTCCAGTTGTCAACTGTTTATCGTTGCTCATGAAAAACTGCGATAGGATGACGGAAACGATCGCGCATTATGTAAATAATAAGATCGATCCCACGGAGGTAAATATGGCCAAGATAATACCTCACCCAACCAAAGTAAGCTCCGAATCTAAGCCGAAGAAGAGAGCTAGACGCTCCAACAGCATTGCAGCATCTGTGACTCTAAAGCCACTGGGTCACCTCACACCCATAATTAAACCAGCCTCAAACATGCCTGCTTCCAATCATTCAACCATAAACGCTTCACTTAGAGATTCAGCCATGACACCGACAGCTCAGAGCCGAAGGCAATGCGGTACAGATAACAAGCAGATAACGTACGCATCGATGGCCTCGACAAACACGCCGGAAGCGACACATAGGTCTGTTGTGCGGAGCATGGAATACTAGTCGGTAAGCAATGACACGTAAGACGTGTCAAATACAAGTATAGAAGTCGGAGGCGACTGAACCCAACGTATATTGTGCAGGCTACAAGAATAGGAAGCGAATCAGACAGAGCGAGAAACGTGCAGCGAGGTACTCACCAAAACGGTTTTTGTCAACGGACGTGCAGTCAGTAAAACAAGTGGACGTTTCGAAGGTTAAAACAACCATAAAATCCAATGTTGCAATATACTGAAAGAGCTTGTTTTCCGGTACACTACAAGGGCCTCCCCCTAGATGGCTGAAGGATGGAAGCCTTCGCTAGAGCTGTTAGTGGGGGAAAATGGAAGGTGAGGGTGGATGCAAATATTTGCAGGGGCTTGAGTAAGGGCTTCCAAAGTGGGGTGTGTAGCAGATTTCGCTGGGTCCAGGCTTTTGTTAGTTATTATTTATGACGATCGTGTGGACCAGAGTGCATTATCAGTGGACCGTCGGGGCCGGCTGGTCGGACTGCGAAAAACTGGCTAGTCCAGGAAAAAGGCCGACAGGACCTTCCTTTGCTGCAGACCCGACGGTGCGCTTGGGAGTTGTCACTCCCCCCACCCCACTTTAGTCCACGGTCCTCGTCCCACGAAGAAATCCGGCGTCCTCGTCGGCAATGCCTAGGCGGCGTTTGGGGACCAATCCGTTCGTGGGTGTCTGCGGTCGAGGGCGACTGTCTGTTCCCTGAGTGAGGAAGGGGGCTTTGGGACGGCTGGCGAGTCACTCCAGGGTTGCGTTGAGCCGGTTGGCGAGTCACTCGAGGGTTGCCTGGGCAGTTCCGGCGGTTGAGTTCTGGAAAGTAGAACTCAGAGGGGGTGGATAAGGGTCGGGGAAGTGGCTTGACGCCGGAGAGGGAACATGACATGCATGATAACAGCAAATACGCTTTTTAGGTTTTCAAACTTTTTTGGGTTTTTTTTCGATGTTGAAAAACGTTTGTGGATGAGACGCACGATAACCACTAAAGACGAGAAAGGCGTGTTAAGGGAAATAGCAAACGTTTACAAAATCTGCAAAACGGACCAGACGTTTGACCTGTCTACCGCGTCGGTCGGTTGCCTGGGGTTGCGGCGGGATAGGTTGCGGGTCAAGGGGTACGGAGGGTTCCGGTGTATCCAGTGCTCGGGAAGTCACCACAGGTGCGGGTGCTTGTGCGAGAGCATCAGGATGGGATGCAAGTGGCTCGTCAAAGAAAGCCACTTCGAGGCGGTCGATGAACACTGTTGTTCGGTGACCATTCTGGTCTAAATTAAAATGTTTCGGAGTCCGTTGCAGAACTCTGAAAGAGCCAGTGTAGGGAGGCTGAAGAGGGCGCCGCACTGCGTCGGTGCGGAGGAAGACATGAGTGCAGGTAGAGAGTCCGTTGTGCATTTGCACTTCTCTAGTCTGTTCACGGGGCGGGGTCGGGCGTAGTGAACGCATGCGTTCAGCTAGAGAGGACGCAAAGTTAGACGGAGGCATACCCGACGATGCGGGAGATGAAACAAATTCTCCTGGTAACTTGAGCGTTGTGCCGTAAACCAGCTCTGCTGGTGCACATTGCAAGTCAGCTTTGATGCTGCTGCGGATGCCTAAGAGTACGAGCGAAATGTTTTCGCTCCAGCTAGGGTCGGAGGAGGCGCAGAGCGAGGCTTTAAGCTGTCTATGGAAACGTTCAACTAACCCGTTGGCTGCTGGGTGATAGGCTGTGGTATGAATGCGGCGACAGCCTAAAAAGTTGCAGAACGTATCGAATTGTGAAGATTCGAAAGGCGTTCCTCGGTCAGTTGTGATGGTGGATGGGCATCCGTAGTGCGAGACCCACCGATCTGAGAAGGCCCGGATAACAGTCTCAGCTGTGCAGTCTGTTACGGGAATGGCTTCTGGCCATCTGGTGAAGCGGTCGACGCATGTAAGAATGTATACGAATCCGCGTGAAGGAGGCAATGGACCTACCAGGTCTAAGTGTACTTGCGAGAACCGAGAGTCCGGGGCAGGAATTGAACCAAGAGGACTGCGGGTGTGACGATGTACTTTAGAGCGCTGGCATTGAAGGCAGGCACGAGCCCAGGCACGAACATCTTTGTTTACGTGGGGCCAAACGAAAAGTTCGGTGACCAGTTTCAAAGATACACGGATACCGGGATGTGATAGTGAGTGCAGTGCGTCAAAGACTGTGCGTCTGAAGGAGACGGGCACGAGAGGTCTAGGACAATCTGTAGAAGTGTCACAAAGAATGGTTCCTTCCGTGGTTTGGAGAGGAACAGGTTGCACATGCAGCGAAGTGGACTGCAGAGTGCGCTGTATATCTTCGTCTTGAGCCTGAGCCGACGCCATGGCGGCAAGATCGACGGTAGGCAAAGACTGGAGAGTGAGGTTGACGCGTGAGAGTGCGTCGGCGACGGGATTGTCGACACCTGAGACATGACGTATGTACGAAATGAACTGCGTGACAAAGTCTAGGTGTCTTGTTTCTCGTGATGAGTATTTGTCGCAAGCCGAGTTGAAGGCAAAGATAAGGAGCTTGTGGTCAGTGTAGACCGTGAAAGCGCGGCATTCGAGTGTGTGCCGGAAGTGACGTATTGCTAGATAAATGGCAAGCAGTTCTCTGCCAAACGTGCTGTAGCGGGATTCCGCTGGCTGCAGGTGCTTGAAGAAGAACCCAAGGGGTTGCCATTGCCTACCAACGTGTTGTTGGAGGACGGCTCCTACCGCGACGTCTGAGGCATCAGTCGTAATAGAAAGGGGCGCAGTCGATTCGGAATGAGCGAGGAGGGCTATGTTGGAGATAGCATCCTTGAGCTCGGCGAAGGCTGCCTGTGCTGTGTCAGGGAAAGCGAACTTACGTTCATTTCCTCTGAGTAGGTCAGTCAGTGGCTGCATGAGCTGAGCGCAGCGCGGAATGAAGCGTCGATAGTAGTTGACCAAACCACAAAATCGACGGAGGTGCTTGAACGAAGTCGGAGCTGGGAAGTCCTTGATTGCCTGGATCTTATCAGGAAGGACTTCGATACCAGACGATGAAACGAGGTGGCCTAGGAATTCTACCGTTGATTTGCCGAGTTCGCACTTAGTCGGGTTGACTGTGACACCGTGTTGGGTCAAGCGCTGGAAGAGAGTTCGAAGATGCTCGAGGTGCTCTTGTTCCGATGAACTGGCTACTAAGATATCATCGAGGTAGGAATATGCGAAGTCTAGGCCACGAGTGACATCGTGGATGAAGCGTTGGAAGGTTTGTGCGGCGTTGCACAGTCCAAATGGCATTCTTAAAAATTCAAACAAACCGAAAGGAGTGATGACGGCTGTTTTAGGAATGTCATTGTCTTTCACAGGTATCTGGTGATAGGCGCGAACCAGATCGATCTTGCTGAAGATCGTCTTACCTGTGAGGCATGCGGTAAGGTCCTGCATGTGTGGGATGGGATACCTATCTGGGACGGTTAGGCGATTGAGTGCGCGGTAATCACCGCAAGGGCGCCAGTCACCAGAGTTCTTGGGGACCATCTGCAGGGGCGAGGACCAAGGGCTGTCGGAAGGGCGGATTATTCCAAGTTCAAGCATGTGCTCAAACTCCGCCCTAGCTACCTTTAGTTTCTCAGGCGATAGTCGGCGTGGACGGCATGACACAGGTGGGCCATTCGTCCGTATGTGGTGCGTGACTTGAGCTGCCACGGGAAAAGCTGCGTTCATTGGCTGAACGAGCTTGGAATACTGAGAAAAGAGATTAGTGTAGTCTGGCGAGGTCTGAGGAAATGCATAGACCGGGGATATAGATGTGACATCGGCGGTGATGCCACGTACACTGAGTTTTGTTGCAGCGTCGACTATCATCTGGCGTTTCGCATCGACCAAGAGGTCGAAATGCCTGAGAAAGTCAATGCCGATGATGGCAAAGGGGACTTCAGCGACAGTGAATACCCAGCGGAAAGTGCGCCGAAGACCTAGGTCCAGGGTAAGCGACCGATGACCGTAGGTGGCTATTGGCGTGCCATTGGCGGCACTGAGGCTTGTCGACAGAGAAGTGGTAGGTTCACCTGCCATAGGGGGAATGACGCTGACTTCCGCCCCGGTATCAACTAAGAACTGGGTATCGGAGTCATAATCCCTAATGTAGATGAGACGACTTTGAGCTTTGCCGACATTCGTGGCCATTACAGCCCGGCGTGGCGGATCATCTATAGCGGAGTAGCTACACGGCTGTACGCACTTACGGGCTTTAGTACCGAAACGCGAGTGGTAAAAGCAGTAACCTGTGGCATCAGGTTTTGTGCGACGGGGCGATGATCCGGAGCGGTTGCGGTGCTTACGGTTTAAAGTGAGTTCTTTGATCTGGCGCTGAAGCGACGCTATCTGCAATGATAATGCGTCTATTGCCGACGGCGGGTTAGTCGCGCCTGTCGTTGTGGTTGCGCCAGCGCAAAGCTGCTTAGGTGCTTTGGTTTCAGTCTCTGGCTGGTGCCTTTCGATGACGCGGTCTGCTAGATCTGCAATTGCTGTGGTGGGCAAGTCACTTGCTACTGCAAGGATAGCCTGTGTGCTTTCAGGAAGGCGTTGCATCCACAGCTCGCGGAGAATCCCTACGTCCATGTTGGACGTGCCGATGAGCTGTTGCATTTCGCGCAACAAGGCTGAGGGCATCCTATCTCCTAGCTGCAGATCACTAAATAGTTGCTGCAGACGGACCTTGTCAGAAGGCGTGATTCGCTGAATAATAGCCTGTTTAAGAGTCTCGTATTTCATTACTAGAGGGGGGCAAAGTATGATGTCTCTCACCTGCGAGGATATACTCTGAGGAAGGCAAGATATTAGCTGATTATACATGGCGAAATCAGAAGAAATCTTACGAATATAAAATACGGATTCTAGGTGCAAAAACCATAATAAAGGATCATTCTCCCAAAAAGAGGGAGAAGCTAAGGCAACAGAATTGACCATGACATGCTGAACGGCGTTAACCGCGCATGGAGACGGCTTATCCTCTAGATAATCCATTGCAAAAAGCAGATAAAAGATGTGGCAGGTGAGAAAACACTATGATCACAAGTAATGAATCAAAAACCACTGGAACGAGCTCACCAGAATGAAAATGCAAAATGGCGGGCGGCGTGTTCCTGACAGGGGGTCACCAATTGTTGGGCGGAGCCTGGAATACTAGTCAGTAAGCACTGACACGTAAGACGTGTCAAATACAAGTATAGAAGTCGGAGGCGACTGAACCCAACGTATATTGTGCAGGCTACAAGAATAGGAAGCGAATCAGACAGAGCGGGAAACGTGCAGCGAGGTACTCACCAAAACGGTTTGTGTCAACGGACGTGCAGTCAGTAAAACAAGTGGACGTTTCGAAGGTTAAAACAACCATAAAATCCAATGTTACAATATACTGAAAGAGCTTGTTTTCCGGTGCACTACAGGTCCATCTTCAGTACCGAGCACGCGTGGCGCAAAACAGCTTTCACCGTCAACTCCAGTGGTGCACTCTAAACAACACAACTTGCGGGCAAAAACTATAAAACCAACACCCGCTAGACAAAACCACGCTGCGTTAACTCTCGTGTGCACCAATGTTCCCGAGTCCAAGTCTGGCAAAATAAAAGGCAAGTTTCAAGACGACCGAAATCAGTGGAGTTCCATCTGCGAGACGATTGTTATTCGGGCTGAGCCTGCAATGCTGCAACGCGTAGCGCGTCACCCGACCTCAGTGCACTCTGGTGAACCTCGAATGCTCCGAGTAACACTAGACTCAGCAGACGAGACAGAGGCTTTCCTGCTCTCAGCAGTTCGTCTTCGCAGCTCCCCGAGTGGAGTGTGCATATTACCTGATCTTCCTTGGAAAGATCGCCCAAAAGAAGCAATTGAGCAACGCGGCATTCCTAATAGGGATAGCAAGAAAACAATATTTGTTCATGGTGTTCCCTAGATTCTGCATTCTTCTGATCACGATGCGCAAATACATGACCTAGAGCAGTCGTGCCACACCCGCCAAACCCACGACAATAGTTCAGTCATTACATAACTAAAAGGGCTGCGGCCAAAGCCTAAGGAAAGTAAGGGTACACTCCGAGGGAATGACGCAAGTTCTGCTGGATAGCTGGTTAAAGTTTCCAGTTAGGTTGCCAAGACAGATTCGGCTAAAGGCAGCAAGTGAACGGCCAAGAGTCAGAAGCAATTCGATGGAACTTGCAAACGCAAAAACTTTTTTATTTACACAGTCCTACGAATAGACCGACACAACGGTGTTCACGGCACACAACAGAACAGCGGACAGCACGCGTGAAACGACTGTTCAGGAACGTTCAACAACGCCATGCAACATGATTGAAATCCATAAACCAACAAAGGATTAATGGACGCTTACCTAAAGGCCGGCTTAAAAACTAACACAAAGTTGACATCCATCAACGCACTCCTAACCACAATGCTCTATATTGCGTGTACACAAACGCCCAAGGCCTTCCAAGTAAGTGGGACGAACTTAGAGAATTCCATGACTCACAACTGTGGGACCACGTCATGAGTACAGAGACATGGTTAAACCCTGAGATAACAGATTCTGAGATCAATTTACCCGGTATGTCACTGCTTCGGACCGATAGAACCGGAAGGAGTGGCGGCGTGATTCTTTACTATAACACAAACCTCTGATGTAAAGTCGCCGATTACCTGGAAATCCCAGCTCCTGATTCGCTTTGGTGCCGCCTATGGTTGCGAAACAAGGACACATGTCTACTAGCCTTGATTTGCCGCCCACCAAACTCAACGTCGGAAATGGACGCCAAACTGAACCACGTTTTACAGTTTGATTTGAACAAGTCCTACACCCACATTCTTATCGCGGGAGACTTTAACATGCACGACATCAAAACGCCGGGCAACTGACGGTACGCAGTTTTAAGCTTGCTTGCAAGAGCTAATTTCTAGCCACCATCTGAACAACCACGTAACCTCTCCCACCGGATTTCGAACTGCTAACAAGCCGTCGATACTGGATCGTGTGCTCACTAACGAAGAACTCATGGTTGACGGGATAGTTGGAAGCACACTACTAGGTCGCAAGGATCATGTTACTCTACTCTTTGACTATATATGCTATGCGGAGTACCTTGAAAAGGAGGACAATAAAGTGCATAATGTCACGAACTACAATGTGTTATCTACGCTTGTTAAGAATACATCTTGGACTTTCTTAACCGAATACCCCCCAGATGTTGCCTTGGAAAGCTTTACAATGACCTTTCGCACACTGGTAGCGCAAGTATCAAAACAGAAGTCCTTTCAACCCCAAAACAAGCATAAGTCATTTCTGAGGAGCAGAACATGTAAATGTATGTCCCGGAGGGATTTGGCATGGCAAGATCATCTGGACTGCTCAAACGCCGAAATCTGGACTGCATACGTGACACATCGTAAATTCTGTGTGAAACTCATCCGCGAAGACAAGTTCGCTTATCATCAGGAGTTAATGAAGCGATTCTGCACTAACCGCAAACTTCTGTACAGGCACGTTAACGGCCTTCGAAATGTGAAACTGGGGATTCCAGCACTGGTCACGGCTGATAGATGCACGCGATCAGCAATGGAAGCAGCTGATCTCCTACGGCTTCATTACTCCCAACATTTCCAGCAGGTAACGTGACCAAATATTCTGCTCAATTCTATTACTCCACAGTCGGGTTTTGACAACATCACCTACACTGCGGAAGCTGTGTTGAAGAAGTTGTTATCCTCGCGTATCCACAGTTCTCCTGAAGCCGACAACATCCGGCCAAAGGCTCTGCAGGCAGTAGCTAGTGATCTAGCAGAACTACTGGCTGTTTTCTATCAGCGATGTTTAGAAGAGAATCATATTCCACCAGTATGGAAGCAAGGAGTCATTCATGCCATCTCTAAAGGAGGCAGCCGCACTGACCCTACCAACTACCGTCCAATAACACTACTTCCCGTACTATCCAAAGTAAGGGAATCGATCATCGCAGATGCGCTGATGCAGTATCTGGAAAGCCACAACTTAATAGCCTCGGAGCAACATGGCTTTCCTCAAAAGCGTTCATGTAATACTAACCTATTTATTGCACGTAATAGCTGGACTGAAGCTGTTGATGATGGAGTAGGAGTCGATGTCATCTACCTGGAATTCTCAAAAGCGTTTGATCGCTTAGACCATCGAATTCTCCTTCAGAAGCTGCGGAACTACGGCATTGTTGACCCAATCCTGAGTTGGATTAGCAATTTTCTACATGAACGACGGCTAGAATTGAGAGGCCGAGAATCATTGTCTGATACAGTCGATGTGGTGTGTGGAGCACCACAAGGCTCGGTTCTTGGACCTCGTCTATTCTTGGTATTCATTAACGATTTGGCGATATCATTTGCTTCCGATTTCCTATTTCTCGCTGATTATATCAAGATGTGGTGATGGGTCAGGAGACCGGACGATCACGAACGGCTCCAGTGCAATCTTAACAGGGTGTGGAACTGGTCAGTTCAAAACGCTATACCATTCAACGTAGACAAATGTCGCGTTGTACAATTACGCCATTGACATAACAACACCTATTTACTCGGGGTAAACGGATTGCACAACAGCTCCCAGGAACGTGACCTTGGTGTGATCGTACAGAGCGAACCCAACTGTTCAAAACCGGCTGAGGTAGCTGCGAAAAGAAGCAACCAGCACGTCGGCATGCTGCGAAGGACATTCGGGAGATTTGACCTACCAATCTTCCCAATGATGTACAATTCCTACGTGCGCCCACATGTTGAATACGCAATCCAAGCTTGACAATCTTGGTTGATGCGCGACCTAGAAGCGTTAGGAGTACCACAACGAAGAGCAACAAAGAATGTAAAGGGCCTGCGCTATCACTGTTACCACGGAAGGCTGAAGTTGCTGGGAATTGTCAACGGACGCTATCGAAGGCTGCGCGGCAATCTCATATTAGCATATTAGTATTGTTTGACCCCAACCACGTATGCCGCCATTTGCTGAAACTTAGCCACAACACGCAACTCAGGGGTAACTTCTGAAAGTTGAAGGAAAAATATAGCCGTCTACAGTGTCGACGTAATTACTTTTCCCTTCGGGTTTGCCAACCCTGGAACGCACTCCCGGACTCAGTTATATTCTCTCCTACCTTGGACGTATTCAAAAACCGACTAAATGTTGCTCTCTGCTCCCAGCATTTTGTTACCTAAACTCTATTGTGGATTACGCCAAGCATGCTTTTCTACAGGATTTATGTATCAAATGAACTTAAGTGAGCGATCATATTTTCTTTTTCTCACTCCTTACATCAACGATCACTGCACCCCAGTGTCTTTCTGAACGTTTACGCTCGATAATTTTTTTAAAATTTTACACTGATGTTACTTATCAAAGTATTCATCTCGGCAGACGTTTGGTAGATGACCCAGATATACTTTGATTTCATCATGTTCACCTCAACCATTCTACGGGACGTGTCAAGCACTTGCTATTATCCCACGATAAATCATTGTTCATTGTTTAGGATAAATACTGCATTTGGTCGCTAGGTTCTGTTGGTGCTGTGGTTTCTCTTCACGGACGAATTTGATATAGTGGTTTTGTTGTGTCATGCAGTTACTCCATGTCGGCAAACCCGGAGATGCATTAAAGCGCGCCAGGCGAAATCTCTTAACGTCAGGTAGTTGTGCATCTGGCAAGGATACGATAGAACAAAAATTCACGAGCCGATCCTACTGTATGAAAGTTCCCACACACTTCAGTATGTTATCGCATGCTTTGGAGCAATTACAAACGGCACAGTAAAGCCATGTGTTGCTCACGCATAAAAGTGGTTACGCAAATTCAATCAACAGTACGTCACATTTGCATGCCTGAAAACTGGCAACTTTAAGCGTGTAAGTCCAAGTTGAAGTCAGGATATCAATTATGTAATGCCCGCGGAAATATGTTGCACACTACTGATGAAGTTACCAAAACCACCAGTGACAGCCATTAAGTAGCCTGTTTTCCAGGACACTTCTATACTGCTCCAACACCGAGTCACAGAAATACACATCACGTACGATGGGTTTAAGAAATCACATCCTTTTGAGTCCGTTGTTCGGTGAACAAGTTGCGCGCCGAGAATCATTAACATAAATGTTACTTAAGCTGTTTTCCTTTCCCCTTCGAACGCATGCGAGTCAGTGAACATGTCCGGAACACTGGGTCACTCCCCCCTTTGTGAATGCGATCCTCGAATGCGCCACGAGCAATCAATGGGATTTTGACAGTGTAGCTATGGTACAGCAGCCAGGCGGTATTGGATGATGCGATAGCAGATTTACGGGCAGTTTTGCAGTCGTATTAGAAGGGGCACGGCAAGAGCATGCATAACATAGGGGTAGTGTGCGTGATTGCCAACCAGGCTGCCGGAGTTTGAATCCTGCGTGCGCTGGCTTTGTACTCGCTCCGGTGGCACATAGACTACATCATTTTACACACATGTTAGCGCATTGTACCAAGCTTGTAGTGTGGCACATTTTCGAAATCGCTTGCAGTGCTTCCAAGTTAGCAAGATTTCTTTCAGATAGGCCTCATAATAGAACAGAAGGTGGTGCTCGACCACTTTCATTTGACTGTCTGTCGCTTATGCTGTGGACTTCTAACCGGTGTCCCATTGGGTAACGTTCCATGACCAATGAGAGTGTCAACAACGCCAAAACTGCGTTCTTAGCCTCGCTAACTTGAAAGCACTGAACGCAATTTCGAAAATGTGCCACTCTAAAAGCTTGGTACAATGCGTCAGCATGCGTGTAAAACGGTATAGACTTGGTACGATACAGTAAAGCTTGCATTGGTTCCTGCGCAATGATAACATACAAAAGTTAAGACTTCAAAGTTGTTCTACACTCGAATATCTGCAGGAAGCCTTTTCCACATCCTAAAAGCATTCTTGCACCTTCCATTGGAACGTTGTATTTAATGGGAATAAAAGCTCGAGCTTTACATGACCCATAGGGTGAAAAAGGTTAGGGTTGGGTCCGATGAAAAGCCAAGCAACCCTATATACCGGGTTGGACTCGCGTGTTAGCCGTATCTTCACCGCGCTTATGCGGCATCTAAACAGAATGCATGCCGGCTCAATGCGTGACATCTCACCACGCCCTCCGAAACGGCCATGAAGAGGAATTAGGTAGAAGCGAAAAAAAGAAGAGAAACCCCATCAAGTAGAAGGTAGCTGTTCCAGGGAATATTGCGGTGTAGCTTGGCCGCATGACAGTCCAGGCGGGTCTTAAAATCCACCACAGTTGGTGCTGAGACTAAATCGGCAGAGAGAGACAGACGGTCGGCAGATTCGCAAAGCGATGTAGTGTCGTCTGCAGTTCAGCCGACTGTGCTGATGTGTGATCCTCAGTGGGTGACCCCGTAGGTGGGAGCACAATTGGTGCAGTATGAGTAGGTGGCGACAGGGATGTCCAGGGTTAGATAAGATCATAAATACAAGCATCAGGTCACCCCGTAGACGTCGATACTTAAGCGAGTAGAGGCCCAGGTAGTGAAGGCCTTGTGGATAATCTAGGTGATTGAGACCTTGAGCCAGTTTTGTTGCTCGACGTTGTGGGGCTTCGAGTATGCGTTGGTCGTTCAACAGTCAGGGGCTCCAAGCCTTAATAGCAAACTCCAAGTGGTATCAAAAAAATACGTTCAAGAGGAGGCGGAAATTGCTGGGGTCAATTTGGCCCAAGGCCCGTTTCAGCAATTCCACCGTGCGGTTAGCAGCAGAAGCTGCTTGCCGGCAGGAAGTGGACACGGAAAGACTAGTCTGCGTAATGCTACCCAAACCTCTTTCCGCTGACGAGATCTGGAGGATAGAGGTTCCCAGGAAATATAGAGGAGAAAAAGCGGAGGGGCGGGTGGAAGGGACGCGACATCTCGAAGCGTTAAATTGAAAGTTGTTTTCTATGGACCATTGATGTAGAAGGTCGACGTCCATCTGAAGTGCGTGGGCATCGTCCGGAACGGCAGCTGTGCGCCACGGCTTCGCGTAATCCGCATATGGCAGCAGCGAAGCCTATACTTGCGGTGTGACGTCATCAATGAAGGCTAAGAAGAGGTCCGGTCCGAGAACAGACCCCATGTGGAACCCCGCTTGTGGCAAGGATGCGGGGAGACAACGCTCCGTCGACGCTTATTTTGACGGCACGGTTTTGGACCTAGTTCCGGATCTAGTCCATCAAGGCTTCTGAAACGCCGTAAGACAACTGTTTCTGTAGTAGGATGTTGTGGTCGTGCTTTTCGAAGACTTTGGTAAAATGCAAGAATGTGACGTGCGTTTCTAGGCCAGGGTCGGCAGCAGTCCTCCAGCTATCCCTGGGAAGTAGCAGGTTAATCAGGTACGACCGTCGCCGCAAGAAGCCATGCTGTAAATCGGACAGCAATTTCTGAGCCTCCATTAATCCATTAAAGCGTCTGCGACGAACGATTCCATCACTTTGGAGATCGTAGAGTGGAGGGTTATCGGTCGGTACTTGGCCGGGCCTTTGCGAGTAGCGCCTATGTAGATTGGCGTAATAGTCACATTTCCATTCATTAGGAACTTTGCCTTGTGAGAACAAGTGGGTGATCAGCTCCGCTAGGGGTTAAGCTAGAGCTGGTACGCACGCCTGTAAAAGTCTTGGGTGGAAACCATCAGCGCCAGGAGAGGCCGTTAGCCGCAGGGATTTGAGTTTTGCCAAAACCTTCCCCGGAGTGAACTAAGCAGTGGTCAGGGAAGTTTGGGGTGAGACCAAAGAAGGTACTATCGTTGTATGCATTGATGAACAGGACAGGACAGGATCCAGGGACGAACCAAGCTTTCGCTTAACGAGCGTCCAGTTTCGTGTGCAGTGAGCGAAAAAGAGTCCACAGTACCGCGACTTGATGGAATATTCTTGGTTCTAAAATGGTGAGAAAACGTAGGCAAGTGCAAGACGAACAACACACTATCATATAACAATGAGATTAGGGGCAGTTACTGAAGCTAAAGGAAATTCGGGAAACAGGGCAAGCCAATGTTTGTCTAGGCTACGTTCAAATTCCCCCACAGTTTCGCATGCCAATAGAGAGGAAGGAAGTTTATTCCAAACAGGTACAACCCGGTTTGTAAAGAACCTGGCTCTTAACTCCCGCCTTGATCTATGATGCTTCAATTTCATGCAATGGCCCCGCAAGTTGTCTGACGTAGCTGGTTCAAAGAGATCGGTTTGTCTGGGACCGCTGTGACCTTTCATGATTGTGAACGTCTCTAGTAAGTCACCTCTTAATCTGCGTCTTCTCATTGAGAACGAAGCCAAGTTAGCTAACCGATCTTCATATGGTAACCCGCGCTGGCCTTCTATCATTCGTGTGTCCACTGTTTGCACATTCTCAATACAAATAATATCTTTCTGCAGGTAGGGTGCCCATGCTTGAACACAGTATTCCGGATGTGGTCTCACCACAGCTTTGAACAAGGGAAGAAAGAATAGTTTAGTACAACTCAGGACTCTCCTGAGACGAAATACTTCTTGTCGCGCTTTATTATCCGCATGCCTGCATTGAGCCGAGGGCTTAAAGTCACTCGTCACGATGACACCTAAGTCACGTGCCTCGGTGACATGCTGCAGTGTTAGAGACCTATTGGATATAGGCACTTTGAACTCTTCATCACGCTGGGTTAGGATTTGACACTTTCTGGTGTTCAGTGGTAAATCCCACATATGTGACCAGTTAAGAACGGTTGCAAAATCTATATAACAGCCCTGTCTCCACTGCTGAGGAGGTTCAAGTCGTCAGCAAACATATAAGAGGGGTCTTCAAGTAGAGGGACCAAGTCATTTATAAACATGAGAAATAGCAATGGACCGAGTACTGATCCGTGTGGAGCTCTACTGTGAGCAGTGCCTGCCGTCGAAATAACATCACCAACACTGACACGGAACGTCTTATCATAAAGGAATGCTGACATCCATGAAAGCAGTTGACGTGGGATTCCAAACCAGGACATCTTTACTAACAAGAAACCGTGGTTCACCGAATCCAAAGCTTTACTGTAGTCAACGTAACATACCTCTACTGGTGTGCTATCATCGAGAAATCGAGTTATTTCATCAAGGCAACACGGCCGGTTGGTAAGACATGATTTCTTCTTGACGAAGCCATGCTGTTCTGCTCCGATCAAGTTATTAGCAGCAAGCTGTTCACAGATTCGATTCCTAATGATCTTCTCTAGACACTTAAGAAGAACGCTAGTCAGACTAAGAGTCCGGTACTTATTGGGGGGAGGTTTAGTACCATCCTTATGAATCGCCACTACAACCGCTTCCTTCCATTCCTGTGGTATCTTCCCAAATCCTGTGGAAGGGATAATGTGGATGCGTACTGCTGTCATAGGAATTCTGCTGCCTCGTTCGCTGACTTTGTGAGCCCTATGAAGGTCATCAGAGCGGTGACACCATGCATGACTTGTCGAGGACTGTTGCCGTGACTATACAAGGTTTTGGAATTGGATGCAAAGTTACGCATAAGCTGATGCTGATGCTCACTCTCATCTTCACGTACAAGATGGACCCATTGGTTACGGTTGGCTTGGTAATATTCCCACTTAGTAGCCGTGGGATGAGAGCGATGGTTTCTCTATGCCGTATCCCTGGAGGCAATCCACCTCCAGGTACGACTTCGGATGAGTGCTGGGCGTCTATTCCCTATGGAAACGTCTTTGCAGGTTGTGAGAGTGGAGCAGATTTCACGTAGCGTAAGGCACAATGTTGACCACACGCTGTCAACACTTGGTTGCGGCTTGGGTGTCCAGCTGTTAGCGGAAATGAGAACGCTCAACTTTCCGTACTCAGTCCAGCGTTTGGTATAGGTTGGCGTGCTGACGGGTTCTTCGGCGAAGCATATAAAATCGCAACGGAGGAGGCAATGGTCGCTGAGCCCCAGAGGGGCCTCATACTCAACGTGCTCAACCATCAGTTCTTCCTTAGTGAGGATGTGATCTAGCAGGGATGGTTGGTTGTTGGATTGGAATTTGGTCGGCTGATAGGTGTGGTTGCAAAGCGGGGCCTCGTAAAGAAGATCAATGAGGCCTGATGCGGAGGCAGTAGACGGGACAGAATGAAATAGACGGGTCAGATTGATATCTCCCATGATAAGGAAGTGTGTGCGCTTGTGGGATAACATAAGGTGGACGTCGTGTAGTAGTCGTGCGTCCTTCTCAGGGGAGTTGTTAGGGGGCGCTATATGATACCAAGACAGCTGGAGTGTTTGGCGCTTAGTACGACCTCGCGCCACATAGTATCTGGAGACTGGAGGGCAGTGTTTGGTAAGATACTGCAAATGAGGGAGATGTCATAGTACAGTGCGACACCGTCACCTGGGGTTGCGCGGTCAGAGCGGAGAACTGACATGTGAGGAAGTTAGATTTTCCCGTCGGTTATGTTTTCGGAGAGCCATATTTCCGTTATGGCCATTAGGTCCGCGGACGTTGACAGAAATCGGGATTGGAGTTCCGGAAATTTAGGCATGAGGCCCTGTGCGTTCGCGTAGATACAGGCGAGGCCCGTTTGAGTGCTGAGCGTGGAAGTAACTAGGGTGCTGCCGGTCAACACATGACCGGCAGTGCACCAATTTTGGTTTAGAGGGCTGGAGCCGCTAAGCTTGGCAGTTGCGGAAGCAAGGTGTGGGTCGTCGGTGCACAGATGGCTACTGGCGCCTTATTCGTTGAAAGGCTGTAGGTTAGAATGTGTAGATGAGTAGGTTACTTCAAACAGTGAGGCAGTTGCTTCGTTAATGGACCACCTGAGGACGGTTTGGTCAGAGTGTGTCAGTATCGAGGAGGCTGCTGCTGCTAGGGGTCGGTGGGAAGCCGTGCGCCTCGGCACCGGGGACCCATCAGGACGCAGACGCATATCTGGTGGCGCTCGTCTTTTATTAGCATACCAGATGGTGAGGGCATCGGTTGCCATGCTAGCGGTGAGGGATGTCACTTTCAGGAGATGGTGGGCTGTTCCTGTATACCTCGCTGGACGAGGTAGGCGATGAACATCCGTTGTGTTTATGTTGACAATATTTAGTGTCTGCTGAAGGAACCGCCATTAATTACAGTCATGCTGCTGCTGTTGTTGTTGTTGTTGTTGTCGTTGTTGTTGTTGTTGTTGTAAGGTAGCCTCAGGGGCTCACAGTTCTGTAACGCCATGTACTATGATAGAGCATGACTGAGTGGTTGGCGTCAGTTGCTGCCTGCGCGCAGCGTGCTGAGTCCAAGGGATATCGGGGAAGATACGAATATGGTAGATGCCGAGAGACGCGGTTTTGGAGTAGGTGTAGTGACAACAGGACATCCTCCATTGCGGGGCCTGGCTGCGAATCGACACGCAGAAGTCTTGGCTCACCGGCACTCGAAGATGAAGGGTAGCGAGTCAGTCTTGTGAGACTAATGAGTTTTGTTTCAGGGAGGTTTAACGCGATGCAGATAGAGCTCCACATAGTGGAATCATGAGAATGTCGATTCTGAAGTTGCGGGTCGTTAGATTATGGCACATTTTTACGTATGCCAGAATTAGGAGTAGAGCTACTCGTTATTCGCTTAGACGAACGCGAATGTGGGGCGGTGGTAAGCATACCTGGTGCGAGAGCCTCTGACGGAAGTGTTGGGCGTCTGCGAGTGTTGGACAGATCAGCAGTTTGTACTGGTGAAACGATAGGTGATTCAGGACGGCTGGAAGGTTGCTGTCGTCGTTAGGCCGTCGACTTTCCGCAGTCGGCTCCGTAGCTCTTCTTCCTGATTAAGGAAGCGCACTTCGGAGCAAGGCCTCTTGCCAGGCGGCTCGACGAATTGTGGTGACCGGGACGACTGCGTATGCAACTGGTTGTTACGCGGTATGGAGGGCAGGCTATTAGGAGACGGGATTACAGAACCAAGCATAGGGCAACTCGTGGAGGAAGGGTCGCTAGGGATATCGCACCCGGAATTCGCAATGATGGGAACACAAGCCGGGCAGACTGACCGCAGGACCGTTTGTGGATGTGAGCAACAGAATTCGATGTCACTTGCATGGAGTGAATTGTCACAGGGAGCGTGAAAACGTTGCAGACAGATCGAGCATGTGATGGCTTTGTAACGAGGCGCTACACGCTGAGTGCAAATTGAGCAAGTGTTCAGTGGCTGCATGGGAGAGACCGTAATGATCTGCATGGTCCAACGGATAACACAAATGCTTGCAGACAAACGTAGTTGGGTATCTGTCTCAGGTGAACAGAGCGCACAGGAGGCCGCTATCCGCAGACAGTGCTGGGATGGAAACCATGTTTACATATCTCATAGCCTATATCCATGTGATCACTATAAAATTCGTTCCCAATAACCTTATAACAAAGCTTGCATTTTCAATTCAGCGGGCTTTCAAGAAAATTCTTCCATGTAGGGCACTTGGACTGCACCCATTCTACTACATTCAGGACAACTAAGTACGTTTGCTCTCACATCTTTCTTTATACGGCCACCTAGAAGTTGGCTTTCTATGGTTAGTTACACACAGCTACATATTTAACCCTCTGTTAATCATTATAAATTTTGCAATTTTCTCCGATTCATGAAATAGCCAGTTCATGTTGCATTCTGCTGTCTAAAAATCTTCTAAGAACAGGATTAACCTTTCAGCACTCAACACAGCCTAAATAAGTATATATTTGGAGAACACAGAAGTCAGATGTGCAGATGGACAATGGCCCGTACTTAAAATCTTGCCAGTACGCACTCGAAGTTCCCGTTGTGAATGGAGTCAATACGGTTTCACAAGAAGAACTTGAGCGAGCAAACGAGATGTCCGTTTAAGGCGAGGGGACAGGTGAGGCACGGATGACCAGAGTGAACAATGTGGGCTTGTTATTCCAAAATGCTCTCTGCAGCGGGCAGATCGGTTACCTCATTTTGATGCCACATCAGGCCATTTCGGCCTGACTCTCTCCATCACATAGAGTCGTAGTGCACGCCACCGGTTAATCTCTTAGTCAACTTGTCACTAAGGTAAGGAGGGGGAACATATCCAACGTAGTGGAATGTCTACAATGTGCTCAACACATTAAAGACGATCGGACTTTCGCGATCATATTATCCGCCAGTGCATTTCAGCAGCTATCCTGTTAAATTACCTGCATCTTATGTGTGCGACTGTGTACTTATGCAATCTTTGCGTGCAGATGCGCGCAGTGATCAACTTTGAGTTGGCGATGAACCTGTCCACATTATGCAAACCGCCAGTCAATTTATGTGTTATCCCTCGCAATTACGTACAGATCTGTAAAGGATAACTGTCATCAGTCCCTTATCCGTTTCACATTTGGCGTGGTGCTTGCTCACATGGGTGACTGCAGGCATCCTGGATTTTGTAACGCTCCTCAGGGCGTAATGTCCCAGCAGTTCTGTCCCTGCTGCAATTGGCCATAGGTTTCTTCACCCATTGTTGTCCTTCAATAACTTGTGGCTCAATGGTCCCTTTTAGTAAATCTGCTCATGTATGCAAGCCATGACTGATCCGGGGTTCTACCTGTTGTCTTCTTTGACGTTTTCCGGTATTCGAACAGGGAGCGATCAAAGCACACATGCAGCTGAGTATTTGGCTGTTTTTTGGTAGATTTTTCCCTGTCTATACCGCCCCTTATCTAACCCTTTGGAAGTCGGATGATAATGTGCAGTAGTTATGTGTCTAATGCCGTTCGAACTAAGAACGTCAGATAAATCGGCACTGGAAATCGCTGGCCCATTGTCAGATAATAGTATTTCGGGAAGACCAAACGTCGTCAAGGTTGTGCGCAATTTGGTTATGGTGCTAGCTGAACTTCCTGAGGCCAAAGTGCGGCTTTATTCCATTTAGGACGGGCTTCAACGATCAGTAAAGTCAACTGACTCTCGAAAGGACCAAAACCGTCTACTTGGACGCGTTTGTAAGGTTTTTTATTTCCGCTTCCAAGGTTGCATTGGCACATGGGGAGCGGCGTTTCTGTTTGCTTGACGGCTGGCAACTTCCAACCGTCACTACCATGTTATCGTCTAATTCGGGCCATCACACATAAAAGTCAGCTAGTGACTTCATTCTGGCATCTCCGGGATGCGCAATGTGTAGTTCATTGAGGATACTTGACCGAAATCGTGCGTATCCCGGTAAACATACCTTCTGGAGGCTGAGTTCAGACATCGCATTATGGGTAGACATTAGTTTTTCCGATGTGTATATGGCCACCTGAGTTGAGCGTAACACTTTATCAGCAGTAAAACTGGATCACTATCCGTTGCCTGATGTATCTCTGTCGACATGACCGGGGAATCATTGCGATGATGAAGAAAGCTTTCGAGCTCTTGTGCAGTAAACTCCTCCGATGGTATCCCTGGTAAAGGAAGTCGAATAAGGACATCAGCTGTGGTATTCTGCTAGCCGATAATATACTGAATTTTGTGTGTGTATGCAGGTAGAATTATGAACCAACTAACTATTTTGAGTGAAGTCATTTATTGAATACCTTCACTTGGCCAAGGAGGAAAAAAGTGGTTTATGATCCGTATAGATCACGAAGGTATGGCCAATTAAATACTGGCAAAATTTGATAGCACCAAGGGGCACAGCTACTGCCACTCGATCAAGCTGCGGGTAATTTCGTTCTGCTGCTCTCAATGTTCTCGAAACTTAAGCAATAGGTCGTTGGCAGCCCCAGGTAATTCATGCTGTCAAACAGTCCCGAGACTTTGAGCAGGTGAGAGTGACAAGCTTCTGTTAGTCGCAATGCACAAGAACCTCTGCGAATGCCAAAGACTTTTGGACTACCTTGAAAGCATTTTCATGAGTCCACTTCTAATTCCAGTTTTGGTTTTTACACAAGTATTGATCCTGTGGACTTAGATGTGCTGCTGCCGATGGTATAATCCTTGAAAACTGGGTAGCGACGCAGTTTCTGGATTAAATATTACATGTGTAAACCCTGGAGTATAATGTAGTTGACAGTATGTGACAGATGGAGACTGCGAGTTCGAAAATTGGGGCGTATTGTAGCCGCAGGGCATTGGCTGCTTCGTCGACGCTTTGTGCCCAACCGCCTGTTGTGAAAAGCGGAGGGATAGCATGCTTCAGTTTACGCAGACTGTTGACATGCCAATACAGTAGTTTGTTGTTTCCCAGAAATTTTCGGCGAGGCACTGTTGATAAGTTCCTTTATCCTCACGGTCAGGCGTGGTGCGATGGTTGTCACGGGTCAGGAACTTTCCCCAAGTCTCTGAGTCTGGCTTAGTACTGCAGGTGCGCCATACTGCATCATTACTTTGTCATGCATTTTAAATCCTACTTCTTAGAATTGACAGCACCTTTGCGGAACGAAGCAGCTTGGTCTCTAATGCTCTGTTGACCATGTCACTTAGCCTTCCAACGAACTCCGTCCAAACGTTGTTCAGGGGACGGTTGTTCGAAACATCCAAGCAAATGCCACGACAAATTATTTCAGGAGGTGGTAGCGTGTAATTGTGTGAGTTAGTTCGATTGTTCAGTTGGATAAGATGCGTAACAATCATAGTTAAACGCTAATAAGACATGGTCACTGAGACCTAATGGACTTTATAGCAAAAACTTTTTAATAAAGTGCTCTTCGTCTATGAGCACGAGAGCCAATATGGACGTTTCGCATGTTGTCCTGAATCTAATGAGCGTGGTGACATGATTGTAAAAGGAAATATTAGCAATAAGTTCATGTAAGTCTGCTTTGAGCTCTTCCGTGGCGCATGCCGATATTTCCAGGTCGCGTACGTTTAAGTCACCGGCGATGAGAATGCGACTGCACCTAGTGCGTGTTATAATGTTTAAAACACGTATAAAGCCATAATCCACTTCCGGAATAGACATTGGGGCTGTAAGCGACAGTTAGGAGACACGTGTCGTTGTGTATTAGTCGCAATTGGCACCAACATGAGCCGGTAACGTAGGTTTCCGGATTATCAACTATTGAACGTCGTAGATCACTGCGGTATTAGTGAAGGACCTACCTCGTCTTCTGGGACGCTGATTCCGGATGAGTGAGATTTCTGCTCTCTCAACCTCAGAATCAGCAACTGCTTGGTGTACCAAGTTTTCAGTAATGTAAATTAGGTCACAAACATTCTCATCTTGACCTACTCAAAGTTCGGTATATTTACTGAGGAGCCCCTAGGCGTTAGCTCACTTACAGCAAAGTTTCGCACAGTTCAGCAATTTGTTGGGGATTGTGTAATTCACACGTGAAGTTTCGCCAAACAGTAAATGACCGGCGACTGATCGTTTTTTCGGTCTGTACCTGGCAAACTGGTTCGACGTCTTATTCCTCGGCTGCGTTGTATGTTCCGAACCTAACCTACGTAAGCGTAAAGTATCTGGTCATTCACGTCATCAACAGGTTGCATGGGTTCAGTAGGCAAATTACTGGCGCCCTGTTCAAGTATAGTTCCAATTGCCTTTGGTTCTTTTGGTGACATAGTATCTCTGGAGTGCATATTATTCGCTGCTTTCACCCGAAGCTCTAATGGCAAACTGCAACGAAGTACGCCTCAGCTTTTGCAGCAGCCTTGTGACCTTTAGTTTTAACTGCAGGACCAATTTTGACACTGACGAGCTACATCCTTTTTATTTCGGTGAGTTACGTAGCCGTGACATTGATTACGAAAGCATGTCATTCAGGGAGAGGGTTGCACGAATATTTCACCAGCAGGGTCGCTAGATACATAGATAAATAAAGATAACTAGATTGCCGACTAATGACCGTAGATAAACCAAATAAGATCCAGGAGCGAATGCGACCTGTGCTTTTGTGCAACCTGTAAGTGAGATCTGTGTACATCAGCATGAGCATTGCATATGTCGTACTATAGCCTCATTGGGTTTGCAAGCCTGGCCTCTGGAATTCGGTCACACCTGTGTCAGCGTTATCCATGCAGCATATTCAGTCAACGATACGGGGTCGCACAATAAGATGGTGTGATGGTTTGTGTGTCTCACCTACCAAGCGAGTCATGCCGGATGGAACTTCACAAGCATCGTTACAGCCCTTCATAACAGATAGGCCATCGGTTATGGGTGAGATAACCACTAAGTGAGAGACGGACTGTACTCATTGGCAACGCTTTGACTACGAATCGACCGATGGGATATTACGCCCTGAGGAGCGTTACAAAATCCAGGATGCCTGCAGTCACCCATGTGAACAAGCACCACGCCAAATGTGAAACGGATAAGGGACTGATGACAGTTATCCTTTACAGATCTGTACGTAATTGCGAGGGATAACACATAAACTGACTGGCGGTTTGCATAATGTGGACAGGTTCATCGCCAACTCAAAGTTGATCACTGCGCGCATCTGCACGCAAAGATTGCATAAGTACACAGTCGCACACATAACATGCAGGTAATTTAACAGGATAGCTGCTGAAATGCACTGGCGGATAATATGATCGCGAAAGTCCGATCGTCTTTAATGCGTTGAGCACATTGTAGACATTCCACTACGTTGGATATGTTCCCCCTCCTTACCTTATTGACAAGTTGACTAAGAGATTAACCGGTGGCGTGCACTACGCCTCTAAGTGATGGAGAGAGTCAGGCCGAAATGGCCTGAGGTGGCATCAAAATGAGGTAACCGATCGGCCATTGCAGGGATCATTTTCGTATAACAGGTCCATATTGTTCACTCTGGTCATCCGTGCCTCGCCTGTCCCCTCGCTTTAAACAGACATCTCATTTGCTCGCTCAAGCTCTTCTCGTGAAACCGTATTGACTCCATTCACAACGGATTCAATCAAGCCAGTAGACATGACCTCGTGTTCTGGACATGTTCACTGCCTCGCATGCGATCGAAGGTGAAAGGCGGTCAGCTTAATTAACATTTATGTTAATGATCCTCGGCGCGCCACTTGTTTACCGAACAAGCGACTAAAAGCGGACATGACGTCGGAAACACATGGTATATTTCCGTGCTCATAACCTTAGGAAACATTCGATGCTTACATATACCCAGTGAACCCTTCACAAACCATGATACTTTCCAGCGGAACTGCACCCCATATTTGTCTGGACTAATGGAACATACGTGTATGCAAAAGTAGCTTGAGCCTATTCCAGCCATTGCGTAATCAGACATGTTGTCGTGTTTCGCGTATGCTTCATCTCACTATGTAGCTCCCATGCTATTGAGCAAGTAAGTGCACGCTTCAGCTAAATTACAAGAGAAATCCACCTAACACATCCGAGTCCAAAACTGTGATTAACCTAATTATTACCAATTGTTTGTGATAGAAGAATAAATACAATAAGGCTAGAAATAGAATGTGGCATTTGAAGCCAGGGTCACACGGAAGAATTTTTGAAGTGCACAATACGTTGTCTTACTCCGTTCAGATAGACCACTTGCAACGTGTGCAGACGGATTACCTCGCATATTATTTAGTTCCTTTGAATTCGCTTGCGATTTTGTCCTGCTATCAACCGGTCAATTACAGCTTGATGGTTTTAGTGGGTTAGATCCTAAGCCAGTTCCTATTGTGCTGAAGTTATTGAAGTCGATACACACTACAGTGTGTTTACTAGATCATTTAATTATATGAATTGCATAATGTAACCAGTCACACCATTAGTCGGGATACCATCAGTGCCCTGTAAATCGGGTGCTAACAATCGCGGCCTTAAATGACATGCCTTGATATCGGGGCATTCCGAGCACATTGCTTTTGTTTCTCCAGAATAAGCTAGATTTTAGAGAGACGGCAAATTAACCCAGACTAAGGATTGCAATTGCCAGCTAGCCGAAGTTCATCAAAGATGATGATAGATTACCGGGTTGAGCGAACGATACGTGATTAGTTGTAACTGATTATGTTATCCACAGGTAATGCTCCATGCCGTTGCGGTTCGGGGTTCGTTATGTCAGACACCACTGACAGCAATTCTAAAAAGATACAACCGTTTGGAGGATTTCGATGTTGCTGCCTCCTGTTTCTGCTGATCTCAAACGTATCCGAAGTCACAGTACAGTTTGCGTGTCGAAATCCAGGCCCCGCGGCGAGTACTCCAAAACCAGACTATACAACTGTTTGCCTCCTCTCCAGTGTTCAACTCCTCCGGAATTCAACGCAACTCAACAAGGCAAAATACAGATCAGACAGTGAACAGTGTTAATTGTCCAGAACTTTTTGCGTGGTTAACATTTAGCCTGGAGTTTTTCCACGTTAATAAGTCAGTGTGCTATTTCTCCGGCTCAGCTGCCTCATCTTATTTATTCCCGGTCCAGTTGGAGCAGGACGCATAACATACAATCGTGGAAATCACAGACGACCTCTGATTCCGATCAATAAGCGAAGTGAGACAATTTACACTACTTGTGTTTGGTAATTCCGCCTCTACCCCACATTGACCGCGGCAGTCTACGAAGGTCCAGACTGCTGCAGCATGTGCATATTTGCTTTTGCTCTGTAACGTATGCCTACTTCTGAACATGGGAGAGGCTTCCAGCTGCTTGAATCACAGGATGGACTGCAGGAGATAAACGTGGTTCACATGCTGATAAAACACAGCTGTTAAACTGGCTAAAATATCTCAGACAAAGCCAATACTTTCCTTCTTTCTGTTATCGTGCCGGAAAGTTGCGAGCAGTCATGTCTTAGAGTTACGTATTACCCAATTTCCTGTACAAAGCTCTTTTGTTTTGAGATTAACTACAGAGTAATTGCTTACCACAGTGATGTTATCATTTGCACAGTTTCTGTGTGTGGCTAACTCACAAGGCGATATGCATCCGATTAAATATTTTGGAATAAAGTGAAACCAACTGGGAATTCATAAACTCAGGTTTTTAAACACTAATCGATTCTGTAACCGCTTTTATTACGGCCACTATTCGCTACAAGGGCATATTCAGGCCAGATAAATGAGTATAGAATTAGCTTGGCATTTTACAACAACTTAGGACGATGGTTGCGATAAAATAACCCGAGTCAGTGGATAATTATGTTTACAGTTTCAATGGGTATAAAAGTCAGTATGTGGAACTATGAGCCTGGATCTTATGAAATTGATCCGTGCCACATGTCACTCACATGTTAGGCAGTATTGTTGTTATTTCGGATGATTCTGATGATGAAAGTTCGACGTCTACGCTACAACTGGAGTCCGACCGCCGATGCTGTTCAGAGTGGCCAGATTAAGACAGCCGGCCAGGTGCTTGAGTGTTCTACACCGTCTATTTTATGGACGTTGTCATACGTTTTAGTAATTTCTATCGCCTCAGCAATTGAGCTTTGTCTAGTGGCTCGTACTCCGCTTCTACTGAGTTATACATTGTCCCAGTCGAAGTTGTGTCCCAAACCTAATGCTTGTACGGCTACCGCCGAGCGTTCTAATTAGGCATTTTACTCAGGCTCGTTTCCCGGTGGACCTGAAACGAGTCTCTTTTGTCCTGCTATAATTGTGCGAACTTCTCTTGCTGTTTGGACTATGTTTACTTGCGCATAGTCTTTCCAACTAACTTTATTGACGCAATTATTCCGCCTGTATCTTGGAAGTGGATCCTTTAAACCCATCAGCGCTGAACGGAATCTTTGACATCCTTGGAAGTACACCATTATCTTATGCATGTTTTGCACCTGAACGATTGCTTCAGAAGTTCACTCTTTATAATGGGCTCTAACCGTCCCATTCCACTCTGTCATACGTCGTAAAGGTGGGTTTATTGTGCGCTGCAATTGACGTTTCACTAATCTCCTCGGATAACTACCACAGAGTAAGTTGTCTGTTGCCTCCTTCCAAACGGCTCTCCTATACTCCTCCTCTGTGCACAGCGTCTGTGCTTTGTAACAGAGAGGATATGCTCGTAGCATAGACGTGTGTCTGGATGCCCTGAACTATAAAGAAGTAATCCTTCCGTACCAGTTGGCTTGCGATGCATAGTTGATTTTAGCCGTTCTGCATTCCTGGAAACTGGACAATAAAGGAATGGCCCTGCACCACTGAAAGATGCTAGGTCTATATTGAACTTCGTATTATCGTTAAGAGTTTAGATATTTTATAAACTACTGCCTCCTATCCCGCTTAATAATGTTAAAAGCATCATTTACGTAAAGCCAACAAATCTTTGGCCAACTATCAGCGTTTGTCTGCACCTTCCTTTCAAAGTCTCCCATGTACAGATTGCCCAATATTGTAGGTATTGATGACTGTGGCAAGGCCCTTTTTTGCAGGGTACGGCCTACACTGGAGAATGCAATATGATTTGATAAGTTTGCACGCCGCATCTCACTGCACTGAAGATGCCACCTAGCATGGTGTCGGAACCTTTGCAACAAAACCGTCAAGCTCGGATAAGAAATGAATAATGGAATGACAACCTAAGGCATGCCTTGAGTTCTTCGATTTTTTGCTCTACTGTGCGTTTCGTTCATTCACCCAGGCTACTTTTCTCTGGCAAACAACGCTGTCCTACCCACTGACGGGTTATTTCCCGCAACATGCATCCTAAGTTGCTAAAAAGGCCAAATCAATCATGTACTAATTTGCTTGTTTTGAAGTTCTTGTGTTAAGGGCAAATGGTACCTGTAATAAAATCCCTTAACTAACTGATTTGTCTTTTAAAACTTTTTGAATATAAGAAAAGCAGTAGATATTAACCAAACAGGCACTTTTATTTAGATATCCAATATAATGCAGCGTAACATTGCAGACAAACCATGCAGTAGCAAAACAATAATGGTTCAATTTCTACTGAAATCGCTAGCTGAATAGACTTCCCACAACTTCTCTCAGGTTGTAGCATTTTCGCCACTGACCCGTGCGGTAAGGTCTATTTTTCCTCTTTGTAATTTAGGTTATGACTTGAAACGTAACAGTTACGTGACAGATATAGATGACAAAAACTGCTTAAACAAAGAAAGCAATTATAAGTAGTCATCAAGGGGAATATTGCAAACTCAACATGAAAGCGTTTGCTTTAGGTCATCACCCGATGAACGCTACCAGTTTTTCATTAATGTATTGCTTGGTAGTTTTGGATATGGTTGATATATGATTGGGATGATGTAGTTTGGCAAGGCACTTCACAGCTAACACGACTAGACTAAACGGTTCCGTAATAATCTAGGTAGCTCTTCCTCGTAGTCAAATTTAGCCTCTCCGGCCGAACCAGCTTCGCGCTCAAGGTAACATCAATTGACCAGATTCCAAACGATCGGAATCGCCAAATAAGTAGGGTTCAAGCGGAACTCGAATTAGGAAATCTCTGAACCAACCACAACGGACATCCTCTAGACAAATTAACAATGTTGAAGATTCAAGCCGGGTAGACTGTGTTTTGGCAGTTGTCCTAGTTAACAACAATTCTTCCATCGAATTCCTTGTCTTCTTATTTCTCCGTTAAATCGGGAGATATGACACTGAACTTGTTTGAAAGAACCGGAATCACACGCGATATGTAGACCGTAACAACACTTTTCGATGGCATTCACAGGTTTCAAAGGATTTTGGCACGCATAACTAGCTTTCTAAGGAAGTGAGATGACGTTGTAAAGAATCGGTTAGATCCAAATAGCCTCTAAGCTACTTACATCTGTCACCCTTTACAGAGTGACTGGTACTCGTGAAAGCCAGATTCTTGAGAAGTGAGCCGGGTTTCGTCGAGACCGGGGCTGCATCGATCACATCTTCACTTCAGGTCAATTGTTAGAGCACATATTAGAGCACACATATTAGCGGGCAGCCACGGTCTTGTTCCTAGACATCAATGGTGCCTTCGATTCGAAGGGTCCAGGTGTCCTCTGGGACTGTCTACTCATGAAAGATATGCCGGAAAACTACGTAAACAATAACAGAGCGCTTTAAGCGCTGTTCAGGCAGAGTAAGAGCTTACGGCAAGCTGTCACTGTCATTCAGTATTGCCAGCAGTGTAAAACAAGGAGTGCGCTGTCAGTTTTTCTATTTAATTTCAATAATGACGAAGTCATGGAAATCTATTTAACTGGACACGACCTAGAAGGTGTGGAGCTGCTCCTAGGTGAACAACTTCTTGAATTGGAGCTTGCTGACGAAATTGGGCTCGTTGTTGACAGTTCAGAAACACGCCAAGCTGCACTGGACAAATTAGCACCGGCCTTCAGCCTTTTCGGGTTTGTTTTGCACCCTTGAAGTGAAAAAATTCCATACAAGATTGGCCGGGACTGTCTCCTACACTAACCCTTGGTGGGGATCAGCTAGACGTCCTTTAGAAATTCAACTACCTAGACAGTTTATCAGCGCCGGTGTAATCAAAGTCAAGTTTACGAGCCTAAGCAAAGCTTCAGGGCGCTAACCTCGCCACCTTTGACATCGGCATGACAACACAATCTTCCTGAAGGGTAGAGTCTAGAGTGCAGCCGAACGTTCGACCCTACTGTACAGCTTCGAAGCTTGGCTCATTAGATAGGCAGACATAAAGGGGTTAGTTATGTTCCACCACCAGTGCCTGTGCAGTTTGGTTCATATCTGGTGAAAGTATCGTGATAGCAATGAACGTTTTCGGCACCTCGGTTATAGCAGAGGAAGAGAAAATGAACCGCTTCCCACAGTTGTTTCACGCACCAGATTCTGATGGCTGGACCACGTGTTGCGCATGCCAGCACACCGACTTCTGCGACCTTTTTAGCTTGCGCGTCAGGTGTGGATGGAATATAAGGAGGGAAATTCAAGCGATTACTATTTCAAAAGGAATGAAGCCCTTAGTTCGAAGTTAGCCTCGGCTGAAGCCTCTAGGCTCTATAGCTGGTGTCCGAACGACGATGAACACCTTTGGCTGGACACACTTGTGGACATGGAAATGGGCCGACCTCAGTGGCATTTATGTCATAAGTTACTTTGTCCCTCCCACTCCCGCTTAGTCTCCCCTTCAAGCACAAGCTCATTTTCTAAATGAATATAATGCTATTTTTTGCTGCACAATAGCCCGCTGGTAGCTCTCTGGAACAATGCTCACCCGTTGCTGATGGTTCAGCTGGCGTATATTTCTGTCTTGTTTTCCTTTCTTATGTATTGTGGCAAAATAGCTGAGATATTTTCCAACTTTAACTAACGTGTAGAATGAATGAATGAGTGAATAGGTGGTCACGTCGAATGTACAGATGCTATCTATCACAAAATTGCAGGCTTTCCAGCCTAAACTGTTAGAGTAAGTGGGACGAGCACGTAACGTTCTTGGTAGCCTTTGTTGTTAACTTTTGGGAACTGAATGATCATACCTTATGGAGGCAGTCAGATCCGGATGATATGTTTTACAATTGGTTCACGTAATCGAAACTCGAATGCAGAAGCATGAATGGGTCATGCTTTAAGGGTCTGCAACAAGTGATCATGATTTTATCCCTCCTTCTAGATCTTCTCGGATTGCTTTAGTTACCCAAGCCATCTGCTCAACTACCCATGCGTGACTGTTAATTATATAACTGCAACATGCGGTCCCAAAGCAAGTGAGCAAAGTGTAGAGGAAGTTCCGTATTTATAGACTAGCACTTATGCACACCATAATTTTGGGATTCCTCGCTGATTAGTGCAGGAACACACTGAGCCCATTAGGATTAATTCATTATCTGATATTCAAGACGCACGTAGAATAATCATATGGCTGACAAAAATTAGGAAATTGTAAAAGATTCCACATCTGCTTTGGCGGAACCGGAAGTCACGGAGCAATTATCTTCAGCCGGATGGTAAAGTGTAAATCCAATGTGATCACACTAGTTTTGTGCCCACTAGTCTTGAGAAATGTTCCTCTTTATCTTACTGTTCAATAGGTGCTTATACGAATTCCACTCATACTTGGCAATTCTACAACCTAAGTGTTAAATTGTCGGTTAGTACTTAACACCTCAACTTATCAGTCACCTCGATACGTTAGAAGTATTTGTTACTGAAATTCACATGTGCAACTACGTTACTTTTATTTTGTGTTGGCGGTTTTTAATCTAACACGAAAGTTTAATCCAGGCTATAAGGACAGCTTAGATGCATGCTCTCCGAACAATGTGTTTCGCCGCTGCATTGTATTTTGCAGCCGCCAGTTCACAGCAGTTAATATAGTATCCAGCCGTACAATGCACTAGGCTTGGCCTTCAATTCTTAACATTTTCCTTTATATCCGAGCTTATTCGCCTTATTGAATTATTAAATCGAGTACTTTTAGCTTCTTCACGCTCTTTTTACTTTCGTACTTTTGGTTCTTATTTCACGTGACCGGTGCATCGTGAACTGCCAATGTAGGTCGCATGGGTATTAACTAGCTGCCCGCGCTGATCTGACACTTCTGGATTCCAGTTATCGCGGACGAATAATACCCTGGATCAAAGACGCGCCACGGAAGGAACCTTCACGGGGATTTGTTCTACTGTTCCAGTCCCACTTGAACTAGTGATGCCTAACCGAACCGCTATTCATAGAAAATCGGTGCACCGCCTTGGCCGTTTGTATGGCTAGCATCCCTGACGTTTCATATCAAACCGTCTATGAAGTTCAGAGAACAAGTCGCCTGACTCCGGTGTCTATGTGTGTGTGTATAGATAACCGCTTCGCTCATTTTCTGAGCCCAGACGGAACTAGCAGCCAAATCATGAACATGGCACAAAGCAAAATCTAACTCAGAACGAAGCAGAGTGAGCCAAGCTGAACAACGTTTGCTGTTGTCTAAAAACGGCTCAAATTAATACTTGTGTTCTGAGTAAAACGAACATTATCGCTCCAGAGGCCCTGGTTAAAATGTACAGAAAGTGAAAGAGATGGACGATGAAGAAAGTTCCTATTTATCCAGTGTATGTTGGTTAGCTGTCCCACTTGTCGGGTCCATATATATTTTTGTGCAGAGATTCAATAACCTACTGGCGAAGATAGAAGAATCTTAACTAGGTAAAAATTTTCTTTTGGGAATCGACAACAGCAGGTCATGACTACACAGCAGAATATATTGGCCGATCCAAGGGTAAGGGTAAGACCCTGAAGATAGATATACGCACATCGCCAATGAAGAACAAAGCAAACAATTACTTCTCAGCTACTCCAAAGACTTCTAGTCTGGCCAAAGCGATGTTGTATGAGAGTAACTGTGGAGGAAGGTATACCGTTACACTTGAACACACTCGCTAAAGTTTAAGGCGTGGCTATGTTCAACCTAAGTGAAGGTTAACACACCCGTATGGGAGCAATTTCAGCAGTTTATACTACGACACTGTACGAGCGCGAAACTAATTCAGTGACAAGGGAAACAAAAAGGGTTTATCTTCAATCAAACAAACGGGCTCGCCATTGATGTATCATTACTTTTGGGTCAACTAACAAGCGAGACAGATAGACCAAAATGGAGCTACGGAATGACGAGTTTCAAAGGAGTTAAACTCTTAATTTTGACCATGAGGAAGAAAAAGACACCACTCTGGCCAGAACAGTGTGTACGGGTCGAGAAGGTCCTTTATGATCTTGGATAACATGTTAACCCATACGGAAGAATGCTTGGGAAATAGAAAATCAAGGAAGGATTCTTTGCTTAGTCGAGACCATCAGGAAATAAATGTTAGCGTGTGCACAAAAGGGTATAATACTTGCAAAGCGAGCTGGAGAAGATAACAGGGAAACAGTATAACCACCGGAGGAGAATACATACATTTGCAAGCCGAAGAATTAGAGCACGCGGTGTGGCGATAGTTTTGAGCTTAAGGAAGTAACAGTATAGTATTCGGACTATTTGGATAAATTCAAGTACATGTGTCGATGATGAAAAATTGGAAGACAAAAGAATCTAGATACCTCACAGAATATAAACTAACGATGCTTTGACCACGCACAGCCAAACTACGAGAGGTATTTAAAACTGAACGCAGTCCGTCAGAGCAGAGAATAGAATGTGACGTCACAACACTCAGAAGTGTTAAGGGGGATGCATCGGGAGACTGAGCAAGTTAAGAGTTCACCGTGTTTGATGGAATTTCCGAGATTCTTCAAGTTCTGGGGTTATACACCTCAAAAGGATGTCATCAGCTTAGTTACAACTGTTTGAAATAAGCAGGCATCCAACATAAAGGGAAAAGAATTAAGAGCAGAAATTAGCTTTGGCAAAACACAACAATTGAGTAGAATTGCGAAAGATCAGCCGCATAAATGCGTGGAGTGCAAGTGATTTTTAACGTAGTGGCGCATCACAATACACGCGCATGGGGGAAGGCCGTTTTCGAACAATATGTTAATGCTCGCAAACGCATTAGTATAATCGTTAGTATAATCATTAGTATACTCATTAGTATAACCTGTTAATGATCGCAAACGCATTAGTATAACCAAGCAACGGGAGCCACACAGTCTTGTATATTTATACGTAGCAAGTGCAATGGAAGGCGCACGAGATGAAACGACATCCAATATCGAGCGCTCTGGCTTGTATATAAACTGTTTGAAATCATCATTTTGATGTCTTGTAAAAATGTGGATAATCAATCGTTTTCCAAGCACCTCCAACAGCACGGAGAAGCACGCAGTTGTTCGATGCATTTTGAGTACTTTTTAGGCCCTATTTTTCTTCCTTCTACTTTTCAGGTGTCGTAGATCGTACCAGTTGTTAAAATTCGGTTGAAGATCGTTGTCAAAGGTGACTGTAACGGATTCGCACACTCTTTCAGAACGAGTTGTGACAGGACATCAGGGCCACTAGCTTTGTCTTGTTTCAGTCTTATGAGTTCCAAGTAAATACTTGTGTGGGAAAATCGGTTCAATAGTTCAATGGTGCATGATGGGATAAAAAGCATAACTTTACAAGACCCACAGGATGGATATGCAAAAGAAAATTAAAATCAAAATGTTCCTACTTGGAAAGCGAAGTACCTGTGTTTAAACCATTGCACTTTATCAAACTGTTGTGTGGGGCTTAGCACTAAGATGAAAGTCTAACACTCTTTCGAATGTCGTCATGCCTGGTGCGTTCACCACATATCTTGGTAATGCATTCCAGTGAGAACAGATTCTAAGTGAGCAAAAATACTTTCTACAATTCAGACGGGAGTGTTGAGTCATTAGTTTCAGGCGGTTGCCTCGGCTTTGTTTTTAAGGGGCTAGAGTCAACAGTGATGTACATGGATGCTCGCTTTCAGTTAGTATCCGGTATTTGAGAGGAAGATATCCGCGAAGCCGTCGGTATTCTAATGAGAAAATACCGAGTACACGAAGACGCAGTCCGCAACTTAGGCCGGATAGTCCACGCGCTGCCTTTGTAGCTCTTCTTTGGAGTTGTTCCAATAGCTGAATGTATCGTTGTAACCATGGACACCAGG
Organism: Dicrocoelium dendriticum; assembly: GCA_944474145.2. Classification (NCBI taxonomy): domain Eukaryota; kingdom Metazoa; phylum Platyhelminthes; class Trematoda; order Plagiorchiida; family Dicrocoeliidae; genus Dicrocoelium; species Dicrocoelium dendriticum. Next base: position 52,925,297 of record OX104066.1, on the reverse strand, counting down.
CCTGAATTGCATATTCAACGCGAGGGTGAATGTAAAAGTTCATCAGCAATGGTACTAGCTGTTGCTCAAAGGTGCCGAGAGCTCGCCTCAAAAGTCTCAATTTCAAGTTCGACACACTTGCTGCTTTCGAACATTGGAGCGAATTGCCAAGACTCTGTGGCACGATTATACCTAAGTCGCGTTCAGTAGTCATGTGTTTCAGGACGTGTTTTCCCAAAAGGCATGTGTTGACGAAGCTGCTGTGCACCGTCAGCAGTTGGCACTTTGCAGGGTTCAGTGGGGGTTGGTTCCTTCCTGCCCATTCATTATTCCGAGTCAGATCTTCCTGGAGGTAGAAAAGGTAGGATGCTGAGCGAATTGCTCTCCATATTTTAGCATCATCTGCAAATACTTGCATCAGACGCAGAATGTCTGCTGGAAGCTCATTAATGTAGGCTAAAAAGAGTAGCGGGCCGAGAAAGGATACTTGTGGTACACCACTGGAGAAGCACAGGCTTGCAGAGTGAGTGTCGGCTACCATAAACTTCATTGTTCTGTCGTGCATAGTGTACCGGAAAACACGCTCTTTCAGTATTTTGCAACATTGGATTTTACGGTTGTTTTAACCTTCAAAACGTCCATTTGTTTTACTGACTGCACATCCGTTGACACAAACCGTTTTGGTGAGTACCTTGCTGCACGTTTCTCGCTCTGGCTGATTCGCTTCCTATTTTTGTAGCCTGCACAATATACGTTGGGTTCAGTCGCCTCCGACTTCTATACTGTCTCGTATTTGACACGGCTCTTACGTGTCATTGCTTACCGACTAGTATCCCAGGCTCCGCCCAACAATTGGTGACCCCCTGTCAGGAACACGCCGTCCGCCATTTTGAGTTTTCATTCTGGTGAGCTCGTTCCAGTGACTTTGTGATTCATTACTCGCTATCGTTTTGTTTTCTCACTTGCCGCTATATTATTCATCTCACGATGAATAGTCCTGATGATAAACCATCTACGTACGTGGTTAGTGCCGTAGAGCTAGCCTCCCCACCTTTTTGGGAGAATGACCCGTTGTTATGGTTTGCGCATTTAGAATCCACTTTTTACAATTGTAAAATTTCATCTGATAATGCTAAATATCATCAACTTATGTCCCGGCTTCCGCAAAGTGTATCCTCCCAAGTGAGAGACATCATAGCTTGCCCGCCTCCCGATGCGAAATATGAGACTTTAAAGCAGGCGATTATTCAGCGAATCACGCCCTCTGACAAGGTCCGACTGCAGCAACTGTTTAGGGATCTGCAGCTAGGGGACAGGATGCCTTCAGCCTTGTTGCGACAGATGCAACAGCTCCTAGGCACATCCAGCATGGACGAAGGTATTCTCCGCGAAATGTGGATGCAACGCCTCCCGGAAAACACACAAGCCATCCTTGCCGTGGCAAGCGCCCTGCCTCTCGCAGCAGTTGCAGAACTAGCAGACCGTGTCATCGAACGACATCAGCCAACGAACGAATCTAGGACATTCACTCGACTTAGCCCCGTCGCAGCCCCAGCGACATACGCGACTAGTGAGCCGTCGGCAATCGACGCTTTATCATCGCAAATAGCGTCACTACAACGCCAAGTCGAGAAACTCTCCCTAGATCGTAAGCAGCGCAGCCGCTCTAGCTCATCACCTCGTCGCAAGAAGCCTAACAATTCAGGCTTTTGCTTTTACCACTCGCGTTTTGGTAACAAAGCCCGTAAGTGCGAGCAACCATGCAGTTTCTCCGCCGCCAAGCAGGGAAACTTCCAGGCCGGCCCGTAATGGCGACTAACGGTGTCGGCAAAGCCCAAAGTCGTCTCATCTACATTAGGGATTATGACTCCGATACCCAGTTCTTAGTTGATACCGGGGCGGAAGTCAGCGTCATTCCCCCTATGCCAGGTGAGCCTACCGCTTCTCTGTCGACAAGCCTCAGTGCCGCCAATGGCACGCCAATAGCCACCTACGGTCATCGGTCGCTTACCCTGGACCTAGGTCTTCGGCGCACGTTCCGTTGGGTATTCACCGTCGCTGCAGTCCCCTTTGCCATCATCGGCATTGACTTTCTCAGGCATTTCGACCTCTTGGTCGATGCGAAACGCCAGATGATAGTCGACACTGCAACGAAACTCAGTGTACGTGGCATCACCGCCGATATCACATCTATATCCCCGGTCTATGCATTTCCCCAGACCTCGCCAGACTACGCTAATCTCTTTTCTCAGTATTCCAAGCTCGTTCAGCCAATGAACGCAGCTTTGCCCGTGGCAGCTCAAGTCACGCACCACATACGGACGAATGGCCCACCTGTGTCATGCCGTCCACGCCGACTATCGCCCGAGAAACTAAAGGTAGCTAGGGCGGAGTTTGAGCACATGCTTGAACTTGGAATAATCCGCCCTTCCGACAGCCCTTGGTCCTCTCCCCTGCAGATGGTCCCCAAGAAATCTGGTGACTGGCGCCCTTGCGGTGATTACCGCGCACTCAATCGGCTAACCGTCCCAGATAGGTATCCCATCCCACACATGCAGGACCTTACCGCATGCCTCACAGGTAAGACGATCTTCAGCAAGATCGATCTGGTTCGCGCCTATCACCAGATACCTGTGGAAGACAATGACATTCCTAAAACAGCCGTTATCACTCCTTTCGGCTTGTTTGAATTTTTAAGAATGCCATTTGGACTGTGCAACGCCGCACAAACCTTCCAACGCTTCATCCACGATGTCACTCGTGGCCTAGACTTCGCTTATTCTTACCTCGATGATATTTTAGTCGCCAGTTCATCGGAACAAGAGCACCTCGAGCATCTTCGAACTCTCTTCCAGCGCTTGACCCAACACGGTGTCACAGTCAACCCGACTAAGTGCGAACTCGGCAAATCAACGGTAGAATTCCTAGGCCACCTCGTTTCATCGTCTGGTATCGAAGTCCTTCCTGATAAGATCCAGGCAATCAAGGACTTCCCAGCTCCGACTTCGTTCAAGCACCTCCGTCGATTTTGTGGTTTGGTCAACTACTATCGACGCTTCATTCCGCGCTGCGCTCAGCTCATGCAGCCTCTGACCGACCTACTCAGAGGGAATGAACGTAAGTTCGCTTTCCCTGACACAGCACAGGCAGCCTTCGCCGAGCTCAAGGATGCTATCTCCAACATAGCCCTCCTCGCTCATTCCGAATCGACTGCACCCCTTTCTATTACGACTGATGCCTCAGACGTCGCGGTAGGAGCCGTCCTCCAACAACACGTTGGTGGGCAATGGCAACCCCTTGGGTTCTTCTCCAAGCGCCTGCAGCCAGCGGAATCCCGCTACAGCACGTTTGGCAGAGAACTGCTCGCCATTTACCTAGCCATTCGTCACTTCCGGCACACACTCGAAGGCCGCGCTTTCACGGTCTACACTGACCACAAGCCCCTTATCTTCGCCTTCAACTCTGCTTGCGACAAATACTCACCACGGGAAACAAGACACCTAGACTTTGTCACGCAGTTCACTGCTGACATACGTCATGTCTCAGGTGTCGACAATCCCGTCGCCGACGCTCTCTCACGCGTCAACCTCACTCTCCAGTCTTTGCCTACCGTCGACCTTGCCGCCATGGCATCGGCTCAGGCTCAAGACGAAGATATACAGCGCACTCTGCAGTCCACTTCGCTGCATGTGCAACCTGTTCCTCTCCAAACCACGGAAGGAACCATTCTCTGTGACACTTCCACAGGTTGTCCTAGACCCTCGTGCCCGTCTCCTTCAGACGCACAGTCTTTGACGCACTGCACTCACTATCACATCCCGGTATCCGTGCATCTTTGAAACTGGTCACCGAACGTTTCGTTTGGCCACGCGTAAACAAAGATGTTCGTACCTGGGCTCGCGCCTGCCTTCAATGCCAGCGCTCCAAAGTACATCGTCACACCCGCAGTCCTCTTGGTTCATTTCCTGCCCCGGACTCTCGGTTCTCGCATGTACACTTAGACCTAGTAGGTCCCTTGCCTCCGTCACGCGGATTCGTATACATTCTTACATGTGTCGACCGCTTCACCAGATGGCCAGAAGCCATTCCCGTAACAGACTGCACAGCTGAGACTGTTATCCGGGCCTTCTTGGACCGGTGGGTCTCGCACTACGGATGCCCATTCACCATTACAACTGACCGAGGAACGCCTTTCGAATCTTCACAATTCGATACGTTCTGCAACTTTTTAGGCTGTCGCCGCATTCATACCACAGCGTATCACCCAGCAGCCAACGGGTTAGTTGAACGCTTCCATAGACAGCTTAAAGCCTCGCTCTGCGCCTCCTCCGACCCTAGCTGGAGCGAAAACATTTCGCTCGTACTCTTAGGTATTCGCAGCAGCATCAAAGCTGACTTGCAATGTGCACCAGCAGAGCTGGTTTACGGCACAACGCTCAAGTTACCAGGAGAATTCGTTTCACCTCCCGCATCGTCGGGTATGCCTCCGCTAACTTTGCGTCCTCCCTAGCTCAACGCATGCGTTCACTACGCCCGACTCCGCCCCGTGAACAGACTAGAGATGTGCAAATGCACAGCGGACTCTCTACCTGCACTCACGTCTTCCTCCGCACCGACGCAGTGCGGCGCCCTCTCCAGCCTCCCTACACTGGCCCTTTCAGAGTTCTGCAACGGACTCCGAAACATTTTACTTTAGACCAGAATGGTCACCGAACAACGGTGTCCATCGACCGCCTCAAAGTGGCTTTCTTTGACGAGCCACTTGCAACCCATCCTGATGCTCTCGCACAAGCACCCGCACCTGTGGTGACTTCCCGAGCACTGGATAGCCCGAAACCCTCCGTACCCCTTGACCCTCAACCTATCCCGCCTCAACCCCAGGCAACCGACCGACGCGGTAGACAGGTCAAACGTCCGGTCCGTTTTTCAGATTTTGTAAACGTTTGCTATTTCCATTAACACGCCATTTTCGTCTTTAGTGGTTATCGTGCGTCTTGTTCACAAACGTTTTGCAAAATCGACAAAAAAAACCCAAAACATTTTGAAAACCTAAAAAGCGTATTTGCTTTATCATGCATGCCATGTTCCCTCTCCGGCGTCAAGCCACTTCCCCGACCCTTGCCCACCCCTCTGAGTTCTACCTTCCAGAAACTCAACCGCCGGAACTGCCCAGGCAACCCTCGAGTGACTCGCCAACCGGCTCAACGCAACCCCCGAGTGACTCGCCAGCCGACCCAAGGCCCCCTTCCTGACCCAAGGAACAGTCAGTCGCCTTCGGCCGCAGAGAGCCAAGAACGGGTTGGTCCCAAAACGCCTGACTAGGCGTTGCCGACGAAGACGCCCGATTTCTTCGTAGGACGAGGACGCCTGGATTTCTTCGTGGGACGAGGACCGTGGACTAGAGTGCGGTGGGGGAGTGACACCTCCCAAGCGCACCGTCGGGTCTGCAGCAAAGGGAAGGTCCTGTCGGCCTTTTTTCTGGACTAGCCAGTTTTTTTGCAGTCCGACCAGCCCGCCCCGACGGCCCACCGATGATGCACTCTGGTCCACACGATCATCATAAATAATAACTAACAAAAGCCTGGACCCAGCGAACTCTGCTACACACCCCACTTTGGAAGCCCTTACTCAAGCCCATGCAACTATTCGCACCCATCCTCACCTTCCGTTTCCCCCCACTAACAGCTCCATCGAAGGCTTCCATCCTTCAGCCTTCTAGGGGGAGCCCTTGTAGTGTACCGGAAAACACGCTCTTTCAGTATTTTGCAACATTGGATTTTACGGTTGTTTTAACCTTCAAAACGTCCATTTGTTTTACTGACTGCACATCCGTTGACACAAACCGTTTTGGTGAGTACCTTGCTGCACGTTTCTCGCTCTGGCTGATTCGCTTCCTATTTTTGTAGCCTGCACAATATACGTTGGGTTCAGTCGCCTCCGACTTCTATACTGTCTCGTATTTGACACGTCTTACGTGTCATTGCTTACCGACTAGTATCCCAGGCTTCCGCCAGCTCGTGTAAGTAGTCTTCTGACCAGGTGAGCATGGATCCGTTGATACCGTAAGCAGGAAGTTTTTGGAGGAGAAAGAATTGATTGGTCCTGTCGAATGCTTCAGAAAAATCCAAATAAATCACATCAATGGGGACGCTTTCATCAACCGCCCTGGTCTATGAGTCCCGCGTAATCAGCAACTTGCTGGGACATGATCTTCTGCGTTATGCACTACTATGGGGTATGTGTTCGTTAATGAGGCGTTAAACTTTGCATTAAGCTTTTCTACATTCACAATACCGAGTGCACCACTGCAGTTTCTGCCAGCGAGTTGCTTCAAGAACCTCCGCAAATCACGGCGACTGTGGATTACCAAAACTGCTCATGTGCTCAGGCTCGTTAAGCTTACCTAGACTTTTATAGATACAGACAGACATGACGCGCACCGTTAGTTAATATCCATAAACTAGTTCCTTTTCCTTACGCAGTTGCTTGAGTAGTGGAGAGGAAAATCTATCAATCCAAGGATGTTCTCAATGGGACTGTAAATATGCAAACAGAAATAAATAGTTTTTGAGGTGTTGGCCGTAAACCGACAGGTATTCATCGGAGAAAAGCGAGAAATCGGTTGAATTGAACGTCGATTTATGTTTGAAAGGTTGCCGTTATACAAATACGTCGTTTAACGGTTCTTTGGCATCGCAACGTAATTGGTCTTACAGTAAGTTTTGGGGCATATCTTCTAAATGTAATGGTCCGAATTCCTGCGCGGGAAGCGTTTTTGTATAAAAAACAGGTTGTGTCTATTAGTGAAATCTAAATCCTAATGTGCGTCGAGTCTGTAAGGGAATTCCAGCAGTTGGGTCAAACCCAGAATTTTACTGAAACCCGTACCACTTCCATTGAAGTCACCAGCAATGATGCAGATGAAACATTACAAAGTTAATTGCAACAGGTGTAGAATACTGTAGCCGATGAGTAAGTGGGCAGCTATATAAACCGTTGCACACCAGTCTTAGCTAATGCATGTGACCAAACCTCCGCGATACCGGGGATATCCTGGGTTGACGGATCTAATGTGTCGATAACCAATGGTTTTCATGATCCTTCTGTAATGTCGGTAGGTAACCAACATTTAATTAAAAATGCTACACGTAAGTTCAAGAATTACCTTAATGAAAAATGCTCTCATGATGAAGAATACTTCCGCGAAGCGATGGGACCTAACGGGACAGGTGTGATGGGGGCTGCAAAGGCTGGCGATTGGAAATGCTGTAATGCCGATCGAACGTCACAGGCCAGACCGATAGTGAGTGAACATGTTGCCGGATACAGATTGGTCAGCCAATCAGGAAATAGCTGGCCTGTACTCGCGTCCAGCCTGCAACCATCCACTGAACGTGCAAATGACCAATCAGGCGCCAGCAGGCGAAAGAGCGCATACTCGTGCACATTTGAGCCAAGGCTTGTGGCATTGGACCGAGGGAAGAAACGCGCCGGCCCAATCCCGCCACTCGTACATCCACTAAGAACGTCAAGGTGATTTTAGACAGAGTGAACGTGGCGAGAAGGCATGAACCGAAGAAAAGGAGCCAGCGGCACAATGCAAATAATACGGATGAGCCATTAAAACGGACTGTTGTAAACAGTGTAGATACTCTATAAATATTCGGGCGTAATCTTAATAAACGACTTCTTAATCGCGGCCCAGTCTTTTTGCTTCCCGGAGGGCAACACGACATGGCGACAGAGGAGAAGAAGCCGACGCACCGGAACCCGCTCGTTTTTGGTGGACAGCCATCGATCGCACTGACAACCGCTCCGTAGATGACTGAAAGCATGTTCCCAGAGAACTGGAGAATGTGGAAGGTGAAGCGGAGGGATTTCGTCACCCAGAGCCAGTTGGATACACAACTAATGGCGTACCAGTTGAAGTTGTTTAGGTACGCTGTGGATGACAAAGCCAGAGTGTGCTCGAAACATTGGAGCTCAATGAGGCAGGTGAGGAAGTCGAACTTTCGGTAGTGCTGAGTAGATTTGGGGCGTTTTGCGAAGGACAGGTAAATGAAACGTATCAGACGTATTTATTTTTTGTTCGCGATCGATCCCCGAGCGAATCGTTTGTGAATTACATAACAGAACTGAAACTGTTGGCGCGTAACTGCAACATCTGCAATTGCATGCGAGACTGTTTGATACGCGATCGTATTGTCATTGGCATAAGGAATAGTGAGCTCACTCGGCGCCTTCTGAGACAAAGGAACCTGTCGTTGGAACATTGTGTGGACGTCTGCTTGAGTGAAGCAAGGACGGCGCAGCAGTTCGAGCATGTGAGAGCCGTAACAAACACTGATCTGTGCGCGGTATCGCGAATCAGCAATAGTCTGCCTCCGACAACCGAAGGACAGGGTCCGAGTTGTCAGTTTTGCAGTCATGTACATCCAAGAAGAAAGGAGAGCTGCCCAGCTTAAGGTCTTACGTGCACAAAATGTTCCAAGGTGAACCATTTTGCTCCCTGTTGCAGATCCGCTAAGGCCAATCCAGGGGTCGGGAGCATAGACAAACAGTTACAAGAAGTTTCGACAAGCAAGTTAGAAAATCGTGGAGAACACAAGTGATTTTGCGCGACGTTTTTGATTCGAGGACGATCGGTGCGCTTCCAATTGCACTCAGGGGCTACTGTCAACATCCTACCTGAGAAGCGCTGTATGAGAATAACATGTGAAAGGACGCAGAATTGCCTCAGCATGTGGAATGGTTCAAGGTTGCTGTCGAAAGGTACCGCCACATTGAAGGCCATCAACCCGAAAGAGGGCACAGAACACCAACTCGATTTCCTGATAGTCTCAAGAGACCTTATGCCCATTTTGGGTATTGATTCTATTCAGAGTCTCGGTTTTGTCTCTTTTAACCATGAAAGATTCGTCCATTCGTGTGAAGATAACAGATATTGTTGACAGCTACGCAAACGTGTTTGAAGGCGTCGTTGGGTGATTCGAAGAGTGTGTTCATTTATCTTTCATCGAATCCGCTAAGCCGGTAGTGTTGCAGACCATAAAGGTGCCTATTGCTTTACGTGAGACACGTTTAGACGAGCTGCAACGTCTCAATAGTTTGGGTGTAATAGCCAAAGTTGAGGAGTCGACAGATTGGGTTAGCCAGTGGCGATCGCTACTAAGAAATCTGGAGAACTACGCGCGTGCATTGATGCAAAACCACTTAAGACCGCAATCAGGAGGGAGCATTATACGCTGCCGACACTAGATGACGTATTTCCGGTGCTATCCAGAGCTAGAATATTCATTAAAGTTGCCCTTGCATCTGAGTTTTGATATGCATTACTTGATGAAGAGTCAAGCTACCTGACCACGTTTGGGACAACTTTCGGGAGCTTCCGCTGGCTTCGTTTACCGTGTGAACTGAAGGTATCTAACGAGATATTCCAGAAACGACTGGTGAAAGCTTTAGACGATGTGCCAGGAACGTTTTGTGTAGCAGACGACGTTTTGGTTTTTGGTGCAACGCGAGAGGGCAGGACCAGAAGCTTCAGCGATTTTGCAGCGCTGTTTTGAAATGAACATCAAGCTAAAACGAGAGAACATCGAGTAGCGTAGGACGAAAGTGGTGTTTCATGGACACGTGCTAAGCTCCGAAAACTGAAACCAGACCCGGAGAAAGTCAGGGCCACCAAACAGATGCCTCCTCCTACTGAGGTGAAAGCCTTTAGCAGGCTGAATGCGATGATGAATTACTTAAGTCGTTTCTTGCACAGATTAGCCGATGTAATGCTACCGATTCGAAAATTAACGCATAAGAGTGAGAAGTGGCATTGGGACGCGGCGCAGGAGAGAGCGTTACAGAAAATAAAGGAATTGATCACGAGCGCCCTCGTTCTCGCTTACCAAAACCTAGCACTGTGGCTCGAGAACCAGGGTGACAGCAGTCAGTATGGTAACGGATCCGTACTTATGCAGAACTGTAAACCTATCGACTTTCGCAGCCGGAGACTGCCAGAGACCGAGCGTCGTTACGCGCAAATAGCGAAAAAAATGCTTGCATTGCTTTACGCCGTGGAGCGTTTCAATGACTGTACGTTTGGCCGCAAGTTCACCGCCTTTACCGACCACAACCCCTAGTGTCGATCGCCAGCAAGCCATTCCATTTTGTGCCACGCTGCCTGCAAAGGATTTTTGTTCGTCTGCAGCAGTATGATCTAGATTTTGTCAACCGGCCAGGATCTCAGATGTACATTGCGGACACACTGTCAAGAGCGCGCCTGTCAGACTCGCCAGGAAATGAAGAGTACCCAGATTTTGTCCATGCAACACAGCTGATCGCCGTCACTGAGGAACGCTTGCACCATCTCCAACGATACACTGAGGAGGACGAATGTGTAGGTCACTGAAGCACACGATCATGAACGGATGGCCCGAAGACAAGTAAGTTACCAAAGGAGCTAACTCCATTCTTCCATTTTGGTGATGAACACATTACTCAGGATGGATTAATATTCAAAGGCAACAGAATAGTGGTTCTAAAGGCACTGCAGCGTTCGATGTTGGAGCTGAGACACTGTGCATATTTAGGAACCAACAACTGCGCGGCAAGAGCTAGAGAGCTGTTGTTCTGGCCCGGAATGACCAGCCAAAAATGTGACCACGTCTCCACTTGTGTTTTAACGACCTAGAGATTAAGCTGGAGCCCTTACCCATTAGGCCAGTAAAAATCACTGGTGAGCAGTATGTCCAGTGTGGAAGCACAGAGGCAGTGACAGAACGAGGCATCAAATCATGGGGGACAGAGAAAGTTCGCAGGCATGAGGCGTAAAACGATAACCGGACTTCATTGAACTTTCTTTTATGTGCCGACCCCAAGATAAATCGTTGCTAAACATGACACACAAGTGCGTTGCCGATGTGGAAGTGGGAAAACTCCCCCCCCCCCCCACACAATCGACGCTGAGTTCCTGCTATTGCTTGGGAAGCTCCTGACATTGATCTCCTCTGTGCAGGTCTAAAAGGACAGCCTTGTATTTTGGCATGTTAAGCAACAGCATGCGGGCCTTTGACTAAAAGCGTGAGATCATTAAATATGTCTTGTAATCTGACAGAAGAGACAGGGGTCGATTGGTCGATGCCTTAGACCATGTCATCTGCGTAGTTCAACAGGGTCGACTCCACATTGATTGGTACTGAGCTGACATAATTGGAGAATAAAACTGGCGATGGAATAGCTCCTTGAAGGACACTGGTGTCTGTGATTAAGGGCAAGGAGCTTCTGTCTTCAAATCGGGTAACCTAAATAGGATCGGTAAAAGAACCTTTTACACAAGAACGGTGAGAGGATGTATTCCAGCGCCCAGTAGATCTTTCAACAGTAACTGGCTGTTTACACAGCCAAAAGCGTCGCTGTAATCCAGAAAATCAATTTAGATGGTTTTTATTCTATTGGCCAGTAATAAAATGATCGAATGCATAAGGCAGGCTACTGCGTCTTGGGTTGATCTCGAACTGCGGTGGGCAAATTGAAGAGAATCCTTAAAGTGCTTTTGTGTCAGCACCATCTCAAGAATGATCCTTGCAAACACATTTGAGGCTACCGAAGTACAAGTAATTGCTCGATATTTGCGTGAGCCATTTTTTGATATTGGAGTAATATTGACACTTATCCAGCAGTCCGCAATCTTATGTCTCTGGATGCAGGGTGTATGTATAAAAGAGCCAAAGAACTAGCCAGGTAGTAACCACATCTTTTGAAGACAATGAGAGACTATCTGTCCAGACCACTTGCTTTACCTGAGTGATGCTGGTTCATTCAAAAGTGGACAGAGCCGCTGTCGACAGGGGGCAGTTGGTCTACAGGAAATTTTGACTGGGGAAAGGATGAGTCAGAGATCGGACTGTTACGGCAATTGCAGTAATCAAGATTCGGTTCCTCCACATCTACGTCGGAGCTTGCTGAACGTCGACCAAACCCGCTTAGTTGTTTCAACATCCACCAGAGTTCACGGTAGCTGCTATTCCCAAGTATATCCTTAAGGTACACATTATTAAGACTGCGCCAATCCTCCTTTATAAGAATAGGTAGGGACTTTACTGAGGCATTGTCTCTTCTTTCGAAACCTTTCTCCTTCTGTCTACGTAGCCGCTTTAAGTGGGGGGAAGAGAATCTATCCGAAACGGAGTTTCGCATGGACAGCAAATGTCAAAACAGACGTTCAGCCAGCTTGTCAACCGATAGCAGTACGTGGATACATCAACGTCAAAATATAAACCAAATTTGATGAATGATATTATTCTTCGCAATTGGTCAATATTCCGTTCGGAACACCGCTCTGTCGTGTTTCCACTGATTGAATGGATAATCTGCTGTTGACACGCAACTGACTGGCCGACTTTCCAGATTAGAAGACAAAGGCCTCAGGTGCAGAGGGTATTGTGCACTCGGCAAGCAGAATAAGCAAATCAAGTTATGGGATCCAAACAATGGTCAATAAGGGAATGGTCTAGCGCTCACTGGCAAGCTTCAAGTTAGACTATCCTCATGGGTAGCGTTTAGCGGGTAGCGTCATCGTTATCCCGCTCGCATTGGTTGGCCAATAAGCTTCGGCCTGGGTCATGGTCAGCTGTTCCTAGCTGATAGGAAAGGGGTACCTGCCCGGTTAACACCTTGCACCTGAACTTTTGAACGTTACTTAGCGTAAGTATTTTATAGTTTGTCTTAGAGTAGATCACAAGACACAATTTAATTGCTGGGTGCTCAGACCTGTCTAACGGCGCCCTATTGCACACAAAGAACAGTTTCCGGTTGTTAACGAAACAGATCCAGAGTCGCATTGGATATAATGGAGCAATTTATGATGTTTTTGGCCCAAGACTTGTGAGAAAATCTGTGGCAAATGCGTTAAAATCCGTAGCAAAATTACATAATGCACAACTGATGTGTTTTGTGACAGTCGCAGTAAACGTTTCGTAATATGCTTCTACTTCAGATTTCGGAATATTGGGGAAATATTGATGTTAGTAAGGTTCACCCGTAGTCAGGTATACATGTTGGCTCAGAACTACGCAACTAATAGGTTTGGAAGAGAAGCAAAATAAAGTTTTCGTAGATACGCACCAGGAGGTGTTAGTGCAACTGCTGACTTCACTATCCCGGTTACGGTAAGCGCAAGAGCGGTTGACCCGATAAAATAGAAACCGTTCTATTCATACAAGTACATCATCCACCTCATCGTGAAGACATGCAACTTGTGGCAAAATGATGCCTAACTGCAATTCTCCTCGGGAGTTGATGAGACTTGTTAGTCTGTCCATTTTTCCTAAAAGCGAACGGATGTTTGAAGTACGTAGGATAAGTATACTCATGCTTCCCACTTTTTGCGAATAGCACCCTTCCACCCAGCGCGGTGTTTCAGTGCACAATTAATGCGCTTCTTGTATATGAGTGTCAATTAATTACTTATAAGGGGGCTGTTGGAAAATGCACATGCTGTGAGCCTGGAAACACAACGACGTCAAAATATCACATGTATAGGTCAACGAGATAACAATTGTTGCCAGATAAAAAGAAGTGTAAACACGACAGTTGGTAGAAAGCCAAAAGTGTGTTAAAAATCTCGCAGAAGGAAAGCGTAGAACAGAGCGGACCATTGGCAAAAGCGTTACAGACTGAAAATGAGTGCTGTGCCTGTATCGTTGCTAGCAAATTTAACAAAAGTGACACTGTCTTGAAACAGTTGGTCTGAAAATACGGTATCTTTCAAAATCAGACTTCATGCACAGTTGGATATCATTTTCACCAATAAAACTCGTTTGTTTGCTAATTAAAAGCTGGCTCCTATCGGCAACACGGATCACTGTTTTATGAGCACACGTCCAAATATTTACTTCAAGACCTAGACAAAAAACCTTTAAAGCAGTGAGTTCCTTACAACAATTTGAAAAGCATGGAAAGAAGACAAAGGCTGGTAGATGCATGCATTTCGTATTGTCCCCTCAGTACCATTAACAATAACCGATATGCATAGATATAGCTAACAGTGGGTGCAACCAGACAAGCTTAAGGTGCAAAACGAATGACGGAAGTTCACACCTACGTCCAAGGCAGCTTTAGGCTGACAAATAATTGTTTCTGAACATACAAGGCTGGCTTAATCCGGCTTATAGCGACAGCCTCAGCAAACCGAAGGAAGCGGGGATTAGTGTGATGTAACACAACTATATAAGCTGAGCCCAGCTCTATCTGGTGACCCGAGTCTAATAGGTGTTTGCCTATCGAGGAAGCCGGTGGTCTGCGCGAACATGGAATCTGACGAGGGTAGGCAATCTGAGCAACTTCACGTTGAAGCCATCTTGGTACATGTTCCTTTATTCGGGAAGTCAGCGTTCTATTGGTTCTGCCTATGTAACTTTTTCCGCAGTCACATACAAATTGGTATATACAGTGTGAGTTGGCCCCAATAGGCTGAGCTTCCTTCGTTAGAGGTATGGGCAAATTTCGGGTTCGGTTGATGACGACAACTTGTGCAGCATAGTAACTTCCTTGTGTAGCCGAAATTATACGCTTAGTTGTCTTCAGCGTGGCTGTCACCTTTGAAAGGTAACTCGACATACACTTTCTTCTTGGCTGCCGTGTGCACCAAGTCCTTTGGCCCTCGCGGTTGGCTGTGTTTCTCGATAAATCTTCGAGGGTAGCCGTTCGCCATTAGTGTTGCTGTAATTAACACTAGCTCATCGTCCAGACAGTCGGCCGAACAAATTCGTCTGGCACGACTAACTAGAGTCTTCACAAGTGTCCGTTTGTACCGCACTGGTGTGAAGCTGGTGAAGTGCAGGTACTGACCGGACCAAGTTGATTTTCGGTAAATGGACCTCTTAATCAATCCATCATCCCTGCGACTTATGAGTATGTCCAGGTATGGCAGACAATTGTTCTGCTCTATTTCGCATGTAACCCGTAAGTTAGCATGAGCACCATTGAGCCGTTCTACCAAATGTATGCTGCTGCTCCGACGAACAGAAAGCCAAGATATCATCAACACATCGTTTGTAGAAGGGCGCCTAGGCTATTTCCGTAGAAATGCTTCTTTCTACCATCAGCATGAAGAAATCAGCGAGCACAGGACCTAATGGGCTACCCATTGCTACGCCGTCAATCTGACGGTAAGGTGTATTCCGGAAGTGAAAATCCACATTCGCCGTGCACAATAGTAGAGATTCTCTTAGCAATTCAGTCGGAATTGGTAGCGAACAGCCACCGTTTTCAGCTAATTCGCACACGTAATCAACCGTCTGATGTAGCGGCACGTTGGTAAATAAGGATTCTACATCCAAGGAACATATGACTTTGTCTGACAGGTTGAGTTCATCCAGGTCATCGATGAGTTGAAACGAGTCTTTAAGACTGTACGGATTGAACTGTTGTTTCAGCGGAGCTAGCAACTTCACTAACCAACGAGCGAGTTTATGCTGGGGCGCGTTCATCATTGAAAGGATTGGCCTGAGTGGCACTTCACTCTTATGTGTCTTTGGGGACCCATACAACTGTGGAATAGTGCTACCACTCGGCTTCAAACTATTAAATGTATCAAAGTCTATCACGCGGTGGAGGAGAAGCAATTCCAGGTGACGAACTATGCGCGTTTCGACATTGGTTATGTCCCCCACTTTCGTGAGCCGTTCGAATTTACTCGCATCGTTGAGTATGGCGCACATCTTCTCATTGTATTCGGTTTTGTTCATGATTACCACTCCTGAACCTTTATCTGGTTTCATTACGACTACGTCCTTAGCTCGTAGTTCACGTAAAGCCTGAAAATGTCGAGCTGTGATGGCACATTTTTCATTAATTGGCATGGTTTTCACCTCATGGGCGATATCGGTTAACTTGTTTCTGAACCAAATATGCTTATCAGGGCTGGTTGGTTGGAGCTCCTTAAACTGGTCAAAAAAGTTCTCAAATTGGGCTTCCATAAACAAGCCGTTCAAAGTTCTAGGGGTGACTTTGTAATCAAGCCCAAGTGATAATGCTTCTAATTGCAACGCATCAAGTTGTATGTTCGATAAATCCATCACGTACTTACAGGGATCACGAGCAATTGGTTCCTCCTCCTGGTTGTTCGTCAGCGAATTTTCTAAACGAGCAGAGCGATTTCGTCTCGTACGATCAAGAGTTGATTTACAAAAGTTAGTGAAAACAATCCGGCAACACAGAGACAGATCCTAGACCACGGGTAGTAAGCGTGCATGAGTTTCTATTAGTTCCGCAAGTCTGGTTTGAGCCGTCTCTAGGTGAGCGGACGCCACACGTCTGAGGTTAGCCGCAGAGGGCTTGAGTTTGTTTCCACGCAACAGTAAGAGCACTGGACGAGGATAGCGACGCACGAAAATGCATTTCGATAGAAACGATATCTCCACACGTAAGCACACCATCTTGCACCTCAGGCTGACTATGCGATGCAGCAACCTGACTGTTTCGGAAGGAATTCGTCGTGTCAGAAATTTAAAGCAGTTAGTTCCCTTCAACAATTTGAAAAGCACGGAAACAAGAAGAAGGCTGGTAGATGCATGCAATTCGTATTGCCTTCTCAGTACCATTAACAATAACCGATATGCATAGATATAGCTAACAGTGGGTGCAACCAGACAAGCTTAAGGTGCAAAATAATCTTTACGAAACCATTAAACGGAGAGTTTGCTGGACAAAAATATCGCAAAGCGTACGACACTGGCTTCAACTGATTTAGGAAAGCTCAGAAAGTTTTATGAGAAACCGGATTTGTGAGCAGTTAGCCGAACACAATCTAAATAGAGTGTGAGACATAGGTTCAGTAAAACAAACTCGTGTCTCGTGTTTTTTTATCTGAAATTACTCGATATGTTAATAACGGGATTTCGATAGAGGCCTGCTATCTTGACTTAGCAACGCTTTCGACTTGGTGAATCACTAACACTTAGTTGAGAAATTGACATGGTTAGGATTGCATACAAAACCTTTGTCTTGGGTGTCAGAATTATTATGTGGGAGAACATTGCGAGCTAGAGTCGGTGATATGAGTTCTAAGGGTGTTGATTACAGTGGTGTCCCCTAGAGCTTGGTATTAGGTCCATTGTTGTGTTCTACGTTTATAAACTATATGGCTCCTCTTCTTGGAAACCCCTGATATGTCTTTGCAAATGATTTAAAGCTGGTCAGCATGGCAACCGATCAAAATTGATCAAAGATATCATCAGCGTGGTTAACTGGTCGAATCGATAGAACTTGCTCCTGAAGGCTAACAAATGTCAACTATCGATCACTGGTGGCGACAGGATTACAGAGCAGACATCATCGGAGTCTTTCTCCTTGCAGCGCACTAACTAGGCGCGTGATTTAGATGTCAACATGATGATCAGCTTCAAGCTTTCAATACAGTGTCGATATGATGCCAACAAAGCGCGACAAGAGTTACCTCAGTTGGGCAGTGTGTAATATGAAGCCGGGAGTTTTACTGCCATTGTACAAAGCAGTGGTTAGGCCTTATCTGGAGTACTGTGTTCAGTCTTGGTCTCCGTATCTCTGTGGTGAGGTCGTTTACATGGAAATGATTTAAAAACTGGCAACCAGGATGATTGAGGTTCAACATGGGAATTCGTGTGAAAGTGATCTTAAGAGCTTGGGGTTGTTTTCCCTAAAGCGGCGTAGACTGAGAGGCAATCTGACATAGACGCGTAAGTTAGTAAAGGGCCACTGTGTCATCAAGCCTACGGGTTTGTTTCAACTGGCTACTTCTGACCACTTGCGCAGATATCGCTTGAAGATCATACAACAAAGGGCTATGTTGGACATCATGGCGAAGATTTTACGAACTGTGTGCTACGCAGCTGGAATAAGTTGCCTTCGGAGCTTTTGGACTACGAGACGGCAGTAGCTTTGAAAAGAGGCCTAGATAACTAGTAAGCATATATTTTTCCAGAAATTGTCAATTTATTTAAATTTAGCAGCTAGGCCTGGCGCAGTGATATTTGAAGTGGATCCACGAAAATTCAAATATTACGCTCGTTCTTGTCTCAATTCTTTTAGCATGACTAAGGAGGTCAAACTTTGAAGTGTCGGGTTCTCTGGTTCGCCTATCGTGCTTAGATGTTGTCCTGACCCGACTTTCTGTTTGTAGGGACGAGAACCTATGTTAGCATTCGGGAGATTCCCCTTATTTCCCTGTGTATATCTCTAATTAAAAGTACCTTTTTGGCTGGCAGCAGCCAATTTACATATGCGTTAGTTTCGGTTCTATTGATCGAACGTTTCAAGTTTCGTGGCAATGCGAAACAGTGTGCACTGAGATTGCGCATCGCAATCCAAGCACTAAACGCGCATTTCAAAAGTAGTCTATAATTGAAATTACTATTTCGTTGCGTACTTAGGCGACGGTGCGGATTGTTGTACTGGTCATTGAGTTCGGTTGCCTGAGTCCAGCACCGCCTTTTCTTTGCGCTCGTAGAAGTGTCGTGATAAACTGGAAGTGGACAGATTCGATGCCGAAATTTGTTCTTCCTCACAGGTTAGTGTTGCCTGCCTTTGTTCACCCACATCAGTGCACAGATACCCTTAATCACTTGGATGTTTACAGGGAACTTAGAAAATTGAAGATTACTAAGGCTACTGGACCTGATGCTTTACCCCACTCGTTATAAACGACTGTGCGGATTGTCTCGTGATACCGGTTGCTGTTCTGTTCAACCGCTGTCTTATGAGTGGCATACTCCCTGATATTTGGGGATATGTAAGGATGATGCCTGTACCGCTGAAGGAGTCTCAAATCTATCGTCCGATTGCACGTACTTCAGTGAAGTTATAAGACTCCATAAGCGCCCAGGCAGATGATGTATACACATTTGCCAATAAACCTAACCGATACACACTGGATGTTGTAACGTACTCTGTACCATCGGTATCGACAGCACCGGATAAAATATGCAGAGCAGTGCGACTCCTGCATCTTGACTACTCAAATACTTCCGGGAGCGTCAAAAATCGTTCCTTCTCGACCAGCTTCTTACGTGTGGAGTTCACACAAATGTCCGCAGTGTGATCACGGAGCAAGTTACAAACCGTATCCACCGCACATAGCTTAACGGAACGAGACCCACTACACTTTGCTCTGATCGCGGTGTTTTAAAAGGAGCGATTTTCTCTCCCCAACTGTTTTCGTTATATATCGTAAACCATCTTATATCGTCCAAAGTTAATGGATGCAAGTATGCATTTGATGTCGGTATGGGATATTTATCTCCAACCGTTGAGACAACTGGTCTTCAGAGAGGTCGGGATGAGTTTGTGCCGTGGACATCGACCCGGTCTCTTATTCTGAACATTTCTAAACGCCGTGATGTAACATTCTCGTTGCTTCGGGCTGATAAGCTGTTTCGAATGGCACTTCGTTACTGGCAATGAGTGATCAACTCATCAATAAGACACCAACTGTCAAATACCTTGGAGTCTCAACTATCCCATGTCGATGAAACATTTGACAAGGTTAGAAGGCTATCTTTTTATGCTCTCAGACTTAGAGTACTTTCCGTACCTTGTGATTTGATTTTTAAATTTGTGACTGCATACATTCCGTCAAAGTGGCTTTACTGTTCCCCAGTAATTATGTCTGGTTTATTAAAAACGAATGCATACAGTTATTACGTTCGTTAAAACTTATTTCTAGATGCAGTGGACTGTCTAGAGAAGCAATGTTTGATTGTATTGTTATCGAGCATGTAGACTCATACTAGCTTTTTCTTCCAAGTTCTAAATAACGCTTTTCATCCACTGCATGGAGCAATGTGGAACCGATATCGATTTCTGCTATACGCGCTAAATTTAGAACCTTATTTTCTCGTATGGCTTCTCATTAAAATTCTATCCTAATGTACTTCTCACGATTACTTGTGAACTCAAGGAAACTAATCAGCATGATGCGCAGTTGTCTGCTTGATCAATACGCAAATATTACGCATTAGATATTTTATTCGTTTTGATCAATTAATTTCAGGTATTTCTCCGATCGCAGTGATAGTGCAAAACGCTGAAAATGCATCCATTACCCAGGTGCATAAAGCCTATCTTGACTTGAAATAGCAACGGAAGGGTTAGGATGTCGGGGGTTTTAGAAGCCTTACAAATTCCGGACATGAAAGCAGCTGGTGTTACACTGGTGATTCAGTTGATCGCCAGTTCACTTTACTCTGAAATAGTTTTAGACGAGAAATAAAATGTGCCTTGGCCAAACCAAGTTGCAGGCGAGGTATCTGTAACCCAAAGAAAAAAGAATAACGACCGACCTCCCACCTGTTGGCATTCACCCACACTTCAATCTTTTAGCCCCCTGTGGGTTCTTAGAGACCAAGAAGCTAGCCAGTATACTCCAGCATTCAAGGCCTTTTCAATAAGCTGGCAGAAGTAAAAGATCGACAAGTTTCTAAGAAGTGTGATATCATCGGTGTTACTGAGGCATAGTTATAGGTTGGAATGAAGGAAACTGAAGTTCTGCAGCCGGGCATGTTGCTCATCGAAAACGACAAATTCACGAAAGGAGAGGCGGCATTTAAGCATTACCGAATTGACGTATATTGTGAGGCAACGGAGTAATAATATTCACCGATTCCAGATTGCCCCTGGTGCTGCTTGCAGCTTAAGAGTAGGGGCAACTACCTTATAGTCTAGGTGTACCGAACCCAAGATACAACACTACAAATGGAGTAAAACCTGGCGACCGCTCAAAGACCCACGCTAGAGGAAAATTACACTCACATCCTCAGGGTGAAGGAAATCAAGGTACATTGTTTACAAAACTCTGCCACAGCCGGTTCCAATTAAAACCGGTCTGCAAGGTTTTGACAACAGTCTTCTGCTTAATAAGTACGTCGTTTAACTACTCGTTGCAAAACAGGTGACAACCATCTGAGCTGGACACTGTGTTCACTAACGAGAAACCTATGATTTATGTTTCAGTTGAACACTGGCCTTCAGGTCGAAGTAAGCACACAGTCATCAGTTGCAACTTCATTTGCCATACAGAATATCGAAATGGGATCTCTGATGGCGCGCACCGTTACAAGTTATGATCACTTATCTCAGTATGTGAGTGTCATATACTGGTCGTTCCTAACCGAATGTCGCCTGGATGGAATTAATAAGTCAAATTCCATCGATTGAGTAGGGATGTTTCAGTGACAAGGGTTTGCAATAGGCCCCAAAACGGTTTCTTTTGCCAAGAGTGTAAAGCAAAAATAGATGGCAGTAGGCAATGCAGCATGGTGAACATATTGATTATCTCCAACGTCAGATAGTTGGGACAAGCAGGCAAACCAAGTTGACCAATGAACTCAACTGATCAGAGAAGATGAAGCGCACATCAGTAGAATGTGACAAGTACCTTCAGTGTCATCCAAAAACTGATGTATAAGCAAGTCACTGACCCTTGAAAGGTGAGACATGGATATCAACCGCTCCGGATGGTTGATGGTCAAACAAGAACTGCTGCAGTAGAAGCAAACGGGTTGCAGATATAACACACCCCATATTTCAGATAAACTTATCGTCAGGCGATCTGCTAGCAGTATTTCCCAAACTCCAGGACTTAACGGCATCTCTGTTACCGCGGAAGATATTATGCAAACATGGACGTCTTTGCGCAACCCCAGCTCCCCGGGTGTCGATACCATGTGCCCAGCAGCATTGGGGCCTGCATCATGACAACTGGCACAACCTATGGGTCAGTTCTTTTAGCGCTGCTGAGAACAGAACCACGTTACTGCTATGTGGTAGCTTGGAATAATAACAGAATTACAAGGGCGGAAGCAAGAATAACGCATCAAACTGTAGCCTTGCATTGTCCAAGTTCACAGGATCCAACGTTGCCGATGACTTATCTGGAAAATTGGAAACCATTGCTCCTGAGCAACACGGTTTCTGTCGACAGCGATCGTGCATAACGATATTCCTGATGGCAAGGAGTAATTGGACCGAGTCAGCTGACGCTGGAGAGGACGGTGATAGGATCTAGCTGGAATTTTCTAACGCATTCGATCGTCTGGATCATCGGATTCATTATTACGGAAACGGTGATCCTCTCTTGAGTTGGATCGCCAACTCTCCATCAAAGGCAGTTAGTGATGAGTTTACAGCACGTTACCTGGCCCCAAACAAATCGAGTGTGGTGTGCCTCAAGCCTCAGTACTAGGGCCACGATTGATTTACTATTTGCTAATGACCAAGCAAAAGTATTCGCTTCAAATTGCTTTTCTCTCTCACACAGAATACTTCAACTGTAGCTGTCACCGAGTTGTCTTGTATGCATATATTCAATTCTCATTCCCTAGTACCTTTATTCAGCAGCGCAGTTGTTCAATAGATGTTTAAACAGACGACTCATATTTCCATATTACTGTTTTCACCTCAGCCATCCTACAGGACTTGTCAAGCACCCGTGATAACTAATTATTCGTTGTTCATTGTGCTGCTTAGCGACAATATTAAAGTATGGCGCATGATTCCGATAAATGCCAATCAGCGCGCAATTTACTGCAATTCAATGTTAGCAAATGCAGGGAACGTTCCATACGACACAGTGTATCTACTCATACAGCCTGGGGGCGCTAGTACTGCAGCGACTTTCTGTCGAAGTTGGCTTGTGCGTGCGGCTGCTCCAGGCAATCCGAAAAGGCATAGAAAACTGGTACCCAGCAATCGGGCTGTTGTGACAGGGGTTCGGACAACTAAATATCTCTGTTTTTCGACATTTGCTCAATGAGTATGTTGGTTCATTGTCCAATGCGCAACTCAAGCCTGACAGCCATGGCTAAAACACAATCTCACTGCCCTAATATATATATATATATATTTATTTATTACACAATCTGCGGTACACATATTGTGCCATCGGAATCATGGCAGAATAGGAAAACAATGTGAATAATAAGAGCAACAAGTACTGCTTTTTTGTCTATTTTACCACTCAAAGTTTTTGAAAATTTTTTCAGTTTGTTCTTTTTAGGGAGAGGAAGAAGGGACACCGCAACAAACCGATGCACACCTCCGCGATTGACATCGATCTTGAGCCATGGCTTCCAAGGTCTTCAACCAGCAAGTATCCGCATCTCTCGGACCTCAGTTAGGTAGTCGACAACAACCGGCAGAGGCCAACTGTTTCGTCAGCTTTTTCATGTGGTTTCTCCATGTTGTAGGCTGTCCACCAGACCGTCTCTTCCAGCCCTGTCCAGCAAATGCAAACAACGCACGACGGGGGTAACGCTGGACAGGCATGCGCAATACATGTCCCAACCACCGCAGTTGATGCAGTGAGATGAGCCCCTCGAGCGAGTGGCTTCCACGTCCCAAGACACGCTGTCTAAGTTCCAAATTCCTTACGTGGTGCTGCCACCACACACGGGCAATGGATCGCAGACAGCGGTACTCGAAGACGGATAGCCTGCGCAAGTCATCTTTACGAATGGACCAGGTCTCGCATCCGTACAACAGTACAGCACGAATAGTTGCACAATAGACCCGCCCTTTGATGGAGAGATGAATGTCGTGACGACGCCACAAATGCCTCAGCCTAGAAAAAGCGAGGCCTGCTCTCGAGATGCGCATCGAATTCTCGTCTCCAACAGCCCCGCCAGCAGTGATGCAACTTCCCAAGTAGACAAAGCTCTCCACAACCTCTAGTGTCTCACCAGCAAGAGTGAATGCAGGCAGAGGCACTTGCCAGTCTTGGAAGAGAGCCTTGCATTTGGATGGCGAAAAGTACATACCGTACTTTGATGCTTCAATCGCCAAGCGGTTTAATGCAAGTTGGACGACCTGTGGATCGTCACCCAGCAAGACGATATCATCAGCATAATCCAAATCAACAACTCGACTACCTGGGAGGAGCTCAACGCCAGCGTTCAACTAATTGCCTAGAGCGTTTTTCAAGACATCCTCAATGGCAAAGTTGAATAGGAACGGAGAGATAGGGCATCTTTGTCGAACTCCGCTGGAGACCACAAATGTAGGCGAAAGCTTACCATAAGCCCTAACCCTGCCCGAGGTCCGATTATAGAGAGCGCGCAGTACGGAGACGAACTTGTCAGGGACACCATTCCTCAGTAGGCAGTGCCACAGTACCGTACGATCGACAGAATCGAAGGCTGCACGGATATCCAGGAGCACAGCAATCGTTGGCCTCTGATACACATGGCGGAGCTCGAGGATCTGGCGCAGTGTGAAGATTTGATTGATGCAGCCGCGACCACGGCGAAACCCAGCTTGTTCTTCTCGTTGCAACGATTCGCGTGTTGGGGATAGCCTGCGAAGTATGATGGACACCAACAGCTTGCAAAAGACGGGGACTACACTTATTCCTCTGTAGTTAGAGCAGATTGTGCGCAGGCCCTTTTTGAAGATGTGGACGACTATCGATTCACCCCAAAATGATGAAACCTTCTCTTTCGACCAGATTTTCGAGAACAAAGCGGTGAGTTCTCGAACCAGCGATGCGCCACCATCTTTAAATAGAACCGGAAGGAGACCATCTGGGCCTGGGGCTTTATAACGCTTTATGTGCCGGAGCTCCTGCTCGATTTCCTGGGAAGAGGGAAAGTCTGTGGAGGTAGACCACTCGGCCGCAGCGCGATCGCCAGAGATAGCAGATGGAGCTGGGGGCCAACAAAACTGTGAGCCAAAATGTTCGGCCCATCGCTACAACCGTCGTTGAAGATTGGTGATTAAGGTGCCATCCTCTTCGCATATTGCTTCACTTATACCAGATCGAACACCTTCGGTGACTCGAATGAGATGGAAGAGTTTCCTGGTATTACCACAGAGACTAGCAAGCTCCATCTCTCTAGCACGTTCACACCACCAAGCTTCGCGGTCCATTTGCAGACTCCTGCGCAACTCTCGACCAAGGTACTGGCGTTCTTCACTGCGTCTGGAATCCGATGGGAGCAAGCGGCGTCTGTCCATCAGCGACAAGGAGTCGGCGGAAATCCAATGCTTCGGTGGGTAACGGGCAACTCCACAAGTGTCGATACTGGCAGAAACTAAAGCATCTTTGATATGCGCCCACTGCGAATCGAGATCACCGTCAATAGTTGAGCCAAGCAAGGTTGAAAGTGAGGCTTGGTACCTGGTTAAAATCGCAGGGTTTTGTAGATTTGCGACGTCCGGTCGGTAGTGGGCGCGCTTAGGTGATCCTCCGAAACGCATGCAAATCTTAGCACGAACCAATGCGTGATCGGAGTCTAGAAAAGTTGACCAGTACGATCGGCAGTCCGTTACGCTTCCGCGCCACCTGTAGCTGATTGCTATGTGGTCAAGCTGGGAGCACTCTTGCGTTTGTGAGGGAGGGCGCCAAGTAGCAGTGTGTCTCCTCGAGTGCCGAAAACTAGTGCTCGAAAGTAACAAGCGATGATCAGAGCAAAGAGCAAGCAGTCTGTTTCCATAGTCTGATCGACTGCCACCGAGACCAAAACTACCCCCAAGGTGGTGCTCGCTTGGTGGAAGGCGGCCAACCCGTGCGTCAAAGTCCCCGGCAAGAATGACTATATCAGTCCTTTAGGAGGAACGCAGAAGTTCATGGAGTTGTTGATAAAAGCTATCTTTAACTGCATCCGGGCTGCAGTCTGTAGGCGGAGACGACAAACAAGGCACGCTTAACGTCTCGACGCCTGCATACGTTACATGAACCTCTTAGTCTGACTACACATAGCCGGCTGTTGACTGGGATCCAGTCAAGCAGAGCTGATTCAGCCCTGGCACTCAGTACAACCTTAACACCAGCTTGACCAGTGGCGGCAGCTTCTGGGTCTCTGGAAAGCCGCAAGTAGCATTTGACATCAGAGTTTACCGGAGAGGCCATTCTGATGACGGCGCTAGAGTCTTGTAATCTGGTCTCTGAAAGGCAACATCAAAGTCAAACTAACAAATATGTCGTTTGAATGCACAATCTCAGCGGATGATGTTGCCCATTACGAGGCGACCTAATACTAGACCACTTAATTTTACATAATCCGAAGCATGCGTGCTGCTCTTTACCGCAACTCTGCAGTAACAAAACTTGAGAGGTAACTCCTTGAAATTGGCAGAACAACGCTGCCTTCTGGAATGCCATATAAATGTCTCTCACTGAACGCCCTTCTTGTACCATTCGTTTCTGAAACGTCACTACTCATACTTAAAAGACGATTGAAGGAAGAAGTCAGATACTTACCCTACATTACTTAGTATTATCTCTCAGGCACACTCCTGAAGAATAGCTTGAAACTATTAGTCGCCGTCTATTGGCGACGCGAAACTTCGCGGAGTGCCGAATTAGGGCATTACAAACGATAAGCCCTTCTAGGGGCAGTAAAAGCGCTAACTGCTTTTTTAATTATTGTTTTCCATAACGTTACGAAACTACCCAGCGGAGGTTGTGAAGCAGTGCTCCATAACCCATATAAAATAAGTGTTCGTTGTTTTTATTCCGCAGTCAGACTGCATTTCGCTTCAATGTATCTGGCCAACTCACACTTTCGGTGCTTCCTCATATCCAACTCAGATTAGAGCTCACTTCTTAAATGCCAGATCAATGCACAGAGGTTGAATCAGTTAAGGGACGAGTTTAGGTTTGCTGTTCCTCAGATTTTTGCCTTCTCATCACACGGACTGTGAATTACTTCGGATGTGTCCGAATAGCGTCGTGTATTATGGTGCACAAACAATATATATATATATATATATATATATATATATATATAATCGAATCGCAGCCAACATCCAGACATTATGGGTCTTCTCGTCACCCTTCAGATTGTTGATTCTGTTGTAGATGGTTCCAGCATATAGTATCACCATACTTATAAACACCTCGCTGATCAAAGTCATTTCTCCCCCCTTTATTTGTGCACACGTTAAACAGAAATGTTCCTGGAATACACAACCAGTATGGAATGAAACTTGCATAACGGTTCCACTGCACCAAAGGAATCCAATGATGGCAAGTTTTTACTGCTATGTATGCTTTATCAACTGCGACGGCCGTAGTCCACCAACTTTAGTTCTATCGAAGATGTGAATCGTTTATCTTTTAAGCATTATTAGTTCAATTATATGTGCCGGGATCAGATCTTGTCAAGAGGGCTGCATCTAGACTCATCGAGAAATATGCATTCAATATTCTGTAACAATCGAAAGAAACATCCCAGTTCGTACGTCTAAGCAAACGTCTGATAAGCATTAGTGTGAGAGTAGCACACAATATATGTAGCACGAAAGAAGACGATGACGAGAAACAGTAAAGGACGATCAGGAGAATTTTGGCATCATTTGCGACCGACGCCCAGAACTGTCGATTCACCGGAGTCCGAAGAGACCCGCCGGGGCACACGACGTAAAACAAGGTTGAGGACTTGGCCCGCATTACGCAGAACTTCAACAGCCTCCGCATGGTACATGTGGCTAACATCAACACCGTTTACCTAAAATATGTGTGTATAAGATTGAAAACGGTTAAATAAAAGCAAAAACTTGAGTGATTTCTTTAAAACTAAATATCCTTGATGGCAGGTGTCCACTAAGTGAGAATTTCTTAACTTTGAAACACCATTCATTCACCAAAGCTACTCTATAAAAACAACAAATTGAGAACTTGTCAAGTTAATGTTTATTATAGCATGCAGCGCAAGCACTGAGTACAGCTTGAGTAAACAATGACCAAGGAGAAATTAATGAACTGCGTTTTCGTCTGGATTCGGTTAGGTGCACAACTCGCACGTTCTGAGCCATTCATGTGGGAACAAACGATTGGGAAAACGCTTAATACTTTGAGTCTGATTACCACCACTAGCAGTTAAACGAGGAATCGGGGTTCATGCTCGGAAGGTGCAGTCACAAAGTAATCAGTCGGATCTCCACCGTCTATAAGTCACGTGCCTCTATCCTTCTTCACAGACCAATTCGATGGTTCGAGGTGTCTATTATAAATAAATAAATATTTTATTCTCGACAAAGCGAGACACGCCTTTTGGGCATGATCAGCATATTGCAATATTGTACATGATAGCAGAATTAGCAGCCCAAAGGTTGTATGAAGTCTATGACCACAGAATGTGAGAGGTAGAGATAATAATCAGATCACTAATATGGTATGTTGATGAGGAACTAGTCCGATGAAGTCCCGTACGCAGTGTGGGTCAGGTGAATGAAGCATGAGGAAAAGGCTGAAAAATATTTAAGAATAGTGGCATGTCACTAATCAAATATGTAGGCGTGTTCGTGCGAGAGCAGATATATGCACAAAATTTGTAAATGTGATATCGGGATTGGGATTGCTTGACCAGGAAATGTGTGCCTGGGAAGTACGTTGAGCAAGTTAAGCACATAACTCGAACACAGTGAGGAGTTATGGTCAGCCGCCACAGCCCTTTAATATCTTTAGTGGTGTGAGACAGGGATGTCCACTATAAGCTTTTTAACGATGCTATTGGCAAAGTTATGTAGTCTTGCTTCATCGGACTAAATTTAAGAAGTGGGGCTCTTCCCAAGTGATCGAATTCCTGATTGGTAACACGTCGACAAACCTGCCAGGCAGTGCTGAACAGATTGACACTGACTGTCAGTCGCTGAGGGTTGGGACCTGTATTTTCAAAATTCATAGGCTTCCCCAAGATTGACAGGAATCACGTCTTGCGCTGACCTGTGGTGGGGAAAGTTGGATGTCATAAATAAATTCAACCGCATAGCCAGCTACATCAACGCCTGTGGAATAGAGAATGAACTCATCAATAGCATAGAGAAAGCCCAAGACGCTTTTACTCAACTTCGTCGCGTATGGCGATGGCGCGACATCACTTTCACCCTGAAGATTAGTGTCAACAAGGATGCCGTCTGTTCAACCCTAGTGCATATTTGTATGTCCATAGCACGCCATATAGACTGGCGCAGAAACTAGCTGCGCTCGACATCGGTACCTCTAAGGTTTAACTCGTATCTGGTAGGAACACCGTGTGAGCAATGAGCTAGTTCGCCGCTAATTTTGGAGCTGGAAAAGAAACTGAAACGCTCAGCACCGTCGTCACACCAGTGAACACAGATTACTGAACCCTGTGTTGCGCTTGTTAGTACCCTGATTCCCGTGGTGTGCGCCTGCGCTACCGGACGGTGGATGGAAAACATGTCTGACTGAGTAATGAAAGTTAAGGTAAACCGAGCATTACTTCATGACTGTAGATGCGAATAGCGTGACATAAATTTAAAATCACCATCTTTTAAGTAAACTTCTTAATAGAAACTAGAGTTGAGCATTAGTGCATTTACAGAAGAAAATCAGACCGACCGCCGGTAGCACATTAGAGGGCGCTAGACACTGTTACTGCCAGATCAGATTCGCACAATCACTATAGATGGTGATGATACCTCCGCTGTGTCCAAAACAAATTACCGTCGTTTACCAACGTATAAAATCTGCCGGGAAACCAGAACGATTTGTGCTCTGCCGGTTTGTGCTCACGAAGACATCGCGCTTTTTAATCTAAACCCACCATAGTATTGAAGAAGCGACCGCATGCGCCTAGTTGCATGCAAACCCATCAAATGTTCTAACCAAGCTTTAAACTCACGACGTAACTGATGACTCAGACGAGACAGGACCCAAAAGTAGCATGGCTATGTATGCACCGCCGTGGTTCATTGTGCCAGACAGTGCAATAACATACAAAAGTTAGCAGAACAAAAGGTACTGGAAAGGTTAATAATTTGAGGTCAGAAAATCGATCTCGATACGATCCGCACAGTCGCCTGAGTGGGAATCTGTGGCAATTGTGGAGTAAAACACTCACTAGCAGTAACCCACTAAACCGAATAGGTTCAGTTAATGCCCAACGATACGTGTGTTAAAGTGCGGTGGAACCATTTAACTCGACCCTTGCCTCCACTATAATAATAATAGTAACAAGTTAACACATTTAGAAAAAAATTAAAAATTGATTCCCGAAGGAAAAATAACCCCAGGGCCATTAGCGGCAGTTACCAGAGGAACCGCCACGAATTCAGCAGTCAATTAGTGGTCTGATTATTTGCTGAGCTCAACAGTTTGGCTGCAAACGTTCCGTCACCACTCGAGGTGACATCGTCAGGGCGCGTGTATGTAGCGGAGCGGAGCGTGAGTGAGTGACCTAGGTCAGGGGTTCCTAACCTGGGGGTAATTACCCTCAAAGGAGTAAAATGGGATTTTACGGGCGTAAATATTAGTAAGAGGACTGTGTCATCAAATAGTCGCAAAACAAGTTTCATGACAAAATCATCAGTAAAAAAACATGTCTCTAACTACCTATGCACATTTGATTAGCCATCCGCGACCAGTCATTAAGCACTGTCTGTTTTACATGAGCCTTTATTATGCTCCAGATGCCCTCGATTGGATTGAGTGCTGGAGAGTATGGCGCAAGGCGTAGTAGTCTCCCAGAGCGGTACGCCTCCTCCATGAAAACGTGTTCCAGATGCATGTGACAAAGCGCGTCGCTGCAAATCAAAAGGCGCCTTTCCACAAACCCTGCTCCGTTGGTATGAAGCAATCGTCGCAGTCGCTGATCGCACCTTTGCCTATTGTAACTTCCTCTCAGAACCGAACACGCTATCAAGCCGTTGGTTGTCATGGCGCCGACATGATGAACATTCGGTCCTCGGCTGTTAGCCACTGTACACGGCGCTCGACTACTACGTACTGAGCGCGCACGAGTGCGGGAGCAAAATAAGTTGAAGCTGAGCACTTCAATCGACACCGGTTGCCTTCCTTCTACCTCGTTATCCAAGAATTGTAAAACGAATGGCCTGCGTCGCTTTTCGTTCTCCAGTGTGTTCATGGACTACTGAATGGTGTGCAGTTTCTTAATTGTAATCAGTCTACCATCCAAGTATTGTGAGACGGAACTGGTACTTACTGAAATTTCGAACTCCGCCTGCGACCGAAAACGAAGGAGTTCAAGTGTAACGGTAGGCTCCGCAGAAACCCACTCCACCAGAGAGTAGACGTGGCTTTCTCCCAGTGGTCTGCGACGGATTCCCCCGTGCTGCCCCACCGGTTCCATCAATTCGGACGCCTGTATCCAGCTGCAGTAAGTTTTCACGTTCACTTTCAGTGTGCAAGCGACCTGATTACAATCGTCTCCTTCCTCGTACGCTACTACTATGACGTTCTTCACCTCCATCGAATGCCGAACATACAAGCCAACCATTGCATTTAGGTGGACTGCACTGTAAAAAATCACAAGGGCAAACTTATTTCGCTGTGGCTTGTAATACTGATGCAATCGACGTCCAAAGCACTACTCCTGTTGCAACTGGTGAGATCGCTTCCCTGGACAGAGAAACATAGGCCCACATGATGCATAGGGCACCGACACTGTACCAGAGAAGAGCTGAAGCGTCCAAGCTGCACCTCTATCACTTAGTGGGTCTGAGGCCCTAATGACTGAAGAGGCCGGGCTATACATGCACACCTGCGCAAGTGAGCAGCAAACGCAAACTAACTGAGTGAGGACTCAACTTGTTTGACCCTCAGTGCAACTCTTTTGCCGTTCACATTAATTGTTGCCAAAAGCGATAATTTGGCCGAAAATGGTGTAGATAACACCTCTAACGTTGTTCAATTAGTCAGACAGTCATTCGTCCAGTCGACTTATGCAGTCGAGTATAAACTAGCATTGAGGCATTGGTCAAACGAACAGGTAAAGTGGCGCGCGATTGCTTACAAGTTATAAGGGTCAAAACTGGCGATTAGCGTTCACAACGTATCGAAACAGAGTGGAGTTTGGAACCCATCATGCAGGAATGAATTGGAATGAAGGAATATAACACAGGACAAGCCACTGACAGCTGTTCATGCTTGATCAGAAATTACACACGAAAGGCTCCTAAAATACCTTGATTAGAGATGACAGCAGGCGCTGCGTGGGCATGGTGATTGCCCGAATCCTGCTCAACCGCCTCGTCAGTCAAGTTGTAGAAACTAACGTGGCGGAAGAGCAATGCGGATTCCGTTCGAGTCGCAGCACCATATATTCGGTGTTTTCGGCACGTCAGTTGCAGGAGAAGTGCAGACAACGACACCAGCCACTGTACTCGCTTTTTGTTGATTTCACCAAGACATTTGATATGGTGAACCGCGAGGCACTGTGGCTGGTGTTGGTTAGGCACAGTTGCCCGCGTAAGTTTGCAATTTTAACTGAATGTCTGCACAGTGATATGCGGGCGAGGGTGCAGCTGAGTGGACAAACCTCAGATGACTTTCCAGTTGTCTCTGGTGTGAAGCAAGGCTGTGTCTTAGATCATGCCCCGTTCAATATTTATCTTCATGCAATAATGGCTTGTGCGTTTGATGCCGCTTGTGCTTACTGTGTTCGTGTGGAGCATCGTATTGATGGTGGGTTGATGAGCATCCGTCGTTCCGGTGCGAAAACGCTAGTCTGTGAGACAACTATCCCGATGTTGCTGTTTGCTGACAACTGTGCGTTGTTTGCACACAGCGCGGATGAGTTGCAGTATATGACTAGTGCTTTGGCTTTGACAGCGGCCAAATTCGGGCTCACCATCAACACAAAGAAAACCGCCTCTCTCTTACAGTCTTCAATCTTCAATATTGCCGCGAATCAGCATTGGTGCTGAAGGGTTGGAAACAACCTCCCGTTTCTGATACATTGGGATTGGGATGTCGACAGACCAGCAGATACACAGTGAGCTGCGTATCCGCGGCTCAAACGCAGAGGCGGCACTTTAGAAGCTAAAGCGCCGAGGGTGGAACAACCATCAGCTTACCGTTGACAGGAAACCGATAGGGTACAAATCCATGGTGCTGTCCGTTCTTCGATACAGCAGTGAAACGTGGACGATGTACCGGCGGGATGGGTGATATCTCGAGCGGTTCCATCAACAGTGTTTGCGACGGATTCTGCGCATCGGTTAGGGCGACAGAGTTGAGGACACGGAAGTATTGCGTCGAAGTGGAATGTATGCAGTGGACTGCACAATTTTGCTGAGACACTTGAGGTAGCTCGGTCATGTGAGTCGTATGGATTCGGGGCGGATACCGAAACAACTATTATATGGTCAGCTGAGTATTGGGAAGCGGCATGTGGGGAAACCAAAGTTACGTTACCATGAAAAGGTCAAAGTAAGCCTCTCACGTTCTAATCTTGATTGCAGGTCATGAGAATCGAAGGCGGTTGCTCAGAGTGCATGGCGCAATTTGATCACGAAGGCAGTTTCCAAATTGCGGGAGAAAGATCTCATGCATGCAGAGAAGAAGCGTCAAGCACCGATGGATTGTACTCCATCGACATCGAGCACATGGTGCTGTAGCACATGCGGTCGCGAGTACCTGAGTCAGGCAGACCTAGTGAGCCATGAGCGAGGCCACTCAGGACCACCACAGAAGCGATAATGGGTACCTGTAGAGAACGTAGGCAGAACCGGCGCAGCTTTTTTTTAGGTACGCTGCATCCGATTTACTAATCGCGTGCTTTCATGCTAAGTCGCTTTATTTCAGGTGGTGGGTTTGCAGTCTAAATAAATAAACAACTGTTTTATTCTAGACAACGCGAGACACGCCTATATAGGCATAGTCACGGTGATACACCATGGACTGGTAGTGTAAAAACGACACTAGTTTATAGGTAGCATATGGGTCCATGTGTTAAGTATGTATGATTGTACGTATGTAAGTAGGTGCGTGGATGTGTTGATTGAGTTCGTAAATAAAACGTCGTAAATGTGATTGATTTTGGTCAGTCCGTCAGTGTGAGTTCCAGTGGAATGATATTTTCTACCTGACCTATCTTCTAGAAACTTCCACGTCGCTTAAGCTGATTGTTGTTAAGTTCGACAACATTTTCGCGTTCGTGGCATTTCCGTAAAATATCTTTTCTGACGCCTTGAACTTATCGCGGATCCGTTCGTAACCAATATTTTTATATACGCTCATTTAGTAAAGGTTTATGTTACCGTATCTGTATGCATTATCCGATTTATCTTATTTCATCTTGTCGTTTCAAGTGATTGGCTGTTGCTTGATATCCCCGGTGTGGTTGCGCTTGATGTACATGTTGACAAGGTGTCTACCTTACTATATATATATATATATATATATATATATATATATATATATATATATATATATATATATATATATATATATATATATATATATATATATATATATATATATATATATATATATATATATATATATATATAGATGGAGCACCATCCATGTTGGGCGTCCGTACTGGATTCCAAACAAAATTCAAAAAATTTGCTCCGCACGCTACCTTTAGCAACTGCATCGTTATGCTTTAGCAGTGAAAGCACTTCCACCTGCTTTGCTAGACGCGTTAACCAAGGTAATGAAAATAGTAAAAGTCATCCGTGGTAGTGCGACCTGCACAAGTTTTCAATAAGTTGTGCAATGAATTAAGAGGCAAATTCGACGTGCTGTTATTACACACAGAAGTGTGTTGGTTATTAGGAGGCAGGGTGTTGCACGGACTGCTCAAACTTCGGGAAGAAATTGAAATGTTTTTGAAAGGAAAGTTCTGCATAAGGGTAAGGGGAACGGGTTACACGTCATGGGAACAGACATATTTATTTCAAAGTAGCATATTTTGCGAATTTTTTTTTCCGGAGAAATAAATACGATGAACCTCAGTTTGCAAGAAAATATGAGTAAAATTTTATCTGAACAGGATAGCGTTGCCAGTTTCCTTCGCAAATTGCAGCTTTACCGACACAGAGCTGCGGTTGACGACGTGTCGATTTTTCCAGAACTAACAATGGTGCTCGTTGGAAGAAATGAAAAATACGCATTCACAGATGATATAAATTGCCACTTAACATCGGTGGTGCATTCTAACAGCAAAAATTATCCTGCTTTGGAAAATCGCTAAGTAAGTGCTTGGGTGGTAAGACGATTTTCAGTGGATGAAGAAAGGTTTCCAGATACTGAAATCAAAGTCAAAGCACAATTCCTAGGAATACGCGAATATAGCGAATTGAAAACAGATTTCCAAAGCACACAAGTGATAGCATTTTGGGCAAAGATAGATGGTGAGTGTCCACTGCTATCGGAAAGATCATTGAGAATATCGATCCTATTGGTAAAAACTCATAGATGAGAAAGTGGATTTTCGACAACGGTGATAAGAAGAAAACCACAGAATCGAGTGAACTTGGAGCAGGACTTATGAGGTGCATTAGCCGAAACTGTACCAAATATACCAGAAATTGTTAGCGCTAAGCCATATCAACTGTCTCATTGATGTAAATCTCCTCTTGATTGCATACAATGACGCATCGAATTAACTGGTTTCTTTCTTTTATTGATCGAAAGTAACGCTAAATGGCTCACCGCCCCTAATTAGAAGCAAAAAGCGCGTTAGTCATTCTTTAGTTAGCGTTTGAAACGGAAATTTCGGGGGTTGGTTGATTATAGCAAGTCCGATTTGTGAGTACTAGCAACAAAACGTTAAGAACCGCTGGTGGACAGCAACATGCGGAAAAGATAAGCGTGATATCGCTTTTTAACAGCACCATCAAAGTCGCATCCAAAACATGAGCAACAATCCTTTGGAAAGGGTGGTTAATGAAAGAAACTCATGTCTTTTCTTCGCACTACACACAGATGAGCGGACCGACGTTACATCTTGCTCGGAGCTACTTGTTTAACTTCAGTGCATAAAAGATGGCGGCTTCAAAGAAGAGTGCTTGTCAGAATCACTGAGCACCACTACACGAGTTGCGATGTGCATTAGCCGAAACCGTAAAAATTATGCCAGAAACCGCTTATTCATCACCACTTGATGTAATGAAAAGTGTCCAAAAACGGGGGTTTCCAATATTGGCATGATTGAAGTAATTACTTATGGCAGTTATTTTCCGTACTTTAAAGCAAAATGTGCAATAGTTATTAGGTAACTGGCTTTTGAACGTTTTGGGTGTAACTGCTTATAGTGAACCCGCGTTGTGGGTAACGGTTTCAAAAAGGTTGGGAACCAATGTTCTAGGTGAACGAGGCATCAGTTCGAGGTTGGACCGTTCGGCGGGCATGTGACCAACAAAATTGATCTCTTTGATTCGTGCCTCGTAGCGTATGCACGCGTGCCTCTGCGGTTGACGTCGTCGTTTGACGTATTTGTCCGGCGCGCTGTTCCGTCAGATTTAGTTGACTAAGTCGATGATCTTACTTCCGTAGCGATCCATATATGGCATGTATTGAAACCCGCCGGCTGATTGAATTGTCTGTAGAATACCATGCTCATTGGCAATAAGTCGCGCACCAAGCAGAAGTCATGTATTAAGTTGCGCACCTAATCGTCAGCCCTCGGTAGCTCAGTGGTAGAGCAGCGGACCGGAAATTCGTGGGACCGGGATTCGATTCCTCGTCGAGGCAGATTACTGTGTGGAGTTTAATCGAGACCTACTTTCTACGAACCATACGCTACTCACAAACATCCTTCTAAGAATTTGCTAGCTTGCCTCAAATTTTCACGAGCTAGGATATTTACGTTCTCTAGGTCGAAGTGGTGACCTTCTTGGTCTTCATGCATGGAAACCAGTGAATGCAGGTCGTGCCTCCGTATGGCTATTATGTATTCATTGATGCGTGTTGAAAGTTTCCTTCCAGTTTCCCCGATGTAGTGTTTGTCAGACTTCTTGAAATCTATTTTGTAGATGACGCCATTCTGACTGCCTTGTTTAACTTTGTCTTTCGGCTTTGAGAGCAATCCTCTCAAAGTGCCATTTGGTTTATTGGCCAGCGAAATTCCATGTGATCGTAACAGTCTCGCTATTAGTTAGGACGCGTTTTTAGTGTAAAGAAGCACTACCCGTTTATTTAGGTATTCTCGCTGTTGTCGAGGTACGCTGTTCTTTAGGCTTCTTTGATCAAATTTCTCGGATACC
The DNA here is from genome assembly GCA_944474145.2 of Dicrocoelium dendriticum. Lineage (NCBI taxonomy): Eukaryota > Metazoa > Platyhelminthes > Trematoda > Plagiorchiida > Dicrocoeliidae > Dicrocoelium > Dicrocoelium dendriticum. Next base: position 52,888,376 of record OX104066.1, on the reverse strand, counting down.
CATTGCGTTGTAATACACGGGATAGATCAAAGGTGTCCAAATGTTTTGCATGGACAGCCACATTTTGTGAGGTAAAAATGTCGGACCGTAATTAGTCTGACATTAAGATAACAACAAAAATTACGCATGTACGAAAAAATCCAAGCATGAATTTATCATTTCATGATGAGGCCGAGAGTCAATGGAAATGTTAGCCCGTGCCGCATTTGGCTCGCGGATCGGACTTTGGGCACCCCTGGTATAGATGCTTCTCTTTCTTCTTCCGTCGTGCTGCAGTGCGCTTTAGCTCTTCTGAAAAGGATTTGAATGCCGCTTTTCTTGTGGTTCAGTGGGTGGGTGCTATGGTAGTTTAATATTTGGTCTGTGTAGGCCTTCTTATCATATACATATGTTTGAAGTTTTCCGTCAGTACATCTAAGGATGGTGATTGGTTGTCCTTCTCGAACTCGATGGTAAAGTTGATATACTGGAATGTGTTATTGGTTAGTTCATGTGTATTTCGTATGGAATCCTGTTTGATGATGACAAGCGTGTCGTCTACGTACCGGATCTATACTTTCGGTTTGATCAACGGTATTGTGATACGCTCCAGTATCTGCATCACAGCTTCTGTTATAACTCCTGATATTGACTAGCCCGTAGGCGTTCCTTTCAGTTGCTGGTATACTAGCCCATCAAAGCAAAAGTAAGTGGTCATGCAGAGATCCAGGAGTTCCCAGATTGTCAGTTCATCCACCTAGAAGGTCAATCACTAACATTCACTGACACTTCGTACCGTGCCGCTCGACTACATACACGCGCCCTGACGACGTCACTAGTGGTGACGAAACGTTTGCAGCTAAACTGCCGAGCTCAGTGAGCAACTAGACCACCAACTGAACAACCTGAGCTACCAATATTTTTTTCTATCTCAGCAGTCAAGGAATGCAGGCAATGCACATTGCCAGCTAAGGGGTCGCTAGTCTTAGGTATAGTCAGTCCCGCGGGTCCTGCGCGAAAATACGAGCTTAATCAATACGGAATACTGCACGTAGGCAGCAAGAAGATAACTAACTGCGTATCTGTAGCTAACATTCATCAGATATAATGATGTATTATGTTGGAGAGTGTTGTGTATTCTGTCAGCTGTCTGGGCGTCTAGTCTAGACAGACACGTGCACACAACCCAGACACACACAACACACACACAAAGCGTCTAATTCTCTACTTCCTTATTGGCTCATCCTTCTCCTTGCGAAACCTTATTGTACTCACCCAGTTAGACATTGTTCAGATTACAACAGTCCGTTTCCGAGAGCGACCTTTTCGTATACAACACTGGCGTCGCGCCTTACGAACCTACGCCATGGAATTACATCCTCCTACAGTTTACTGGTCTGATCCGACCGTACGTCCTACCGAAAGTGCATGGGCCCAGTGGAAAACATCGTTTACAAACTACCTTGACCTACTACCTGCGGCTGCTAACTACACTGAAAGCCAGAAACTGAAGCTACTCAGACACCTACTAGGTGATGAGGGACAACGTCAATTTGATGCTTTGGAGCTGCAGTCACAAGATACCTTGGCGAAAGCGCTAGAGGTGCTGGACAAGTCATGGGGACAGCGTACAAATCTCTTCATGGCTCGCCTCAAATTCGGCCGACTTACACAGGAACCATCGGAAACTCTAGACGGTTTCGTTGATCGCCTCATTCGCGGTGTACGACCCTGCGAGTATCCAACCATACCGAAAAATAGAATCGAGGGCCTAATGCTAGTGCAGCAGTTGATTAGTGGTATCACCAACAACCGAATTCGGGAATGCCTACTTTCCGAAGACGCTTCCAAATTGACTTGGGATAAGGCTGTGGAATTAGCTCGCCTGAAAACATGTACGGCCGAACAGTTGCGATGTTTCGCCACCCACGCAGACATACAGGAGGTTTCCAAGATCCATCGCTCGCCAACTGAATTCCAATCCCCACAGAAATGCTTCCGCTGCGGCAGCCTACAGCATAAAGCCAATTTTACCAAGTGCCCTGCCTTAGAAATGGATTGTAAAAAGTGCGGTAAGCGTGGACATTTTGCTCGTTGTTGTCGTTCAGCACGCATTTCTCAGTTAAATCCTACAGATTCCGTTTCTAATCAACAGTTACAGTCCTCTGAAAATGTATTTTCCATTGATAACACAAGTACTGTGTCTAACTATCGTTCCAATTGTCCAGAGCCTAAACTACCTATGCCTGACATTCGTACTGTTACAGTTTTTGCACACGATAGAATAACACATGTTGACATGGAACTTGATTCAGCCTCTCCTATCACTATAGTACCGAGTAGTTTTTATGACATTCACCTGCATGACATGCCTATACATCCTTCAGCCTATCGATTTGACAGTTATACAAAGGCCCCGGTAGAAATACGAGGATTTGTGGTGATTGTGTTGCAACTTGGGGCCGTGAAATCATCAGTTGCTGTGTACGTTACCCGCGGAAATAACCGTCCCTTACTCGGACGCAACGCTATGGTTGCACTGGGAGTCACGCCGTCCCTAGCTCGTATGCGTATCATGGCAATTAACCTATCAGACCTACAGGTACGGTACCCGAAATTATTTGAACAAACAATAGGGCGTGCTCCGTCCTCCGTTCACCGCATATGTCTGAAGCAGGATGCTAAACCGGTAGCTATTGCTCATCCACGTCCAATTCCTTTGGCCAGAAGAGAGGCTGTTTCGTCAGCATTACGGCAGATGATCTCATTGAACCCATTAACTGTTCTGAATGGGTCCACCCTATGGTTACAGTCCTCAAGAAGGACGGTACAGTAAGAATATGCAATGACCTGCAGGCCCTAAATCGGCAAATCGTGGTAGAAAAGTTTGTGCTTCCAACCGCGGATGAACTAATAGTTAAACTAGCTGGCGCCCGATATTTTTCAAAATTGGACCTTAGGAAGGCTTTCTTTCACATGCCTCTAATTAAGGAGTCAAGACCGCTGACCGCATTTCTCACTATGGACGGACTCTTTCAGTACAAAGTCTTGCCAATGGGCTTGAGTTCAGCTCCAGCAGCTTGGCAAAAGTTTATGGTTCACTCATTTGCCAATTTACCTGGTCAGATAGTATATATGGACGACATCTGTGTATTCGGTAGGACTCCAGAAGAACATGATTCACGGCTGCATGCTGTGTTACGTCGACTACACGATCTTAACCTCAGATTAAACCTCGAGAAGTGCAAATTTAATGCTAGTGAGATCGAGTTCCTGGGCCACATTATAACAAATGACGGTATGAAGCCGAGTTTTGACAACGCGCGTACCATCACTGAGGCTCCTTGCCCACAGAACTCCAGTGAAATAAAGCATTTTCTAGGTATGTGTTCTTACAACCTACGTTATCTGCAGGATTTCACAAATATTGCTGAGCCACTGCGTGAACTGACAAAGGAGAAAAGTGTATTTGTTTGGGGTCCACCCCAACAAAAGGCATTTGATGAGATAAAACGCCGCATTGCTTCCACACCAGTTATGGCGATTTTCGACGAGACGTGCCCAACGATTGTCTCTACTGATGCATCAAACATTGGGTTGGGTGCTATACTATCCCAAATTCAAAATGGGCATGAAAGAGTTATTGCTTACGCTTCCAGAAAATTGTCGGCGGCGGAGCTTTCTTACTCTGCCGGGGAAAAAGAAGCCCTTGCCTGTGTTTGGGCCTGTGAGAAGTGGAATCTGTTCTTGTTCGGAAGACCCTTCACTCTTCGTACAGACCACGCAGCGCTAACTAGTTTACTTACTCGAGGAACAAATGGCATCAGGCCACTTCGGATACACCGCTGGTATGCACGATTGTTAACGTACGATTTTCAAATTAAATTCCGTCCCGGACGCGAAAACCAGGTAGCGGATGGGCTCTCTCGACTACCCCTCAACGAAACTGAAAATAATGAGGATGATAATGAGAGATTACTGGTGTTTTCGCTGAGTAATGAACCAATCTCAGCCCTGACTAGGGAAGAACTCCAGAAGGCCACTCAGGAAGATGAGACACTCTGCCACGTTCAGGAGTATTTGCTAAACGGTTGGCCACAAAACAATAAGATCACAGGCGAGTTTCGTCCGTACTACGTGTTGCGTCACGAACTTTCAGTTATAGATGGATGTTTAATGCGTGGCGAAAAATTTGTGGCTCCTCGGAGCTTGATACAAAAGATCATGCTATGTGCTCACGAAGGCCACCCTGGTATCGTTCGTACGAAACGCAAGGTTGACGCATGTTTCTGGTGGCCCAAAATGTCACACGAAATAGAAAACCTTGTTCATGACTGCTCTTCATGTCAAAGGGCAGACAAGAGTTCAAGGCCGGTTTCATCCCCTATACAACCCATTGACTATCCTATGCGACCGTGGGCCAAGATAGCTGTTGACATCATGGGTCCATTTAGCTCAGCGCCTCAGCATCAAAGGAACTGTTTGGTAGCGACCTGCTTCTACAGTAAGTGGCCGGAAGTCCATTTGTGTGGAGAGGTGACTACTGCCAGCATTATTCGATGGCTGAAATATATGTTCTCCCGCTTCGGATTACCAGAGGAGATAGTGACGGACAACGGGCCGCAGTTTACAAGCCATGAGTTTCATTCGTTCCTTCAACTTCACGCTATCCGACACTCACGTACAACGCCGTATAATCCAGCGGCAAACGGCATGGTAGAGCGGTTCAATCGATCCTTGAAAGAGAGTATCCAAGCTATTCGCTTATCTGGTACAGGTTGGGAGGATGCAGTTCTACAAGCACTATTTTCTTACCGAACCGCACACCACCGAGCTACAGACAAAACGCCAGCTGAACTCATGCTTGGGCGTGTCCTTCGGACAAAGTTGAATGCCGCACTTCCAATTCCTGCAACCAATAATTCCGACGAGTTAGATCGTCGCCCTCGATATCAGACCACTTACCAGAAGCATACTACGCCGCTCCAGCCCGGAACATTCGTGCGCGTGAAGGTAAACGCTGCATCAAAAGGACAACCCACGTTATCAGATCCGATAAGAATAATGCATGCATGTGGGCCAGGCACTTACCGGCTGGAGGATGGCCGAACAGTCAACTCCCGGCGATTATTCACAAGTATCAGACGAACGAGGCAAATACCACCAAACTTCACTGACGAGACAACGCAAAGCACGCAGCTCCGCAGGACGAGCCGAGAACAAAGACGACCGTATCGATATGGTTTTGACGCCTCATACGATTAAGCGGAGAGGTGATGTTGTGTATTCTGTCAGCTGTCTGGGCGTCTAGTCTAGACAGACACGTCCACACAACCCAGACACACACACACACACAAAGCGTCTAATTCTCTACTTCCTTATTGGTTCATCCTTCTCCTTGCGAAACCTTATTGTACTCACCCAGTTAGACATTGTTCAGATTACAACATTCCGTTTCCGAGAGCGACCTTTTCGTATACAACAGAGAGCATGCCCGATATTTCATGTAGGGAAGTGTTTGTCCGGGAAGTTCTCGAATTCCGACACCGACTTCGTTCTGACTGTGTGTAGCGGCGATTTGTTCCATATATTCACTGCTCTTTGTTCGAAACAGTGTTGGTGAGTAAACTGCTTCAAACCCGGTACTACAAGCTTGTGTCTGTGTCCTCAACATGGAACAATCGCTAGGTAACATCCAGTGAGTCATAATGAGGTCAACCCCCACTCAGCGATAAAACAGGGTGAAAAGTCCTGGCCTCTTGCACCGGTCTTCGTACGGCACACCTCGTAAAGTGGGGATGAGCCTGGTGGCCACATGTGGCAACCGCTCAATACTTTACACGTAGCCCCGGTGATAGGGCAGTACGCGGGTAGGCAGTACTCTAGCAGTTGTCGTATGATTGATGAAGCGAGTGGCACTCTCATCGGACCAAGTGCAAAAGCTGCTCTTGAGCGCCCAAACCACAAGACGTCCCATTTGGTAAAGCCTATTCGTGTTGTCCAAAGACGAAATCGCAACGTGAGAATTCACCGATGTCTCACGAAGGGCTAGGAATGCCACAGTTGACCAGCCACAGAGTGGGTCATATCGTGTTCACACTTACCCAGCCTCATGAATAGCGACTTGACCGGGTTTATCGGAAAGTTGACCTCTGCAAACCACATGGAGATGCGTTCATGGTCCCGCTGAAGCAGGTCACAGTCATCGGGTGAGCTGATTACTCTCCACATCTTCAAGTCATCTGCAAATAACGCACAAGGCGAACGGAGAAACTGAGGCACATGGTTTACATAGATCAGGAACAAAATGGGTCCCAGTACAGTACCCTGAGGCGCACTACTGGCCGAGGAATAACAATCGGTCAGATGGTTGTCGACCTGGACTCTATACTTTCGACCAAAAAGTAAATTTCTGATCCATGGGTGCAGTAAGCTGCCAACATCTCACACCATCAGCCTGTGAAGGAGTACCTCATGATTCACCTTGTCAAAATGCTTACTGAAGTCAAGGAAAATGAGATCGACCGATTTCCTCTGGTTCAGTGCTTGCAACCATTGGTACCTCGTCAACGGCAGGTTGGTGGTGCATGAGCGACGTTTCACGAAATTACGCTGTGAGTGCATCAAGAGAATATTTGACTCGAGAAGCCACAGAAGACTTTTCTTCATGATATTCTCAAGAACAGCGGTCAGACAGATCGGACGGTAGTTGTGTACTTCTGTTGGGTTAGTACTTTTCGGTATAGGCATTACTATAGCATTTCCAGTCGCTAGGTAATAAAGCTGCGGACAGCGACCTGTGGAACAGCTCAGTCACGAGAGACCAGATAATGACCGATAATGAATTGAGAATAAGGGGGTGGATTCCATCAAGTCTGAGAGGCTTGGTCTAGTCAACCCAATTTAGTCCTTCAAGTAACAAACCATATCAACGATCAATCAATACAGTGTTGGTAAAAGCAGACCGTAAGGCCACGTGAGTGTCTGCTTAAAAGCAGTGTAGTTGCCATAGCGATTGTAGTCTGTACTCAGATAGGGGCTGAGACCGTTGGCTGTGTGACAGGCATGACCCCACAACATAAGCATAAGCTGCTGACTGGCGGTTCAATCCGCTGGTGGTCATGGGTTCGAATCCTGATGGATCCGATGGATGCGCACTACTGATGATGCCCAACAGGCTGAAACTGCAGTCTAGTGCTTTTCCGGGCATGTGGACGACTATGTGATTTGGAAACTGACTGCGAAGAAGCTCACTTAATTACATCAAAAATCCCATACTCATGAATACTCGAAGTGGCTGGCCTCAGCTGTACAAGCGAAATGAGCCTGAACACCAATAAATGAAAGCACAATATGCGCGCATTTTTGTTTGGCTGAGAGGAGAGTTTCGTACAGAACAAATTTCTGACGATCTTCGGGCTACAGCTAGCAGGTGTGTATGCTGGTACGATGAACGACGCCCCTCATAACGCTGCTACCAGAAACTTCTGTTGAGCACTATGTTAGAACCATACGTATGCGACTAGCAACTTGGATTCATTCAGGTAGAGTACCCTCTGCATGTTTGTTGAGTAATTTGGACACCATGAGTGCCGGTAGTGACGCAGTCAAATTCGCCGAGAGGCATGAATTTTGTAGTCCCATGGTTGGAACCCAAAACATGTGCATCCGAGATTTGACACATCCAGGCTCGGGGGTAGCGTAGAACCAGGGTAATTTGCCATGGGCTGAAAGACCCCAAGTGAAAACGTCCTATATTTTAAAGAGCACTGGCTGTCTACTAGGTAACTAGTGGCGAAGTCACGAACGGTTTTTTCTATTTGACTGGAAGTGGGAGAAGAACAAAAGAAGGAAAACAGAAAAAGAGGAGCAGTTTGTTTCACCACCACCTTCGCTTTGACACTTGGTTCAGCAGAATGAATGACGGAGGGGCGTAAAAGGAAGAGAGGTTTACATGGGGACTCTACTTGCCGTCCTTGTCTCAACAGTTATATCCACCAGGTACTGTGTAGAGTGCCTCGACCTCAAACGTGCAATTGCAAAGCTGCATTGTTCACATGCGACAGTGGAGAAGTTAAATTATAATTTATGACGTATGACCAAGGTCAATCGAGGGTGGGCTTTGACGCGGTTCCATAAAATGGACTATAAGCTGACTAGCTTGAAGAAGGTGGCAGTAGGCATGCGCTCTCCAAAAGAAAAACAATGCGCGGTGGTCACTGAGCCGTTGTCTTTCACTGCCAAGTTTCTGTGCGGTATGCGCAGCTCTGAAGGCAAGGGTAAAGTGTAATCAAACGCAGATGGAGGTAAACTATTGCACCAGACCATGATCCGGTCGCTACGTGATGAATGAATGGGGCAACTTTCAAATGCTTAATTGAGCATAATTCGTAAACAGCACGAATGAGGCCCGCTGTCTCTGACGCTAAGCAAGCAAACACCCTATTCACTGTTTTTCCATCGTCCGTCACAAGCCATCAGACAGGCTATCAACGTATAGAAAGGAGAAAAACATTTAACTAGCCGACTAACCGCGTTTAACCTGTCACACAGTCGCGAACCTGAAACACCTATTCTAGCCACAATAAGGCTGTATTTCTTTATTCTCGGGCAGACTTATGCAAGACGGCGTGGTAACATTCTTGAAATGGATTGGCTCGCCTTACATGAAAGTCAGAATATTAGATGCATGGTTACGGATCGAGTAGTGAAGCAAATCACCATGTATACCATTGTCATGTAAGACAGCACATTAAGATCTAAACTCGGGGACTATTGAGAGACGCCTTCCTTCTTGGAGCGATTGATCGAAACGCATCACTGTTCACAGAGAGCCGGTTCATGTGTTAAATCTGATCTTTCTAGGTTGCTCCCTCATCGAAGGTATTTTCAACCGGTTTAGAAGCTAAACATTTCGTCACTTGTTGGCCAATCTCAAAAGCTAAATTCACAGTCCTATTTTTAATTCGGGGCTTGGATATCTGCACTCTGCGGCGGTCCGTTCAATAAAGAAAGCGGAGTTTCAACGAGTACTGCCAAGCAACATGTGCTGCTGGTAGTCGAAGAAGCACGTAGACCAGCACTAAATCTGTGTACAAACCGGTAAAATAGGAGGCAAACATTAGTCGCCTCAATGGACTCGGTGACGATGCGCTGATACTTCGAAGTACTCATATATTAGAAGATCCCTCAGTAGGAGTACTGAAAGAATACAACTATACAGCTCGAGTGTGAAACTTAAGAAAAGCTAACAAGCAGTGACTGTGACCAATATTCACTAATACTGTTTTGCTGTACACATCTACCCACTATGTAATCAAGAAATACAGAGAATCCCAGTTGGAATTTCACTAGGGGAAGTACCATTAACAACGTTGCTGATTGCTACAATATCCGACACTTATGACAAAAAAGGAAATATGGTGGCCCTTATGTTCTTGAAAGTCACAAGAAAAACCAATGTTCATCCAGCTTGGTTCCTTATAATCGATTAGATCAAATACAGTTAGGACAATAATCCATGCAACGATCGACCAAAACACCGGCAATGGAATTTGAGGCGAGGGCGTTCAAATGTTTACAAATGGCAGGATGTCCGTATGCGGGAACTCGACAGCCACGATGTTTTAGCAATAAGTAGGGGTGACATATAACCTGAAAATGATAACGAGACGTGTGTTCCGCCGTGTTCAAGGATGAGTGGAATACCTGGTGAAATTTGGCAGAAAATCACAGCAGTAAACCACCAAGGTGTTAATTCTATTTTTTTGTACATGCATCAGCGCATCCCAAAGGGAACTTTCACGGCAGCTTACAATGCTAACAGAGGAATTGATCTTAGTCGATCCTTGGTCATGTCACCTCTGGTCCAACTTAAACAAACACATAGATTGGTTTCGTGCACTTTGAGAATAAACTATTTGTTTATCTATTCACTTAGGTGAGACCAGGGGTGCCATGATCAAGAATCGACCAACGTGAATCCCTCTGCTAGCATTGTGGCCAGCCGAGAAAGCCATCTTTGGGATGTACCGATGTATGTAAAGATTAGAAGTTATAACCCACGCACCACCACCTCAGGGAGTGTTTGATCGCAGGTAACGTCAGTTGTATGCGCCACATTGATAGTAGATGAGATATTCAAATAAAGAGAGAGTTCGACCATTGGAGATGTTTTAGAATCCAAGACTATGGCAGTGTGGTCCATATCAGTATCATAGGATGAAAGACCAACTGTGGTTCGACCGGTGGAAGTGGTCCACAAAGTGGTTCCGCTGCTACATTCCCACACAGAGAGCCGAATTGGTGCACCGCAGGTGTCGCTATGGTCTGATACCGGTGGAATGAACGTTGAGGTAGGCCATAAAGGGTGTGCTGATGAGCCTTCAATCCAGTAACATTGCCGAGCTTTAATCTTCCCAAAAGTGTCTGGATAGACAGCGGAAGTGAGGTGGCGTTGCTTATGTTGGCGCAGCGGCTTTAGTGTCCCAAATCACCTGAACCCAGGACATAAGTGTGCGCTGCTGCTTAACTACGCCCTTTAATGACGCAAAGTAAAGCACCTTCAGCGGCGAATATGTGGTAAACGCGGAGGACCCCTTCCTTTTCAATCTGCACCACCTATAAAACATGAACTTCAATGTCCAGTTGGTTATGAGCATTAGTATAATCATTCCACTAGCTAACTAGAAATGAGAAACACATCGGCAGTTCTGTCGCAAGACAGCCAACTCAGATATCAGTAAAAAAATATTATGTTAGCAGCCATTTTGAAACATTCCTTATGTGAATGGATTATGGCGCGTAATCTAGGTGTGAACCACGATTCGCAGCGAAGCGAATCTTCGTTAATCCGATCAATGAGACCGTAAATTAGGGAGATGAACACTTCCCTCTGGAGTGAAGCGAGCAAACACACAAGGATTTGTGTCTCGTGTATAGGAAATATCAAGAATGAGATCACAGTTGGCTGAAGAGGGACACAATTAACTGAAAACATTAACGCCACTGAGGTATGCTCTTGGTCCTGTCAACAAATGTCTCTAGGCAACAGGGCTTATCTACTTTGCAACCCCAACCAGGGAATCAGAAGGCATCGACTGAGGCAAAGTTCGAAGTCAGATCCCACATTTCCATTTTCTTTTCAGGATCAATCGGGTTCTGGTGCGATGCCTTAAATGTTGCGATACTAAATAAATCATCTAACGGCGTAATACGCTTGTAGGTTTGAGCTTAATCTAATTGCTGTTTCGAACACAATTTCCTTCTAAGTGAATGGATTGGTAGATCAGTGTTACAGACTAAGAAGATGGTCATCGGAAGACTCAGAATTAGCATCCGACGCAAGCAAAACTGTCGTCCATCCTTCTTGCAAATGCGCATTTCATTCAAAAACACACTGCGATAAATAGGGAATTGTTCTTTTAAGAACCCACTGTCTCCGATGTGCAAACTAATATCGATAAGCCGGGTATTTTGACAAGATTACCGCGTGAGTCCGGAGCAAAACCAGAAACCTCAACGCGATTTACTAGAGAGGAAAAAGGGCGAAAAAGATTGGTGAACTTTCCCACACGCTGAATTAGTTCAGCATTCCGTGGCACCAGATACAGCGCGTGTGTGTGATAGTCCGCAAAGTCAAGAGAACCTTTAGTGCTAACATCCGATCGCTGCTTGGAAAACTTGATCAAAAAACATGTGAAAATTCTCAATAAGGCATCCTTATGTCACAAAAACCTGGCTTTCCGCCCACATTGAAGAGGCAATCGTGGAACTTGACGGATTTATCTATTTTCGTGTTGACCGACTGGGTAAAAACAGGAACCTTCGTGGTGGCGTTATTCGCTACTTCGACTCTTCATGCTGCAATTCGACGGAGAGCAATTTTCGCTACAGCCCGCAATGTACCGGCTGTTTAATCGTGAAATGCAAATCAAGACAACTGAACAGCTAGCTAACATCTATATTTCCTCTAACTATCCCTTCCCTGAAGTTGAAGACTTATAAAAATTATACAGCTGCTATTCTTGATTATCTAGAAATGTCTGCGCATATTTGATGAAGATTTTAACAGATCTGACACCGGATTCATTGCAAATCCCGAACTAAAGAACATGTTGCAATTTCCAATCAGGATAGCGGTAATCCCAGACAAAATATGTGTTATCAACATGAAAATGGTTACCGCCTGTAATCAGGCATTGTCATAATGTCATCTCCTTTTACTATAACAGGACGAGCTACAAAGACCAAAAGTGTAGCCAGAAGCAATGCTTTACTCAGAGCATTGAGACACTGCTGTAAAATATTGCGTCCATAAACTTTGGTGTATTGTATGAAGCGGACATATCGAAGTGTTGTGATTAGTTTACCGGTTGTTTACCCTTCTAATTCGACATTTGTTGTCCGTTTGAAAAAGGTCTCAGTCGTGTATACGGATTTTCGTCACAAGGTCTCAAACGACCTCGCAGGCTTAAAGAAAATGCGTTTAAAACCAAAGACACTACCGCAGTGTAGTGTCCGTCGGATGACATAAAAATTGAATTGTGTCGTGTCAGCCACATAGACATTTAAAACATATTGGGTAACAATGATTACCGAAAAGTATGGGAAACGTTAAAATGACTAAGCGGAGTCGCCCACGGGGCCTTGCATTATACTCTGGATGTGGAAGGATTAAAACTTAAATTTTGTGACCAGAAAGGCAATTCAGTTCATAATATTTCATCGCTTGTGACAAGTGCCGTGGAATAGTCCACTTTATCTGAAATGTCTGGAATTAAACACGGAATTAATCAACCTGAAGTCGAACAAATCACCCGGTCTGGAGAAACTGTCGCTTGTCGTCTTCAAAGGTTGTGCTGATTACTTCGTACAACTCTTTGCCGAATTTTACACGCGGTACTTAAAGCAACACAAGATCGACGCAACTGGTACAACGCAAGCATCACGCCTGTGTTGAAGATAGGGTCTTGGGAACATCGACCGATTGCAACGAAAAATTTTGAGATGCATGAAAAATATGCTAACAGACACACAGTTAGATGGCTCACGTCAGTCTTCATAACGCAGCTTAGTTTCTCAACAGATACGAGAGCTTGCATCACTAAATAAGAAAAACACATCTACCCGCATCAGCTTTCCGGACTATCGTAACGTATTTGGCCGCGTTAACGATAAATGGCTGTTGCGTGATCATCTCGGCTCTGGAGTCTAACCCTACTAGAGGATTATTATACCAAGTGCACCCAGTTACTAGCTTTGGGGGGGGGGAAGGGGAAACGTGATCCCTAAATACAAAACTCGGTGTTCCCCAGGGACCAGTTCTGCTGCTATTTTTGTTTATAATTTATGTAACCACAGTTCCTGCCCCTGAAGAAGCTATCTTGCTAAAGTATGCAGATGGTAACAAGCTAGGTGTGCATCAATCAATCATAGACGCATCGGCCAAGCTGCAAACCCTCCTGGACTACCCACAGTTCGGTCAAAAGGTCGCTGTCTATCGTTCATCACTTGAAGATGTCCTTTTTCACAGTTTAAAGGAAATTGCAATTGCATTGATAGTGAATATGTGGAGTCTCCGTGTGAGTGAAATACCTAGGAGTGACACCGAACAGTGATCTTGTTCAGTCCCTACAGCAAAACGAAACATTCACGAAAGTCAGGATACTGTCGTTCTATGTTACCAGTCTCAGAACAGCCTACATACGCCGTTTTGTGATCCTACGATTTATCACTGCGCGCGTGTTACCACATTAGACGTACTGGTCTCTAGTGATCTTCCCTGACCTCTTGATTCAGGACATCGGAGGGACTGCCAGGTGAGTGGAAACTCTCTCACGATCCAGAGGCATTTCTAGGCCAGAACTTGCTAACATTGTTGTATCCGACCATATCAACTCCTGCAACCAATTTACATTCTGAATTCTCAATAATGGTAGTAATCACTTCCATAGACAGATGTACAAAACTATATACACGCGTACATGGGTAAATTACTTCAGCCATTTTATGAACTGCTATATTATATCTATCCTCCCGAAATATTCTATTTCACTAATTATCCATGTTTAGAGTGTATGCATGGCAGTTAAATATTCGCCCCTTTTGCTGGTGCATAAAGCACATTTTGATTTGACTGGAAACATAACAGGCTGCGTGTCTTAAAGGCTGTAGGTCATCGCCACCCAGCGCAAACGGTAAGAATGCTGACAATACCTTCAGCTTTATGATTCTAGCTAGCTGACACGGTGAGACTGTACGGTGCGCTCAACCCACTTTGCAAGAGGCACAGTTAACTGGAATGAGGCGCTGACGAAAACAGCGTGTATCAATCGGAAATTTTTCCACTGCTTTTCGCAGTCTAAATGTGTACGCTAGTCAGAAGATAAGGTTTATAAGTGACGGAGCTAGTGAAGAAATTGAATTGGTCATGGACAAAAGCAAAGAGAGAATCAACGACAGCAAAATGTGTTTGGGGTTGGTAAGCCAGCAGTTCAGGGGGTGCCGTGCGAAGCCAGACGGAAACAAAAAAGGTCTTTGTAAACGTTCTGTCTGTAGGACTTACCTGCATCAACTGATCTCCTGGCTGGATGCGCCCGTCCTTGTGTGCCAGCCCGTTAGGATTAATCCGCGTAACGTACAGACCTTGTGCGATTGTCTCGTCGTGCTCGTAGTCTTTTCCGCCAGCAACACTCAGCCCCAGACCAGCAGTTGGAGAAGATTTGCGAAGCTGTACCTGTGGTCCATGCAACCGTTTAAAAGGGTGAAAGAACAGGCAAATGTGTTTAGGTTGTGTGTAATCAAACGCGATTGGTGTTTGACTGGTACACTCGGACTCAAACAGGCAAACAGCACGCACCTATACAACGAGAAGGCGCAGAAAAACGGGAGAGAAAAGGTTTTGGATGGAGACAAATGTCTCCATACCGCCTATCTTCCCGATACCAGGAAACAAGCAATTAGTTTCAATAAAGTGATGCAGGGTAGCTCATCGCTCCAGGTTGTGTTGTCCTCAGCTTCGTACCACGTGAGTAGCGAAAACAGTTTCCTACCTATCAAATGCCTATCGTCGCAGAATTCAATAACTTAAGCGCTACCAGTGCACTGGTTGATTGTTTACAAAGCGTCATCGACCACTAGTGAGTTACGTGCAGCGAAACTACGCGAAGAGTAGGACTATTGCATTGATAGTAAAAGTATTAACTGTTTGTTCCCAATTGACGTCGTTTGATAACCTCACGAGACCACCCAAAGGGATTTGTGTGAAGCATTGTTCATTGCCTAATGAACCATTGCTGCAAATATGCCGTTATCCTGTCGTTTCACCGTCACACATTATAGTTTGTTCCCCGGATTTGCAATTCTTTCCGTTACCCGCCTACAGGGTCTGCTGAGCAAATGCTATTTAAACCTCTCCTAAATCGTTGCCCCATACTGTGCAGCTTCAGGGCCCGGTACTCAGATAAGGGGAGTCCTAGGGTATCCAGTCGAAGTGGAAATATGGGAGTAGACGAAATAATACAGGGATTGTATGAGATGTTACCATGAAACCATAGATCGAAGAGCTAGCGCCTTACAAAATGGTCTGTGTGAAACACAAGCAGCCATTTTGTCCACTGGGTAAGCTACACGTCTGTAGATCTGCCATGATCTGCAAGTTAACACACATATGT